>CM060265.1:9733527-10270054 GCA_030684275.1 Acipenser oxyrinchus oxyrinchus | reverse complement strand
TTAAACACTGATTTTTGTACATATATTATAAAAGATGTGTAATAAGTTTATAGGCATATATATAAGCCTATATTCAATAAGCATATCTGTCTTGTAACAATCATAAAATCCACGCCCCCTCATTATATATTCATAAATTCATAAATCCACGCCCCCTCATTATATATTCATAAATTCATACACATAAGGTCAAAAGGTCAAAAGGCTCATCAATCAAACTTTTGACATAAGCTATAGTAATATTACTACTACCGTGCTGTATTCTCCATATCAGTACGATTGATGCCACCTGGTTTGAAAAATCACATCTGATGTACCCTTTGAAATGCCATTCTTCTGCAAATTCAATCGACAATGTTGACATCTCAATCGTCCACCTACCTCAGCCACTCAACAGTATTCTCTTCCTCAACCTCGTTCAATGAAAATGACAATGGACTAAATAAATGTTGGTGATGATTAAAAAATTAATATAGCTGGATTTCTAAAAACTTGTATAGTAATAATAAAGCAGTTACAGAGTTATAGGACTGCAGGCATTTGTGTCTGTGATATAGCAACAGACACTTCACTTTTACTAGTGCCAATATTAACCACATCCACAGACACTCGACACAGTTTGTAATGACCTGTAATGCACAGACCAAGGCTAAAAGCATATTGATATAACCCATAAAGAGATGTTCACTGCCCTATAACCCTATAATATACAATGCACTAACATCTCTACTGAAAAAAATGCATTATGAACTTCTGGACTATGAATCACTTACAAGGGAATGTGCAAATTGCATACCAAGCTTCGATGACCTTGCCTAACCTATACACAGTCACTTTAAGCCATACAAAAAAAGGAAGCTTTATTATTTGCAGCAGCATGTTAGAATGGAGAGCTTTATAAAGCAGAAGACACATTGAACTCAGATTAGCATTACA
Source organism: Acipenser oxyrinchus oxyrinchus (assembly GCA_030684275.1). Lineage (NCBI taxonomy): Eukaryota > Metazoa > Chordata > Actinopteri > Acipenseriformes > Acipenseridae > Acipenser > Acipenser oxyrinchus. The sequence continues at coordinate 10,269,118 of CM060265.1, read as the reverse complement.
ATTGAATAGTCTGGATTCTGTTATCAGTGAATGTAAATAGTAAATTAAAGAGCTAATTCATTTTGAGGAAAGGGTACAGTAGGTATTCTATGAATAAGAACAGCAGAATAACCCACAAGCTCCTGAAGAGATAGACTGGGGGTGGGGCATTGATTTCCCCTTCTATCCCACTCAGACCCCTTACTTAGTAAATATCTTGTTATCTCTGAATATCTGATCATCTTCTCTTTTAATACATGCAAAAGATTTTAATGATCAAACCATCTCACAAATGTTATCAATTTTTAGTCCAAGAACCCAAGGCTAATCTCCTGCTCAGGGGTCCTGGTTTTGATCCATACTGAGGCCAGAGAGTGACTCAGTGGTGTATAACAGCCCTGCTGTCTGCCCTTCTTAAGAAGTAGATTTGAATTTGCTCAGCTATGGGACTAGTAGTCTCTATAAAGGGTGTGTAGCAGGATGGCTGTTCCTGACATACGTTTCTGCCTGGCCCATACTTATGTGTAAGGGCTGTATATGTAATTATTTGTAATACCTGTTGATTTAGTATTGGTACTCCAATTAATACTCCAATTTAACACTATTCATTTCCTCAAATAACAGTATTATTTGAATGTGTGTGTTTGTGTTTGAAATGTCTTCTTTAACTACTTCATTTGAAATGTAATTTTACTTTAATCCCTGTATGTTCTATTTACTTTTTGTTTGAAAGTTGATTTGCAGGGATGTACCATTACGATTTAGATTTCATGTAAAAAGAAAGTTTGACTCACCTAAAATATAAAAATATGGTTAAACAGGTATGTTTTTTGTTTTGCCCACCTGGTTCATGTGATGATGTGGGTGGGTATACATGTGCCAGGCAGTGGATGGGATTATAGTGTTGCTTTTTTTTTTTTTTTGGCTTTGCTTTAATTTGAGTCCTTTATGATCTTCTTATGAGGAGGCGAACTAGTGGAAGCTGTTTTCACATAAGTCTTTTTTTTTACAATGGAAATAACTGTCTTGGTGCCCAGTGTAAGATTATGTTTAATTTTTTTAACTTAAGCAAATCTTTGTAACCAATCAGAAAAGCCATCATGAGAATCCTCTTCATGGCTTTTCTACCATACTATTCTACCATACAATAATATTTGTTCAAAATAGACACATAACAGTAATGTATCTGGAAAATACTTCAAAAAACATTAAATATGCCATATTACACTTGGCATCTATATTTGACATGCATATGTTGACACTAGCAAAACTAGTTTCAGCTTAGTAAATGGTAAACACTTAAACTCTAAACCGTTAACACTGCTTGTGCTGTAGGTTTTACTGCTGAGTCGATTACTGACTTACAAGGCATGCAGCACTGTGTCTGCCTGGCTGCTGTCAGTCACTGATCTAGTGAGCTATTCAGAAGTTTATATGAAAACAATCTCGGATGCTTCCTGCTCCCATTAGCACAACACTTCATAGATTCTGGGTGTGCCCAGTGACTTACTTTAAATATGTTGCTTCGACTATTTCAAAAATTCTTAATGTTGAAATAGAACCAACCCCAAGTTTGTTTCTTTAGAATGATGACTCCCCATTCCATGTACCTTTAAACAACAGTATGTTTTTGTTGGCAGCTTTAGCAGCTGCTAAAAGACTATGCTGCAGCTATGGTGCTTGCCTGAGTTACTGTTAGTTCGTACATGGCTTTCGTATTTCAGTGACGTACTGCAGTCTGACTGAAACGATCAACAACCAGGCTGCATGGTGCTAATCTTTGGCATAGTGATCTGCCATTGCCACAGCTGTGAGCACATTTTTTAAAATGTCCTCTATAAATAAATCATACTTTTTGTAAGCTTCCCTCCACTCTTTGTGAAAAATGTTTGTATGTTTATGCAGTATTATATACAATAATACAAAAAATAGCTTGTTCTTCGATTTTTTTTTTTATTGTATAATGTGCAGAAATATATAAAAATACATCTGCATCGGCACAACATACAGCGATGACTTCCTATTCTTTCAAATTATAGAAGCTTAACCCATTTAACACAATAATGAGGACCAACCATTACAAAAGCCATGACTTACCACCAGCACTCTTAATAGATGGGGTATTTTATGTTATCATGTTCAGTTGGACTTAGAAACAACAAGCACTAGTTATAAATTGCCATTTACTATTTGAAAATGTTTGTTTATAAAATGCAGTAGACGCAATATGCATGCTCTTTTGTAAAAGTTATTGAAGATCTGGTAATTGAAAAATGGAACTATAATGGGCAGCAGTTGGAGTAGTGGTTAGGGCTCTGGACTCCTGACCGGAGTGTCGTGGGTTCAATCCCAGGTGGGGGACACTGCTGCTGTACCCTTGAGCAAGGTACTTTACCTAGATTGCTCCAGTAAAAACCCATACATTCACTCTTTCACACTCTTGCAATAACTAAATGGACCATTTTGAAGAGTGTGATACAGGTGGTTCTGATGAAGAGGAGGGGACTTGGTTCACAATTAATTACAAACAGTAATTTTAGACTTATATAACAAATGGAAGTGCACATAACAAGTATAATTCATGAAATTATTTTCTTAGCTACAGCCACTTTAAGAATTCTGAGATTAGCAATTAGGATAGTCACTAGGCTTAAGGGCATGAGTTACTAGGGTAGACTGAACAAACTGAACATAATAGCCTAAATATGTAAGGGGAGACTTGATTCAAGTTTTTAAAAATTTTAAATGGAACAACAAACCCCAGTTGCTATTTCAAGCATAGCACAGAGATCAGGACTAAAGACAGTGGAGAAGGAGGGTGCACTTTTTCACACAGAAAATGGAAATCTGATGATGCCCAGATCTTCTTCTCCGTTCCACCCTCTGACTCCCACATTTCCTCCCATATCTCTACCATCTCCTCTTAGATGCACTTGCATCATCTTAAACTCAACCTCTCCAAAACAGACCTCCTTTTGTCTCCCCCCCACCCACTGATCTCTGTATCGCTATTCCTCTTGAATCCACCACCCTCTCTCCTTCCTCATCCATCAAGAATCTCAGTGTCACCCTTGACTCTCAGCACATCTCTACTCTGGCAAGCTCCTGTCACTTTTTCCTCAGCAACATACGCAGAATTTGTCCCTTCCTCACTTACTACTCCACACAGCTCATAGTTCAGAACCTGGTACTGTCCTGCCTTGACTATTGACCAGCCTCCCTGCTTCCGCTGTCCATCCACTACTGCTCATCCAAATCTCTGCTGCTCACCTTGTCTTTTCCCTTCCTCGTTTCTCCCACGCTACTCTGCTGCTCCGCTCCCTCCACTGACTCCCTATCGCCGCTCACATCCAAAACTCTTGTACTTGCCTATCACTGTCTCAACCTTTCTGCCCCCTCCAACCTCCAGACTATTATTTCTCCCTACACCCCCTCTCGCCACTTCCACTCCTCTGCCATTGGCAGATTAGCTGTACCGCCCCCTCCTCCGCTCCCCACCTCCAGAGCCTGCTTTTAAAGGTAACCGTATTCATGTTTTTTTGTAATTGCTCTTATTTTAAATCTTTCTTATCCATTTATTGTAATTACTACTTGCTCTTAATGGAATTTACTCTTGTAGCCAAATATTTTTAAGTTTAACTGCTCTTTGTCATAATTGCTCTCAAACGTAATTATTTATTTTTAATTCTCTCATTTTAATTTGCTCTTGCTCCTGATTTTATTGTATTTTATAACTGCTATTATCTATAATGTGATATTTTGTAATGTGATACTTTGTAAAGTGATACTTTGTAACAACTGTCAGTCACCTGGGATAAGGGCGTCTGCTAATAAATAAATAATAATAATTGGTGGGTGTGTGGAATTGGCTGCCACGCCCTGCTGTTGATGCTTTTGTCGTAGAACCAAATGAATGAGTTTCCTGGGACAATAAACTATTAGAAACGAGGCAATTGCATAATTTCAGATTTGTGTTTATGATTTTACATTGATAAAATCTGAATGTTTTAAATAGGCAGAGGCAGTTTGAATGTCCTTGTTTGGTGCAGTAGGATTGTCTCTCTTAGTTACTCCTGTTTGTTACAGGTATCTCAGTTGGTGCCTGCCTGTTGATTGGCTGTGTTTGTTGTGCCACATTTTATTGTCAGCCTGAGTTGCTAACTCTTTGTTAGTCAACACATAGAACTGCTGGGGTTGTGCAAGGTTAACAGCAACCTCTTTGGGGCTTTTGGGGTTTATTATATGAAGTATTGATTTTTTTGTTCTTTCGCTGTCGGAGGTATATTGTATTACTGGTGTGTTTCTGTGGTAGTCCCCTATTGACTTTTAAGGTTCTAGTCCCTCATACAAAGGTCTGTATTTTTAATAGGTTTAACCAGGATATAGCTCACTGAATCTAGTCCCAATTTCATTGAGGTCTAAGAGCAAGTGGCAGCAATTACAACAAACTGTAAAAAAGTAGCCAGCGACAGAAGAGGGCCATGTTACCAGGCAGTACATTATGCAACAAGAGTGTCAATTGATGACATTGTAGCGAAACAGGGCGGAGGCTGGGCGTGAACCACCGACCACATACACCACAGGCGAGAGCCTTAACCTGTATGCAAAAGAACCAGGCTCTTCTGCATTCATGGTTATAGATCTTCTAACCTCATCTCACTGACAGAGGACAGAATCTGTAACAGCACTGCCCGTAACAGTCATATTTCTGTTGTTTACAATTGCATAACACACCAACAACCAAACTATAAAAATACATTCTGCCATCACAGATCTGTCTTCCATTTCTTAAATTGGATGACTGCTTTTCAAACCTGACAACAACAAACAACAAACAAGATAGAAGATTTGATTTCCATTACATGAGAGTTGATGTTAAAACTTCATGCTGATTTGAACTTGGCTCTCGCCAAGATAAGCACCAACTAAAACGTAGCTTCACAGTAAACTAATGTGATCCACATGTGTCTCCATCCATTTGCGCTTCCTTCCATATGATGATGTAGATATCCTTCTGTCTGGTGCTGATGGCTGAAGTGTAATGCTGGCTCCAGGGATCAGCTTATTGCCTCCCTAGTGCATCAGCACACACAACGGCTGCAATGCTGGCTCTGGGGATCAACCATAGTGCGGTCTCCCCAGCGCATCAGCATGACAACAGGATACAAAATAAGACTTAGCATGTCCCAAGGTTAAAACAAACTTATTTCTGGTACTCATGTACTTGTACTTATGAGACGTTTTAAACATTGTTTCTTGAATAAGATACTTTACAGTTCACCCAGATGTCATTGAGCATTAGAAGATGATACAACACTGGTACATGCAGGGCCGGTCTTAGGCTGTGCGGGGCCCTAGGCAGTGATGATTAAGTGCGGAGACCAGAACATCAAATGAATGCTACAGTAGTAACCGTATTTTAAAGTTTGTATATAGGTGCATCATTTAATCATGCACACCTACGTATACTAACGTTAAGATCTGGTAAATAATATTAATGATATTAAAATGTAATGAATACTTGTTTCAGTTTGTTTGTTAGACTTTATCATTTTATATAATTCACACTCAGAATTCCAGTCTACTTCAAACATATCAACGTATTAACTTTTTCTAAAACGACTATGTCCCAGTAGGCCTCTTGAAAAATACTGTAATGCCCGACAGTAAGTGGGTTCTGACAGGTCAGCGGCGAGAATAACCAGGTAGAAATAAATAAATAAATAATAATAATAACAAAAAAATCCCTCTTTGACATTTGTGCAATACCACTTTTTACTTTTTTTTTTTTTTTTTCAAATTTACCCCTGGGCATTATCAAATCCTTTTTTTCATTTTACATTCTAAGTTAAGCAAGAACATAAATTACAAAGACATTTTTCTAGCTTTAGCGCCAGCAAATACCTTTATCAAATCTGAGTATTCTAAATTCTTGGCAACTTTGCTCTGCCAAATTTGACAAGCTTTTTTGAGTCATCTTTGAGCACAAATATGTTTTGATGAATTTCAGCCTGGAAAAGCTGTGCTCACCAGAAGCAGACGTCACTAGAATGCTCTGTTGGCTCATTTGTTCTCATGCATGTGCATTTTCACAGGACTCATACTTGCAAGGTGCCGACATGATGAGGTACAGCTACAGCGTCGGGTGCAAATCATTAAGAAAATTGGTGCTAAACTGTTTGGAATTATTAAGCATCCCAGCAACGTCAGTCCCTAGTGAGCAGGTATTCAGTAATGCTGGGCAGATTGTAAGCAAGTGCCAGTCATCACTTAAATTAAAACAAAATGTGGACACTATCACGTCCCTTAACACAATTAAAATATAAGCCATGGACAACACTCTTGTTACTACACTGCTGTGGACAGTGATAACTTTTAAAAAAATTTTTTTTTTTTTTCTTTATTGGTTGTTACTCTGACTTGTTATTGATTTAAACAACTTTTTTTTTGGCTTTTGCTTTGACCCCCAACTGGTACAAATCAAAACGAATAAGGTAACAATGTAATGTAATATATTTAATTACTATATGCATAAACAGATGTAATCAATTTAATATGCAGAATAATTGTTAAAGCATTACTAGCAGTGTTACACAATAATCCACAGCTCCACATGTATTACTGTGTTCTTTTTTTTTTTTTTACCCTTTCATAACGTTGATAAATTGATGTATTTGTATACACCGTGTGCTTATGTATAAAACATGTGGCACAGGGTGAAGCTGAAAAGAAGGCCTAGTCACTCTCTAAAGAATTTGGTATTGGACAAATATACATTTTCATTAACACAACGGTGAACTGCAATCTCCTTGTTAGTATCTTCCACTTTACATAAGAATAGACATTTTATGGAATCATTTTGCAAATTTCTTTACAAGTTGTAAAAGCTTTAGGTCAACAACAACATCTGTTCTATCTGGAAAGTGGACTGGTGATACAGGTAATAAAGCAAATCTTCCATGGAAACATATTGCATAATTTGCCTTGGTCATCTGCCTTGCATAGCTTATTGATGAATAATCTGCATTACATAGATTCAATCTGTCATATTCTTCAAAAGTATGTCTGGATAAATGCAGTTAAAGAATGATAAGCCGCTATCCGGTGAGAAATGGGAACAAGGTTAGGTTGACCAAGACATTTAATCTGTGTAAAATGTGCCACATACTTGATTAATTTATGCATTAAAATCTAGCACTGTTGGTTGGCATGTTCGAAAATAAAAGTGACTATTATATTGCACATCTCTCAACAGGCGAACATTTTTAAATATCTGCATAGATACTCCTTTGGCATCGTAATAGAACAACAGTAGGTGATGATTGTAAGATTCAAGTAGACCATGCCCAAAGAGGTCCCCAATTACGGATACTTCGACAAATGTGCAGCAAAAGGTGCACATTAAAGGACATGTGCTCCTTTCCAATAATTTAACAAAATACTGGAGATTTTGCTGGTCCATCTAGTTCTGAAAATGGAATTACCCAACACCGATCAATGAAAATAATACTTCCATTCTAATTTACCACGTAGAGAAGTCTGAGAATAAAAAAATAAGACATTTCTCCACTCATTTGCCTTCCAGTATCTCCTTACTTTTAGTCCTTGTGTACCTGGCTAGTTTGTCTGAAGGTGTACTACTGTAGCAAATCATCCACTCTGCTATCTTGCTATACCATGGTTTCCCATGATAACATGAGCCAAACCACAAAGATGCTATTTGTTTAACACCAAGTAACACTGCATGCATGTAATCTGGAACAAAGCCATCAACCATATCAAAACAAGAAATAAGCATTAAAGACGACAGAGGTTTAATTCCCTTAACTGGCTTATCAATGCAAAGCATCCAACGCATTGTGAACAACAGAATCATGAGTTTGAAGTACATTAGGAAATTCAGCAGGATTGGCATGCCAAAAAACACGCCCTTGGAAATCATTTCACCAGTGTGCTCACACCAGCTACATCCATATTCACCATTACACTGAATAGCATTCTGCAAGACAGTCCTTGCAACAAAGTCACATGTACAGATCACTGGAAATACTGCTCACCAAATTATTCTGAGTAAAAAGGGTTTTCCACATAAACCCTTCATTGCCTAATTTTACAGTTTCATCAACAAATGGTCTTAAGAATGTATAAACACATGGGTTATAACTGCCAAACCACAAAAATGCTAAAAAGTTGTGTTTCCGATGCAAATCTGTGGAGATTTCATTTCTATGAAATTGATTTGGCCAAACAGAATAAAGTGAGGATCTAAAAATTGATACACCATCGAAGTTCCAAGTCAGGGAGAAGTCATTCTTGTTAAATAAACATTTTTGCAGATTTTCAAAACATTATCCATTTTAAACATCACTTACTGCATCACTACGAGAAGATTCTTGCCAGTTTATGATGTGTTTGGCTGCATCAGCGAATTGTAAAAAAATCTTTCTATAGGTAGAGACATGAAAACATCACCAGTTTCCATATGATCATGAAGTTGCCAGTCTGAATTACAATTTGGACAGCTGGTCGAAGATGCATCTGTTACACAGTACGCAAGAAATACTTTGCAATAAAGGGAACTTTGCAAATGTTTTTATAATTGTAAAATGCTTAGATAACTGGAAGACACTAGGTAGAAATACACCAGGGAATATGAGCTCAATTAATTTTAAAAGATCAGCTGTAGACTCTTAGTTAAGCCATGTCGCAATATGAGCGCATTTATCAGCATAACCCATTGAGCCTTTGTAACAGCAGAGCCTAGGAAAAGTGGAACATCTCCATTTTCAAATTCAACATAAGGTGAGGCATCAAATCCCCTGTCATCATAGTGTATATAAGAATCTGATGAGCCATTTTCAGAAATACCTGGACCTTGGATCTCCTCTGTTCCACTTTCATCAACAGGTGATACAGAATGACCCCAACAATTGGCAAACTCCTCCTACATGACAAAAGTACACTTCCATAAACTTTGACATGCATAAGCTTTTCTATAATCTTTTTATTTAATTTACTTTCACATTTTTTAAAGCTTGTATTGCACATAAATTCCCCATACCAGTAGGTGTTTTCCATTCCATAATGTGTGGTGTGTGTGTGTGTGTGGTGGTTGGGTTGGGTTCGGTTGGGGAGAGAATCATATACACTTGGAAAATACAACTCCCGCGGAGCTCTACGCTTTCAAGCATGCAGTGCCAACTTTCAAAAACCTCTATATGCAATTTTGATATATTTTGGGCTAAGAAGTGGAATATAGATAAGACCCGGCCTGTTCGAAATACAATGCTTCATGTGTTCCCCCTGGTTCTACTTCAGTTCTGAACACAGATATATCCTCTGGTGTTCAGATCCCTATGTAAAAATGTTTTTATAGAACTGTAACAAGGGTCTCTATCAGAAGACTATTGCCCTACAGTTGAATCTGAACTTGATTAGATTTTTCTGAAGTTATTTTTAAACAGTATTTGCAGGGCGTGAGGCAGGAATTTAGAGGGATGCTACTTTTGGAAAAAGAAATGAGTGGCAAAGCCACGAACGCAAGTGCTGAAGGGCGAAGCCATAACGGTGGGGTCAGGGTCATTTCACTGTGAAGTGAAGCTTTATTTTAAAACAAAGTGCTACTTTACAAACACATTCTATTACAATTAATGTATCTAAATAAAACTTTTGTTGGCGGTGGAAAAGAAATTGATAGCAGCAGGATAGTTTCAGAAAAGTCACATCAACCTAAATGAATAACTCACACAGAGTGCCTGGAGTCAGATGAACTGAGAGCAATATAATAGCGCTCAATTATATTTTAATTTGTAACATAATAGCTGCTGTAACAGCACAGTTGGTAGGGTGACAGAAAGCAATTTGTGAGGGCCCTGGTTCCAGTCCTGCTGTGGTCAAGTTTCATTTCGATACATTAATTGTAATATATGCTCCATACACATATGGATGCAGTTTAGGGGGTGTGAATACTCGAACCAGCCCAGACAGAGCAGTGAATTTAACTTAAATAACATGTATCATACGAGGAGTGTTACTTGAGTTTAATTAACTGCCCTGTCCAGGCCAGTCCGGAGGGTAGCTGATACTCGACTGCCATTGTGTCTGCTTAATTAGGCTTCCAAGCCAGAACGGCTGGGGAAGCCTATTGTTATTGTAAAGATTTTTTTTTGTTTGTTTTTTAATTTTTCTTCCCAAGAGTTTAAACTGCTCCTGCTCGAACGCCATGTAACCAATCAACATCAAACTTGGCAGGTATCATCCAGATTCAATACAATTCAGATGCTAAAAAGTTGAGCTCCTGTGTCAACCAAAAAGGTGGCCTGATGCATTTCTTTGAAAAACCTTTCAAAATCTTCTTCTTGGGAACCGATGAAGCGATTGAAACTTGGCATATGTCATCAACAACTAAACCTGCTTCAAGTTTGCGATGCCTAAGTTGCAGCAATACATTTTTATATCAAAATGGCTGCCACCAAATTTGCCGAAACGCACCCCAAACATCAAACTGCTTCTGTTTGAAAACTCTGAACTTGTATTGCATCATCCTTGGGACAATGGAATTCAAATATGGCAAAATGGTGTTTTTTTGTAAAACAAGATGACCACCATTCCTACATTTTCTTAAATTTAAACCAGCTTCAGTTGAAAAACAGTTTATTTGATTAACTCCAAAGTTGACAAGCATCATTCTTGTGTCAATACAATTGACTTTTTTAAAAATGGTGTTTGTGCGTAAACCAATATGGCCGCCTGACACATTCTTTAAAAACCTTTCAAAATCTTTGGTCAAATGTAAAACTAGCTTATAACTCCTAACAAAGTGCAGATAGGTTAATGGTTACTATGGAACACATTTATGCTCTATTCAAAAATTACCTCGATCATGACCATTGACCTCACCTTAACGCTAAATGTAAAACTATCATATAACTCCTTACATTGTGTTGATAAGGTCATGGTTACTATGGTTTTTAAAGTTATAAAGTATTGTGAACTAATGCAGTATTTTGAATTGAAACCGTTCCATAAAACTGATCTGTTGCTGACACTTGAGCTGCAATGCTACAGCTTACCAAAATTTCCAACTGGTACTGCGCTTGGAAGCCATAAAACTGCCGGGCAGTTCTAATTATTATTATTATTATTTATATTTATTATTATTATTATTATATTTCTTATTTCATATCTGCTGTTTTACGGGGAGCTGTTCTTTCAGCACCAAGAAACAGAGCTTGGGTAACTGATAATTAGTAGACTATTGTTTTGGTCGGGAAGCATTACAATTATTTTAAAACAGGGAAACTGCTATAACGATTATTCTTTTTGATATGTGGACTATGGGGAGGGAGAAATAATTCAATGTAGGTTTTATGAAAATCACACCCCTTTTAATGGCCGGTACAAGCAGTTTTGTCTTGGTCCAGAAACATTTTTGCTAATTCATAAAAATGTCTATAATGATGATTCCTGTTGATATGTAACTTGATGTCACACACAAAAGGGAGGGAAGGGCCTTTATATTATATAATATTATTTTGGGTGTTGATCACCACTTCCTGGTTGGATTAAGGGTAAGTTGTTTGACTCCAATAGCGTGAGTTGTGGGTTCGAATCCAGATAAACCTGTAATAGTGATTGGAATATGTATGATTTGAAATATGTGAATACATACAGCATACATATTTGATAATATGAAAACAAATTTGCAATATGCTACTGTAATAACTAAAACAATACAAATGCCATATATAATGGGTGTTATTTTATGGTTAAAATATAAACACAATGGGTAATACTTTATTTTTAATCACATAGAAATATGTTGAAATTTGATTTAAAATGCAATTAAAATTCTGTGAATAATGTGATTGCTGAAATTAAAATGCATTGACATGCTAATAAAATTGCAATATAAGTGTAATACCATTTTGTTTATAAGGAATTGCCATTTGATTTATAATGTATTTTGAAGTGTATTAATAATGCAATCAAAATGAAATCAAAATGCATTGACATGCAAATAAAATTGCAATGTAAGTGAATGCCATTTTGTTTATATGGAATTGCCATTTGATTTATAATGTATTTTGAAGTGTATTAATAATGTGATTACTGAAATTAAAATGTATTGACATGCTAATAAAATTGTAATGCAAGTGTGATGCCATTTTGTTTACATTTGATTTATAATATATTTTGAAATATATTAATAATGTGCTAATGATATGGTCTAAGGATGTATTTTAATATAATATGAATTGCAATTAAAACATGTACATTTACAGTAGGGAAGGGTCGTATCGTGTGATACAGTGCCTTTACGGATTCTGGCCCCTGTTGGTGAGATGCTGAAACAGCGAGAAACAGCGTGTGTTGTGTTTTGCTTTCATTCAGAGGTTTTGTGTAAATAACATTGTAAGACATTCCGCCTGTGATGTACTGTCAGCCAAGTTTGGTTACAGGGAATCGCTGCCGATGATTGGACAGCTGTGCTTCCTTGACTGGCTTGTGGGCATATCCCAGCAGAGCATCTTGTGATGAAAAGGGACCAGCGAAACACCTCGGGGCTGCAGCATGGCCATGACTAAAGAACTGAAATCGCCCATGCAACCAGGCCAACGAACAAGCCAGAATCCTCCAATCTCTGTGTGTCTCACCGGGGTCAGAGCTCCTGAGAGAAGCTACCAGAACTATGGACAACCATGTGTATAACCAGGGGTCAAGGTTTTATTTGTATAAGGAACAAGGATTAGTTTCAGGATTTTAGATCCCACATAAAAGTTTTTTTATGGTATGTCTCCTGTGGGCTACCATTGCTAGTAATGTCACATGGTTTTCGTTTTTATTTCCTGTAAATAAATCCTGCGCCCCTGAGCGACATGTCAATGTCACTGCTGTTAAAGTCACTGGGGCTGACTTTAAAAGGTGTTTGAAATCAGATTTGTTGATTTCCAGCAGCAGCAGAATGAGATTAAAATTGATTTCACTAAAAATTGTAGGCTGGCAGAAGTCAAACTCTTCAACACATACTGACAGTGGATACTTAATAACTGGGCAATATGAAGGAGGTGGGTTTAGAACTGCAGAAACATAAGGGCTGTGAATAAATTATAGCTGTCATGGAAATATTGGAGGCTGGTTAAGTATAATCTAAATAGTATTTTCAAAATTATATCAAATGTGATACATACAGGTGATCTTTGAATTTTGTGTAATGTCCTGTTGCAGATTGTATTTTAGACTGGACAGAGTACAACGAAGAGCAGCTAGACTAATCCAAAGGCTTAAAGGAATGAGGTAGGAACCCACCCTACGAAACCCTCTATACTGGTTGTTGGGATCAAAACCCCTAAACTAACCTAGCCAAGTCTCGGCGTCCTCGCAGCGACTCCGGCCTCTTCCGACAGCCTTGGCTGGGCAATGCCTTCACAAGCACTGTCTTGGAGTGGAAGGGTTTCATGCAGTAGTTTCTCTCCTCTGGTGCAGACACTTTCCTCCTCGGTGTTCACAAAACAAGCTTTCGCTCGGCACCCATCCGTGGGGCCATGGCGTTGCAGTAGCCTAAAGCTATGGCGCGATCCTTCCTGTTTACACGGTGGCGCAGATGAAACAGCGACAGGGTCCTCCCTGTCACACTCCTTAAGAACAAAAATCTAGCAATTAGGCCCTCTTCATTCTCTCCTGAATCTTAGCAAACCAAACCAAAATCTTAGTAGCAAGTGTGTTGCTACTAACATGATACAACCCTTCATTATACAGGCAATCATTATTTAAAAGGTACACCTTTCCTTATGTCAGTTAAGAATGTTGCCCATAATTTCCCTGTGAGAATGGATGTACAGTTACTCACCTTGTTACAGGTGGAAACAAAACTAATTAGCATGTTGCTTAACAAGAAGCTGCCTGAGTATAGAAAAACCATCCTGCGGTAATCTAATGATTATCTTAAGGTTGGCAAGGTCACATTGTAACATTCATATATCTCTATACTTTGTGGCTAACCTAGCGAGGCTGCATATACTGCCAATGAAATAAGCAATCAAAATGTTCATCACTTAGGGACGAATCTCGATGACTCACAATGTATTTAAATGGGAAATTAAACCGTCCATGTACCGTGTCTAAAACAGCCAGTCTGTTCCATTCACTGACCGTGCCCAAAGAAAAAAATATACTTCTCATCTTTGTTTCTTTCCCTTCTCTGAGAAACACATGAGTATCTCTTTTTTTCTTATTTCATCTCTCAAAAGTCATTTAAGGTCCAGCTCAGCCTGGACCCGAAGGTATTGTGTTACAACAGTTTTGGTTACTGGTAAATGGCTTAGCCATCTGGTGTTTAGTAAGACCAACTAATAATAAGATCAATTATGAACATGTATTAAAAATTGATTTTCCACAACAGAGAAACAGCAACTTACAACTTTTGAATTTCATAATGCTCTGCCTTGTTTGTGTCGCCAATACCTGTGTTTGATTCATCAAACAGGGTTCTGGGTTAAAATACGCAAGTAAAGATTATTCATGACTGAATGTTTTCCACTTTCCCTTTACACTATGGGCCATGCATTACACTGCAGAATACTGTAGCTCTTGGAATATTATACGCAAAATATGCATTATGCATTAATATATACATCTAAAACCAAAGATTATATATTTGGATTGTCTGACTTTATAACACATTTAAAATGCAAAGCTTTGAAAACTACAGGTTTCAACAGGTATAGTGGTCTGTAAGGGAGTTTACCTCATTCCTTCCTGTCCCTCTTGCATGAAATCATTTCTTTTTTCCAGTTCAAAAAAGGGCAATAAGACAAGCAGTTTGATCCACGATAGAAGTACACACATATCTCACCAATCTAGCTTTCTCCTTTTATATATTTTTTCCCCCAATGAGAAGACAACCACAGTGTGTTTACATTGGCAGTTTGACTTGGACAAAGCCGATACTTACACACCCCACTGAGAGGCCTCAGTTTCAAACAGCTTTCTTACAGTTTTCTTCCAGCACTTCTGTAAAGTATTGGAGAGACAAATAGCTGGAATGGCAAGCAGATTTTTAAGAAGGACAAGTAGACTTTTCTAGCATTTTGTCCCTTGGACTAAGATATATATATATATATATATATATATATATATATATATATATATATATATATATATATATATATAATTGCACACCCCTGACCCCACATAATAATTTGATCTTGAAGAGTAAGTAGCATTTTCATAGTTTTGTTTACTGCCCTCCTACATGCTTATGATGTTTCCCACCATTCTGAGTGATGATAATTGAAACTATTCAAATCTTGCGATGAAATATATTTTATATTTGTTTAAATAACATGTCATAGGTTCAGAAAGTATCTGGGCTTCTTATTCAAGGAAATATTATTCCACCCAATGGTACTCTGGCAAGAAACATCAGTCTTTTAAGTTTTGAATCTTAAGTAGTAGTATTGCAATTTCCTCAAATCATTCTGTGCTTGAAGTTTTCACTTAATGTGTATTTTAATTCTGTTTTGCTTCAAATGACACATATTACTCCCTGTGAGTATTCGTTAAACAGCCTCCCTCTGTTCTGTGTTGGTGGAGACCCCTTTACCCAAATTGGACAGATGTTTAACATGCATAAAATACAAAGAACACACACACAATTTATACAACTGGACATTCATCTGTGAAAATTACACTAAAACTAAAGACAACGTAGTAAAAATGCTAGCTAGTACACACTAACAGGTCTCAATAATGTTCCTCCCCATCCATCATCTTGTTCTTGAATCAACCTCTGATCTGCAGCTCAGTGGAAGAAATGTGTGGCTATGGAAGGTCCATGCCCAGAGAAGTGTGCATGGAGCAGCTTGCTTCCATGCCTGCACAGCTCCCAATGGGCGCTGATCTATTCAACACTACAGACAGCTGTCTGCTTTATTTCACAGGCTGGTTTGTACTCATTACCACACTGTACACTTCATGGGAAACAGTTTCTAAACCTAAAATTAGTTTTTTCTTTCAGCCCTGCTCATCGCAAGGTTGAACATTTATCATTATTACACTATATCTCCATTTTATGGCTCCATCTTCGAATGACTTCCAAACATACTGCAAACTGAGCTGAAGAGGAGAATTAGTGCTACTACATTTCTTGTTTTCTTCAGAAAACAAGGACAAAGAAAATAACATGCATGGTCTTTAATTGTATTTATTTTAAAAACAGATATTGGGGAGAGAATGAGATTGTGTGTTTGCAGTTATTGCCTGAAAGTTAAACAAAGTTGCCCCTTAAAAAAAAGTGAAATACATGTGTTCAGTTTAAATTACGCGAGGAAAAACAAGCAAATAAATAAATGCTGAATATCACAGCTTTATACAAAAGGATATTAGCTGGTGGACACATGTTGTCATTGTTTGAATTTTATAATAATAAGCCTCATTTTATTGCAGTACAATTTAGCCCTCAAACTCAAATCGATGCTAATTATTTATCCTACATTAAATGATCAGAAAAATCACCACACACAATATTTCAATGACTTTTGTCATCCCCTGGCAGTATCCTATATTAAAGATGACAGTCTAGTAATCAAACTGTCATTAAGGTTCATAATTTTTCACACTTCAAAATGCAGACTTTGCAGCAGAGAATGAGGGACTGAAGATCTTAGTGCACGCTGTAAATATATGGCAAATTACAAACAACAAGGTGGTGGAAGAAGAGGATGGGTTTCCTCTGGCAATTTACCCTTGAACATTAGTTATATGATTAGTGGTTCTGGGAGAATAAGAGGCTGGTAAAGAAAATTCAGTATACAAAACAGATTTGGTGTCAAGTTTCAATTTCCAATCATTTATCTGAAAGGAGAAGCTTCCAAACACTATACTAAATGTAATATCAAAGATCACTTGTACCTCTGAAAATGTCTTGGCACAGTCCACCTCAATTATGTTGTGGGTATTTTCTATAGCATGTATTGTCTGGCAGACCTGCTATATAATAAATACCTTGATAATATACTGTTTTATTGTTAATATTGTGACACACCAGGGTAAGTCTGCCACTTGCAGGACCGTTTCCACTGTCTTCTTTGGTGTAAGATAGAATCACAGGACCACAGAAATGAAATAAAACAGTACGGTGCCTGTATATTTATTTGTACAAAACAAAACAAAACTAAACAATATCTATCTCCGTTTGGAGATCTGACTTCACTCTCCCCCCCCCCTTAATCTATCTTATCCACTGGGTAGCTAAGCTACTTACCAGTTTTAAACCTGTTCCACCGTATTTCTTTTTGTCTTTTCCTTAACTTCTCCTTTCTCCACAAAGTCTAACCGCAACCACCATAAGCCTCCCCCAGCTCGACCCTAAACAAAGGAGATAATTTCCTTTTATTGTCAACCAGTCCAGCCGCTTACAAAACTAACACCTCTTAAACACCTGCAGCTGTGCTGGTTTACATTTTAATTAAACCCTATGTACTCCTGGCTCTTGTAGTTTCTTTGGTGGCTGCCATTTTTGTAGGCCCTATTAACTACAACTCCCGCATTGTCTCTTGAGAGATGTAGTCTTTCCCTGCTCAATCCGGCACTTTCCAGTGCCCCGGTCCTGTATACCATAATATGCTAGGACCCACATATTTACCATTCGTGACCAGCCCACGTCTATGGTCACAATATACAATACAAAATAAATCCAGCGATATTTGTTTGTTATTCATGGCCAACCTTTATTTAGTCCGTTCTGATTTTCATTGAAAAGAGGGAAAAGGTTGATGAAGAGAACACCTTTAAGTGGCTGAGGTGGCGGCAGATTATGCTGCCACCTTTTCAATTCATTTTGAAGTTGAAGGGAATTCTGAGAGGTGTCTCGAGTGACACGTACCGATGTGGAGGATACAGAATGGTAAAAACTCAAAATGGTACAGCTGATGTCATGAATTGGGTGTCTCTGTTATGGAATACAGCAGGCGAAACTTGTGCTCCTATTGACTGAAAAATCATCAGCCATCTATAATAAATGTCAGGAAACAGGATCCATTTTATATAACAATATCAATTGCTCAGGATTCCTGCTCTTTTTCTTCATCTTATTTGTGTTGGTTAGTCTACCTTAGTCTAGTGTTTTAACCATGCTGATGTTCGATATTTCATCTGTACCAGTCAACTACTTTTGGTCCATATTTCATGTTAGACTGGATTAGCCATGAATTTTAGTTACAATTAGCTTTATCATTAAAGTAAAATTAAATGGGTTCAGTGCTGAATTCCATATTCATATAATCAAACGGCAAACAGTTGCAGGCATTCATGATAACGGCATTACCAGAAGTGTGGCCAGCAGCAACACTTATCACAAATACTGTGTGCTATGCCTTTTCAAATCTACACTCTACAATGTGACACCTTTAAATTGAACAGATTTATTTTCAATGCAAAGAGCACACTCGCTGGATAAAAAAAAAAAAATTGCAAACCACTGCACAATTAACCATGACTGTGGGGATCATGTTAACCGGATTAAAGGCGAAAAAAGACGCTTAGTTTATTTAATGTACTGCATTGCTGCTGCAGGAAAGTGAATTGGTTGGATTAAGAGGCCAAACCACTTCAGAAAGTGGTGCTAGTATGGTGCCAGGAAAAGCATTACCGGGATTACAGGAATATATTGCTGCATTCTTAAGACTTGAGGGAGTTATTAGATAGGAATGAGGAATAGCATTCTACTATAAGGTAATTTACCTGGATACACAGAACAAAATGCTTTAGTGGGATTTTAGGGAAAGGATCCCCTGGAATTAAGAGAGAATATGACTTCATCTATTATTAATGCAACATCTCATGTACAATGTTGTAGTAATACATCACTGCCAGTGGCCCACTTTCTGTTGCTTTTCCTAGCTTGACTGCCCAGCAATTTTTACAGAGCACTGCCTTTATACAGCAATCCACTACATCACTGCTAAGGCCCCATTTATTTTAAGGAATGTCTCCCCTCAGTAAAGTGGCATTGCTTCTGCTATCTTGCCACGCTAGTGCAACACAGCTGCCAGTGACCTATTTTCTCTGCAAGGGTTGCTTTTTTCCGAACACACTTTTACAGTGCTTCTGCTGCAGTGCCAGGAAGCCAGATTCTGTGTGGTATTGTGAACCTAATCCCAGAGCAGCAATGGTATTTTTATAGCCAGTTGTAATTTCCCTACTACATTACACCCTCAGTCCTATTGTCTTGAAGAGTTATGGGTGGATTCAATGAAAAAACAGAAATGCTGGTTTCCGACCCTGTTTTATACTGCTGATCAAACACTGTACAACTCCAGAAATGCAGAGCTCTCGTGTTAACATTCAGTGAGCTGATTTCTTAATAAAAGAACGATATACAGCGATCCCTCGGTACACCGCTCTCAGATTACTGTAACTGCTCCCTTGGCTATACCACGCATAATTAATGTCTCCCAATTATTTACAGTTTGACATGGTTGCATAGTTACTTTTTGTCCTGGCTTCTGACGCAGTAAGCTAACAGCAAACCAGACAGCTGACGTAACTGACGTGAAAACTAATTTGGTTACTTAAAAAGAGCAGTAAAAACACAGCTTCGGCAACATTTGTGCCATTGACAACTCAGAGGCTAAAGGCCACTGACAACCAGACGTGATGCGATTTTTCATCAGGCAATATATATTTACACACAGTAATTCCTCTGTATATATAAGAGAGAGAGAGAGAGAGTAACTTGCCAAAACGGTGCCTAATATTCATACAATTATTATGAATATTAAATGTGAGTTGTTGTTATCTCTACTATTATGTCAGCTATTACCATGCCAAAGAGAACTACATTCCTGCCTAGATTTTAAATGCTAAAGATACCATCTATTATTATTATTATTATTTGTTTATGTAGCAGACGCCTTTATGCAAGGCGACTTACGGAGACTAGGGTGTGTGAACTATGCATCAGCTGCAGAGTCACTTACAATTACGTCTCACCTGAAAGACGGAGCACAAGGAGGTTAAGTGACTTGCTCAGGGTCACACAATGAGTCAGTGGCTGAGGTGGAATTTGAACCGGGGACCTCCTGGTTACAAGCCCTTTTCTTTAACCACTGGACCACACAGCCTCCATCTAATCAGTGTTTATTGAAGTTTCCCTAAGACTCAAAGGAAAGGGGTCTTTATGATGGATGCTTTGCCTAGAAATGAAATGAAATATTTAAGTTTTAATGGAAAAACCAGAAGGTATATGTGAAAAAATAACTTGGATAGTGCCACACTCTATGTAGTGTAAACCCACTGGGTGCAATTTTGCTAATTTTAAGGTTATTTTCCTACTTTCCATCCATTTTTTAATCTGAGCATTTTTAAACAATATAGTCTTAATATTTATCACATCTCATAATGATTAACATACCGAATACTGAAGTTGTTTAAAGACAGGGTCAAATTATAAAAATGGATTCAAAGTAGGGAAAATTACATTGAAATGAGCAAGGTTGGCCTACATAGGATTTGATACATATGAGTAAGAACAGGCACTATCATTTCTGCAAATACAGCTCACAATAGTTCCATTAAATAGTTCCTTTAAACGTGAACCAAAATGTCTATCTAAGACCCCTTTGGGTCACACCTACCTCCCTCCCTGGCTCAAGTACATGAATATGTATACTTGTATAACTAAAGTATAAGAACAGCAGTAGCTGCTCTTAGCAGGTGAAGCAGAGCATGCATTTAGCTCCTGCAAAATGTTTCTCTCTACTCAAAAAAAAATGTGACCCAATTTAGTAATACAAACTTAAAATACAATTCTGACATGTACATTTAATCTACAGTACATTGTGGGATTTAATAAACAGACACTACCGGTTTCGATTGTTGAGTAAAATGTAACATGACTATAAGACACTGCAGTTTTAAAAAAAATAAAAACTGCAGAAAAAAAGAGTTACTGTAAGGGTTATCTTGTCCCAGTAGAGTATCACTCCTCACAGTACATCATTACCACTGTAGCACCTAGTCTTTGCTGCTGGCCCAGTTTCTACGAATATGCTGTTTAAGGGCAACCTTGACTGTGGGGCTTTACAATGACAGCTCCCAGTGGAAAAGACACCATTTCCTATTGATAACTGGGCTATGGAATTCTCCCTGGAAGACCCTAGCTTAATGGAGCAGAACCCTGTGAAGAAACGTATAAAAAAATAGAAAAAGAAAACTGCTTAAAGACAACTTTCAGATGTTTCACATTTAATTTTTTCTGTCACCTTCTTCTCCCCTACCACCCAGTCAGTCGCTTGGCATTTTGTGATGAATAACAAGCAGGTAGACACATTCATCAATTTATCCTGTCTTACTGAGAATTGCCAGGGGCTGAATGAAACATAACTGCAGCTTAACAGGCAGGCAAGGTGGTCTTCAGTGCTAAGCATGATCCAGATGACTGAGAGAGTTTCATAGTTTCCCTCAACCCAACGCCTCCTTATCCTTAGACACTGAGGAGCTAGTCCTTGTGACTAGCAGAACTGTGGTCCAGAAGGTGGCACAGCTTTGGAGTTGCATGCAAGCAGCAAGAGGAGGTGTTAAGTCTTGTTACTGCCTGAGGAGGTTCAGAAAGTCATCTAATCTCCTCTCGAATTCTGTTTTCCTTCTAAGGTCTATAAAATTAGCATCTATATAGGAGGCCATGAATTTAGCATCAAGGCATTGATATCCAACACAGCTGGAAATAACTGCAGGATTCTTAGCTTTTATATTATACTGTTGGTATGGTTATTTCTGCAATTTTTATTTCTAAATATTGTCATTGTTTGGATATCTATAGTGCATTATGCTATATGCTTCTGTCTAAATAAATGCCCCTCACAACTGTTTTTCTGAGGGTATTTTCTTTATCTAAGTTCAGAAATGTCCAGTTTTGAAAAGAAACAAGTTATAGCAAACTTGTATTTTTTTAAACCACGATATCTGATATTACTTAAATGAAGGTTAATGAAATCTCAGTTTGCATGCCTTGCTTTTAGAAGGTCTTGTACTTCCTGGTTCATTTTGTCTGAAGAGTGAATTTTTCCCACCCCTTCAATGGCTTCCTTCCTGTCATTAGCCAACCATCTGCTTCCCCTATTGGCTGACATGCTGTTAGCCAGTAACATGCTGTGAGCACAAGAATAAGGCACAGAAACTGCAACGTAAGCTTCCTTTAACCTAAAGCAGCACCAGATATTTTAACATGTTTCTTTCAAAACTTCATATTTGAAACATATTTAGCTAATGGAAGTGCATAACAGGTACGATTATGAAATTATTTTGTTAGGTATAATTACTTTAAGGAGGAGATATTTAACTCTTTTCAATTGATTTAAACAGTGTATATTGGAATTCCCTCTGTCTGGCTGTCCCCCCAGTTTACCAAAGAAGCGACTACATTCTGCGTATTGTCTATTTATTCAACACCAATCAAGGAAGTAGCAGGGGAAATAACTTTTCTTGGTTGTTTCTTCACAGAGAACAGTCTCTTCTTTAGAACTGCAGTGAAGACAATAGTAAAACAATGTAACTTTAAATGCTTGGGGATTAACTCATACAAAACGTATTTTTTAAATGGGAGCAAGGGGAGCAGTGAAAATGGGAAATTAATTAATGGTAGTAAAATTACACCCATAGACACACACATTTCAATTTGAACCTAGCAGCTCTTTTTTTCAATTAAAACACCATGCATTTCCAAATTCATCATGCTATAAATGGCAATGCATATTTTCATTATAAATCACCCTGCCAGTTACATATTTTCAATATATAAGGCACAATTATCATAAAGTAACTCTTTTTTTCTCTCTGTTTCCCAGGAGATGTATTCTATTCATTTGGCTGTACGTGAATATATTTTCCATACAGGATAGCAACTTGTGAATTTAATAGGTGCAGTGGGCAGCTTATTGGTAAGCCCGTAGGCGCCCAGCCAGTCTACAGGGGTCGCAGGTGCGTGGTGAGCCGAGGACACCCTGGCCGACCTGAGCCCTCCCCCCTGGGCGACGCTCGACCAGTTGTGCGCTGCCCACTGGGAACTCCCATCCACAGTCGGCAGTGGAATAGCCTGGACTCGAACTAGCGACCTCCAGGTTATAGGGCGCATCCTGCACTCCACGCAGAGTGTCTTTACTGGATGCGCCACTCGGGAGCCCCACATTACATTTCTATGGCTCTTGGACATGGTCTCTGAGTTTGAAGCAGTGTAGTGGTTTTTTTTAATGGTAGTTCAGTAGGCTTTCTCTCATCCCATTGCTAATTTGAGTCTTTCTAATTTGCTCACAGTGGAATAGTCCTTGATGTTTTGCTGTATCAAGCTGTTCGGCTGCACTTCTGACAAACAGCACAGCATTCGTTGAGCAGTATAACTCCAACAGCCCATTAGAGATGACAAAATGGGGATGGGCTCACTGGACTGGGATGTGATGTACAGCTTTCAACTCGGCTTGGTATTACCTAATGGCCGTTTGCTGACAACATTATTTCAGTAAAGCTTATTCTCACTAAATGTTTGCATGCACAAAAACAGTTTGAAGAAATGAATCAGCTACATACAGATGTGATTTTAGAATCTCAAACATGACAGGGCAATACAACGCCTTTCATATAGATATTATTGGTATTAGGAGTGTGAAGAGCATCAGACTTTCCAGTTGAACATGTTTTAAGTCAACAGGTATTAATTGAAACAGAAAGAAACGTTAATTGCAAATGACCTTTTTTAATGTATTTATTGGATTTGTAAAACATTTATTTAGATTTTCTAATAACACTTTTAGCAATTGGCTCGACTCACGGAAGGTGTACGTTTATTGTACACAAGCTTTGAGCTAATGAATTATTGTACACCCCTTAGAAGAGTTGTATCTTAGTTAGGTGTAGAAAAAAATTTATATGAAACAGATAAAACAAAGGTAAGTTAAACAACTGCAAATAAAATCAGAATGGTTTTAATAGATTCTATTTTGACAAGCTATTATATAATGGTATATTAACACACACAGCCAGAAGATGTCTTGTTGTCTGATTGGTACTTAATAATGTGTAGAATGCAATTAAGACATGTTAGTATTCATGAATACTTGCTGACTTAAAACATGTTAAAGGGAATTACTTGGAAAAATTGAGCATTTGCATAGCCCTTATTGATATGTTCAAGTGTTCCCTTTATGAAATCACTCTCCTGCTATCATGTATCCCCTTTCAGTCACTCCTGATCCACCGTGGAGAAAGCATGTCTCAACCACTTCTGATCAGTACTTTATCACAGCATTGTTCAGGATTTGTCAAATCTTCATCAGTGGTGCATTTGAGTTTGAAGTGGTATTTAAACAAATGGTACTGTCACTAATAGTGTGCCATTAAAAAATTAAACATGTTTACCATAATGTGAGTGTATTTTATATAGAAAATTGATACCTGCAAAATTATGGCAGTAGGTAAGATTTATTCTGTTATGTACTGTAAGGGAGCAGTCATTTATAGCAACTATAAATCACATTTATTCATCGTTAAAGAACATTTGTCTCTCTCTAATTAGCTATGTAGTGCTTTCTGGTCATGTATCACAATATGATATATCATGTAAGCAACACAATTCATCAATGCACAATGAGTCCTTTCACCCAGTGTTCTTCATTTTCACAATATTTAACATATCATATTACGTGCGTTCTTTATCATTCTTTATAGATGTTTCTGCTGATTCCAGCAGCCATAACTTTTAAAATCTAAACTATACTAAAACATTCTACACGGTATTGAGAGGAACAAGGTATGGCGAAAAACAGATGTTTGTCTATTTTAACAATCATAGAATATAGAAAACAACGTCAAAAAAGTTATACTCTTAATAACACATGTTTGGTTTTGGACTGCTAAAACCAACTTAAGGTATATATGATTGTATGTATATAGTATACTGTATATATTTACACGCGTACATGTTACGCCCTGAGCCAGCATCGATCCTAAGGCTCCTAATATAGTACAGGCATCAGATCCATAAACTATGCATTTTAAAATATGTGGTGTTAACAAAATCATTCCAGTAAACATATTGCCATAATTTCGTAGTGCTCAGACTTTCCTGTATGAAAGTCAGGGTCTGGTAAAACTAGCCGATTATGGTAAAGGTAAATTTGAGGGCTTTTTTATGATAATTTATTGAAGCTGTTATTGAAGAATATTTATCAAATGCTCCTTGCATACACTTCAAAGCTACACTTTCGGTCAAAGGGATCTAAGTCGAGACAATGCATTTGTCATAAGAAAATCAATGCATCTAGCTTCTGGGAGAAATATATATGTGATGAAGTGTCTAAAAAAACTAAACATTCTGAAACAACTGTGTTGGATGCATTTCTTTCACACGAAGTCCAGCAGTTCATCAGTTTTATTGTTTACAAAAGCTATTAAAAAATATCATTAAAAATCAAATACATGTTTAAAATAAAGTGTGTATTTTTCATGGAGAAAAATTTGAGATTTGCAAAGTGATGGTAATACACATTAGATTTACTGGCATTTTTTGTTAGCTATATGTACTTTAGGGGAGTATGTTTGGATCTGCGGTATCAAAAGAAAGGTTATCATCACTGGAATAATATTTAACCACATGTATGCTTGGAAAATGTGACGCTGACCTTATAATATGGATTTCAATGGATCTAATGCTGAGATTAGGTATTACCTGTTGTCAGATAACCCTTATTATTTATCAAATACAATTATTATTATTATTATTTGTTTATTTAGCAGACGCCTTTATCCAAGGTGACTTACAGAGACTAGGGTGTGTGAACTATGCATCAGTTGCAGAGTCACTTACAATTACGTCTCACCCGAAAGACGGAGCACAAGGAGGTTAAGTGACTTGCTCAGGGTCACACAATGAGTCAGTGGCTGGGGTGGGATTTGAACCAGGGACCTCCTGGTTACAAGCCCTTTTCTTTAACCACTGGACCACACAGCCTCCTATGCTCAAGATTGTCTAACTGTTAACAGTAAATCAATAAAAAGTAACAGTAAATAATAAGCAAATAAGCTCCATTAGTCTTTCTGAAAGGGATTAACAATCACAAGACCAGAAGACACAAATATTGATAAATGAAGCAATAAAAAGCTGTTGTAGTGCAAATATCCCATTGTTTTAAATTTCAACTTTGTATGAGGAGCTGTCCAGTGCTGAATTGACAGTAAACTTTGACAAATATCAGCATTGGATCACTAAATATTCAAGGCTATCTTTGTGTGAAAACAAACTGTCCAAAGATAGCATTGGATTTAATTTACATTATTTTTATTATGCTCAATGTGCTGCAAAATATATATACGGTATATCTCAGAAACGTTATGGTGGCAATATCCTAGCTCTATTAGCGTTGTGAAACTGCAATGCTTATTGGCAAGCAAAATATTCAATACTCACAGTATTGTAAATCACAAACTAGTCAATAGAAATGTCCATGATATGATTGCCTGCTTACTGAATTATTATTTTTAAATGGATGAATCTTTCTTCTAGGGAAGATTGTAGTCTTTGCTTTAACACCTGGACCAGCGGTTCTTGAACTTTTTGTAACTGAGTGCATACTGACTCAGTGGCAATCTGGTTCATTATTGACAGCTTCCTTTTTTCTCACAAATACGTGTGTGCCAGCTCCTGTTATGAAACTACAGAGTCCACAATGCACCTGACCAGACTTCCTGCCAAATGAATACTCAGAGGTTGACCTGTGGAGTGTAAATTACCTTGCTGTATATCAGTGGTTTTCAACCTTTTTAAAAAACTGTACCCCTTCTGTCTGAAGGTTTCAGTTCAAATACCCCTTTAAAAGTTGACACCCTTTTGGAACTGCCTTACACACACTTCTATTAGTATTGTAATAACATGACTCCCCAAGATATCCAGTAGCACAGAAATCAGAGGCACAGCACGGGACAAGCTGAACAGCACTGCTAGAATATGTTTAGCTTCCACTGAAAAAGCCCAGAAATGCAAAAACTTGAAAAGACTCTTTTCTTCTGTTGTGATGCTGATTCCTCTAGATTTTTTGATTCGGTGTATACCGGAGTGTAACTGTTAGGACCTCACTGGCTTATTGCCTTTATTGCTTATGTTTATGAGACTGGCAACCAAACAGATGGGTATGACCTGGTTTGTGGTTTGATCCGTTTTCAGTGTAGTAGCAGTGCTTCCACTATTATATTTGTATGTTCAAGAAGGCTTCAATATTCACTGCTGTCAGTCTACTCTAAAAATCTTTAAAATGTACTAAATTCATCAGGAATTAACAAGAGTCTACAGAAATACATCTGTATATCCAATTTACTCCTCAGTCATAGAAATTAATTTGCAAAAACACAATTATTACTGAATAAAGTGCAACACTGCTCTCCAGGACCTGCAGTGGCATTTCAAATAAATTGCAAGTGCAGATTTGAACGCAGGGATTTTGGCAGAAGCTTTAATCTCATTGAGTAATTAATGAGTTCTAGGGAAGTGGCGCTTGGTGGCAAAAAAAAAAAGAAAAGCAGATTGACTTCAAATGAGTTTTCAATTTCGGCACAGATATAGGCAGTTCATTGGCAGATCGTGGACTTTAATTATATTTCATTATCAGACAGGGGCAGAGGTACTGCATTTTGGTATTTTTAGACATGTAAAATATTAATATTATTAGGCTGCTGTCAGTTACAGAAAAGAAACCAAGGTTAATGTATAGTACATATTGTAGATGTGAGTTTAACAATTATAGAAAAGCACGCAGAAACACATTTTAATCTACAGTAGATTTAGTTTTTACATTGAACATATATATATATATATATATATATATATATATATATATATATATATATATATATATATATATATATATATATATGAGATTTCCATAACATATTCTAATTAGTACAGCTTTTGGCTGTACTTTTGCATTTACCTTTTGTAATGTGTAGACCAGACATAAATATAGTCATTAATAGCCAAGCATTCTGTTTGCCTTTTTAAGTGATTCTCCACATTGCTTGCTGACAGCAACAATGCTACTAAGACCCCAAGATGTTTTTTTTTGTCTAGTTCATTACCATTCATCTTGCATTGCAATCTTACAATTTTATTACTGGCATGTTTCCAGTTTTGTATCATTACATTTTGTTTGCCACTGTGACAGGACGCCTGTCTTTAAATGAAATGTATTCTCCCTCTTCTAATTGTTCCTGAGTTTATTTTAAAATGCCTTAACTTTTACATTTGCATATAGCTTTCTGCTTTAAATGAGACAGTGGTGCCCTTGTCATGATTACAGTCTTGTCTCTATACACTGCCAATCAAAGTCAAATATACAGTGGGCTTGTATACAATACCACTTCAATTCTGAGATGTTGCCAATATAAACAGAATTTAGTGCACATGGAAAAACAGGAAAACACAAGAATTGAGCAATGTTTTTTTCACACAGACATAGAGATATTCCAAGAATGCTTATTTCTGTTGCTTTTTTCAAATGTTAAATTTTAAAAGGGAAGACAGGATATTAACCTTAACCCACTGCAGCTATAATTTCAGAATCATATTAACATTTTGAAAATATTTATAAATATAATTTCAAATGTAATAATATAATATATTACAAACAGTGTTTAAAGTGTCCCTAGCAGAGCATTCTGACTGATAAAAAATGATGTCATGTCAGATAATTTCCTTCTGTGTGACCGCAAATGGGGAGTGTCTAGAATTGAGCTTGTCCTGTTTTTTATTATATTTGACCCTACCCCTGGGCTTTACAATGCTTACCTAAGCCTTATTACACTCTGCTATGATTTTACTATGGTAAACTTTTATAAGGGTTATAACTAATATTATAAGTCTTTCTGTTTTTTATTAAAACATGCAGTTTAGTGTTGCTTCCACACAGAGTTTGACTTCAACTCAGTGATGGGTTGCTATGCAATGCAGTTTCTGAAAGCCTTTGTGACATCCTTGTATAGGAAAAGAGGACAATGGGCCAAATTTTCCACTTTGTTGTAATGGTGAGTCATTAGTTAACTTAGTAAGGTCACAATATGATGTTATAATCATACTGCATTGAGCGGGGAACTGGAAAAACCAAAGCCTGTATGTATATGACAGGACATACAGATGTGTAATGCTAAGAAAATAAATGAATGGCAAAGAGATTCCACTCGTCATGTAATAATGCCTAACAAGCAACTTCATGATTCGCTACATTATGCAAATCAAGGTACCTTAATGTACACAACATCAATAGAAAACAGTATCTTCACATAGAAAGCAAATACATGCTCCGATGCCACAAACCTGCCCTTACTTGCTCCGATTTCTAGTTTGAGCTCCATGTAAGAGCAAGGCACAGTTGTGTACTGAAGAGGAACTGCAGCAGCACACCGCAACCACTGCTTCAAGCTATATCCATTATATATACACTACCGTTCAAAAGTTTGGGGTCACTTAGAAATTTCCTTGTTTTCCATGAAAACATACATGAAATGAGTTTGAATAGGAAATATAGCAAAATGAATAGGAAATATAGTCATTGACAAGGTTAGAAATAATGATTTTAAATTGAAATAATAATTGTGTCCTTCAAACTTTGCTTTCGTCAAAGAATCCTCCATTTGCAGCAATTACAGCCTTGCAGACCTTTGGCATTCTAGTTGTCAATTTGTTGAGGTAATCTGAAAAGATTTCACCCCATGCTTCCTGAAGCACCTCCCACAAGTTGGATTGGCTTGATGGGCACTTCTTACGCACCATACGGTCAAGATGCTCCCACAACAGCTCAATAGGGTTGAGATCCGTGACTGTGCTGGCCACTCCATTATAGACAGAATACCAGCTGACTGCTTCTTCCCTAAATAGTTCTTGCATAGTTTGGAGCTGTGCTTTGGGTCATTGTCCTGTTGTAGGAGGAAATTGGCTCCAATCAAGCGCCGTCCACAGGGTATGGCATGGCGTTGCAAAATGGAGTGATAGCCTTCCTTATTCAAGATCCCTTTTACCCTGTACAAATCTCCCACTTTACCACCACCAAAGCACCCCCAGACCATCACATTGCCTCCACCATGCTTGACAGATGGCGTCAAGCACTCCTCCAGCATCTTTTCATTTGGTCTGCGTCTCACTTAATGTTCTTCTTTGTGATCTGAACACCTCAAACTTAGATTTGTCTGTCCATAACACTTTTTCCAATCTTCCTCTGTCCAGTGTCTGTGTTCTTTTGCCCATCTTAATCTTTTCTTTTTATTGGCCAGTCTGAGATATGGCTTTTCTTTGCAACTCTGCCTAGAAGGCCAGCATCCCGGGTCGCCTCTTCACTGTTGACGTTGAGACTGGTGTTTTGCGGGTACTATTTAATGAAGCTGCCAGTTGAGGACCTGTGAGGCATCTGTTTCTCAAACTAGACACTCTAATGTATTTGTCCTCTTGCTCAGTTGTGCACCGGGCCTCCCACCTCTTTCTATTCTGGTTAGAGCCACTTTGCGCTGTTCTGTGAAGGGAGTAGTACACAGCGTTGTACGAGATCTTCAGTTTCTTGGCAATTTCTCGCATGGAATAGCCTTCATTTCTCAGAACAAGAATAGACTGACGAGTTTCAGAAGAAAGTTCTTTGTTTCTGGCCATTTTGAGCCTGTAATCAAACCCACAATTGCTGTGCTCCAGATACTCTACTAGTCTAAAGAAGGACAGTTTTATTGCTTCTTTAATCAGCACAGCAGTTTTCAGCTGTGCTAACATAATTGCAAAAGGGTTTTCTAATGATCAATTAGCCTTTTAAAATGATAAACTTGGATTAGCAAACACAACGTGCCATTGGATCACAGGACTGATGGTTGCTGATAATGGGCCTCTGTACCCCTATGTAGATATTCCATTACAAATCAGCCGTTTCCAGCTACAATAGTCATTTACAACATTAACAATGTCTACACTGTATTTCTGATCAATTTGATGTTATTTTAATGGACAAAAAATTTGCTTTTCTTTTGAAAACAAGGACATTTCTAAGTGACCCCAAACGTTTGAACGGTAGTGTATATTTAGAATATTAATAAAAGAACATTGATCATTTGCAAAAATTTAGTCGTAAGCTTTTTTTAAATGCAGCTGTAACAGGACAGTGTCAATAATATGACTCAGAGGATTGGAAGCTACAGTTTAAATCAACAAAAATACCCAAACAGGAACAAAACAAACAGGCGCGGTGGCCAAAATAAAAGGTTTAAACAAAACACTACTGTACACACACTGATGTCAGGCTGGGCATTAGCCTTCACTGACCAATACACAGAGTATCCCCAGCTCAGCACAGCTCAGCACAGCTCAGCACAGCTCAGCACAGCTCAGCACAGCACAACACAGCTCAGCACGGGTTACATTCACCTCCACACCAAACCCAAACGCAGGATTTCCTTCTCCTTAAATACCATTTGGCTGGAGCCTAATTAACCATGGATCATTCAATTAAGGCTCCAGCCACATTCTCACATATTGTATGGCAAAGAGGATTTTAAACCTCCTCCCTGCCAACCCTATATTCCCAACATCAACACACTTTTAGGGCTTTCACCCTGCCACAACAGTGCATACATATTTAGCTTTTGAATTGTTTATTCCAGCACCATCAAATAAAACAACAGTGTATTACAATATTAATTACTCTTACTCATTAAACTAATAACAAGGTTCTGAACAAGTGGCAGGGAAGCAATGAGAACTACATGCACAGCCTGAGGCTCTTTCATATGGGTGCAGTCAGCATGCTGGACAGTTTTTTCAACCGAAATGGATTTTAATGGAAACACATTACTTTTGCTGATTTATTTATTGATGCATTTATTTATTTGCTTTGACATTTTAATGGAAACATAGCAATTGCCACATTTGGTGCATTAGCTGATGACACAATATTTTCTATTTTACCTGCAGAGCAGTTAAGGTAAAATGAAGATATCCCTGGTTTTGTAGTTTAAATAGATATAATATACAAGGTAAGTTTTACACATTACCTCCATTGTTTTTGAAATCTTGATAAAAAAACAAAAAAAACAAACATTGCTCATCTGGTGGTAATGTAATCTTTTCATATTGTATGTTGTATACAAAAACTCAATTATTGAATCCTAGAATGGATCATATTCAGGCCTATCAAACAGTGTACAGCAAATACATGCAGAGCTGGCATGGGGGAGCAACTGGCAAGAGTGATGTCTATAACAAAAGAAAAGCGGTTGTGATGTGCAGATTGGGTCTTTGTCGACCAGGGTACTATTAAAATCTACCATGGGTATATTTTGATATATTGACTGGTTAAGACAATGCTAATGTTTGGTACCTCGGCATGTTACAAATTTACCCTGCTTTTCAAATTTCACGAGAACTTGTAATTACCTCAAACCGTTCATTCCCACTCAGACATGGCATGCGCATCATGGCTCCCAACATGGCCACCACCGATCAAACGAGTGTGCTTCAGGGAGAACTGTTTGATTATCTCATGAGCATTCAGATATATGCAGCGGCCGATATGGTGAGAAAGGCAGAATACGTCACCTTAGACAAGATAAACAAGATCATCCCCTCCAACATTTGCTCTATCAACATCATCACCAGGTCTCGCCTCCTGATCTTCATTATAACCCATATTGATGCATAAATCATCGATTCAGACCACCCAAGTGACCTGCATTTCGTGGGTGAGACATTAAAACCTGCAGGCTGTGACAATCATTGTGCAATCTGCAAATAATTAAATAAAAAAAAGTATGTATAACATTTGAACTGGAATTGTTTTCCATTAATGTAGTAGTTGTATCATTGAACCATGTCATTTTCAATCTCCCTAAAATCTGATTTTCAAACTAGAAATGTAGCGACCAAACATGCTAAATTGCATTCATATTTGAAACTTTGTTGCCTGACTTCTAATGCATTTGCTCTAACCGCTGGGCCACTTTTCTGCTGTTCTAATTTGGCTGTTCACTAGATCAGAAATGGACACTAATAGAATCAAGAGCATGTAGTGTAGAATATTAGTCAGGGCTAATGAAGGCTACTGGAACAAAGCCAATATTTTAAAAGTCTTTAATGCCTCGCTGCCTTCCATTCGAGACGCCTTCAAACACTGCAGCAAGCACAATGAATTAATAAACCAGGAACATACAGCAAACTTAAATAGTTTTTTTATTGTCCGAGGGCTTTTGTTTGGCAGGCTCAATTATGCATTAAACAGCACAGCAACATTTGTCTTAATTTTCTTACTGAAGGTATTCACATTTGGCAGCTTGCTTATCGGAAAGGGTGGGGGCAGTCTGTCCCTATGCCAGGAATTGTGAAATGTTTAAACAAGACATGCCTGTTGAAGAACAGCGGGACATCATTACCATTTCATGAAAGTGTATTGTTGTTTTTTTAAGGGATTCATAGTTTGCACATTGAACATTGTTTGAGCATTGTGAGAACTGGAGGATATTCAAAGACAAAAATGTCCATGACAGAGACAGTGATGCTTGGCCTAGAGGGTTGTCAACATTTAAGTACAACTGAAAACAATACAAAATCACAGTGTTAAATTATGAATCACTTTGTATATTACATGCATAGTATCTATAATGGCATGTTGGTCCATTGCATAGTTCTGTCAGAAAGTCATATTGCAAGAATGCAAAACCGTTCAATTCAACTTCAAACCTTCTCTAAAGATAGCCTAAGGTCCTTTTAATGGGGTTCAGCCTCAAAAATCTTCAACAAGGCCCGTTTTCAACACCCCACTGACAATCAAGCCTGAGAAGCTAACATTATAAATTTAAACACATACAAAAAAAAACAAGTTAAATCTGATTTCATTAATGTTGAAATTATACTGATCTTAATATAGCATTTGTCCATACTTAAATAAACTCCATGTAGCATATGAGCTGCTAAATTACAAGCTGATAAATAGGGTATCTTCTTGGGCTTTCACTCTCGTGGTTTATGAAGTTATTTATTGTACTTCACTGCAGTCCATTTTTATCCTTTACAGGGTGATTCTTAATTTGCACAAGATGGTTGTAGCATCACAAAAACTGGCGGCACATGGAGGATGATATGCAAAGGAAAAATGTCTGCCCTCAGATGCATTGCTTTGCTACCAGAGGGTTGTTTGGGTATAAAGAAGCTGGATTTTCATCTTTACGTGAGCATTTTGCACCCAAAACTGTATATGTAAACATGTAAAGGAAAATAGATATTTGGAAAATGTACAGTAGTAATTGTAAAGTAGAAAAACTATAAAGGAAGTAAGTATTGAAACCGTTTCTAAACAAATGCGTTCAGGCTAAAATAAATGTGGTCACACAATAGATCATTTGTATTTGAGAACACCAATAACCTGCAAAGAATGGCTAACATACAGTGTTTTTGTAACTCCAGATATGAAGTCAGAACGTCAAATATTCTGAGACATGATCCTCTGATAATACTAAAGCAACAACAAAGAGGTTAATTGTTGATGATGCCCATAATAGAACGTGACTTACAAAATCAAAGAATACAGTTTTGTACCAAGTATGAGTCCAGTATCTTAAAGCATTAGGTCTTTATGATCTATAAACGACAAAAAGTTAACCCTTTGCGGTCCTATGTCGGCCCTGGTCCGACATTGCAAATATTCCTATCCGGTCCAATGTCGGACCCTGTCCGACATCATCAAAAAGACGCAAAAAACAGGTTTCTAGTCAATGGCCGAGTGGGAGCGACAGGACCGAGACAAGCCGAAAAAAAAAAAAAATGGGCGTATCTCTTGAATAGTCATACTTGCCCCTGGCATCAGATAACGGCGGCCATAAGGAAACAAGCTGGCTGTTACTGCATCAGCGCTCAGAGAATATCACAGACATTTGCAGAGCTTTTTTGAGATGTTATAGTAATAAAATAATGACTTGGATCAAATTATTGAGGCGTTCGGTGATAAAACGAGTGATCAGGAGATGATTGATCGGTATGTACGACTATTATTATTATTTATTTCTTAGCATATGTGAAAGCTATAGTGAACGAAAGGTGGGGCAGGGCTGGAGATGTCTAGTGAGTGCTTTGTTGATATGCAGGGCCTTTTAAACCCGTTTGACTAGCGCGTCTAAAATTAACTGCGCGTGTGAAAATAAATTGGACCTGACGCGCCTGACACACACTTAATAAATGGACTGCAAAGGGTTAAATGGCTGTGGATCTGCATATAAGCTTCCCTAACAGGCAATTTAGCCCTTCGACAAGCATACGGTAGTTGCCATTTTCTGTATGTCCTCAAGAGAACATTATTTGAATCAACAAGTCGGTCCAGGCTGCATTTTCCAATTAATATACTCCCACAGCTATGTTTGTAGCAGATTCGATTACAGAGCATGACTAGCCATGTTATTACATTGTAATAAGTGGGTTGTACAATGAGTCTGGCTCTTACTTGGAACTACTGTGCAATTACATTTTGCTTGCTGATGTAATTACATGGCAACACAGGTCCTTTCCAGGAAATAACATACTTATTCCACCAGTAGTTGCCATGGTAGTTACACAATTGTTACCAAGTTATTACATGTAAGTTCTCCCTTATTGCCTTGTTTTAATGGCCATTACTGAGATTGTTCACTATTCAGAGCAGCTGTCTATCCTAACAATAAGCTTTTTTTCAATAATGCCTGTTTCTTTTAAACCTACAGTAAAAAAAGGTCCCCAGGTCAAATTTATGGAATTAAAAGCAGCACTGATGTGTGCTTTTAATTGAAACCATTCATTAAACCCACCAAATATAAATGACATTTCTGATTTCAATCTTTCTAACAGAAGATGTTAACATCATTTCAGAGACTCTAGGCATTTCATTTTACATACGAACATGCAATTTAGTTGAATGTGAAAAAATGATTTTTATGTATTGTCATTCAAAACTTTAAACAATCATACAATACACAGCAGTATTAAAAAAAATATATCATAATACTTTTCAACTGCAAGTTATTGTCAATGTCTTTTGTCTGTTTAATTTAAATATTAACAAGTTAATTTCTGCTAAATAACCCCCTGCCCTTGCGTGGCGTTGGCAGTACTGGACTGATTGCCCAGTTAAGAGAATACATCTCTGTCATTTACAACTCCTATAGTTTCAATAATGCAGGTTGTCACAGCATGTGTTATGTAGAGTTTTAAATGAAAAGGGACAACATGAAGTAATGTTGATTTAAAAATATAAAGAAATGGAAAAGTGGGGCAGTGAAAATGAGTCTAATCGGGTGGAGAGGTGATAAATATTCAAGCAAACATTTGTTGAAATGGCAACACTAGAATAAAAGTTATTGTAGCTAACAACATAATACCATACATTTTCATACATTTTCACAACATGCACATTCATTCACTGTATAGATCTCAAATGTGTACTTTGAAAGAAAGCTATATATTTGGATAGTAGGGCTGGGACCAAATCAAAACTTTGACAACCTGCTAATCACACTTAAAAAAACTATATTTAATGGTGTTTTCTTTTTATGAGTAGAAGAAATATTAAATACAGTTGTGTTAAGTGCAATTTGTGGGTTGTCAAAGTTTTGATTTGGTCCCAGCCTAGGTTAAATAAATCTCTGTTTGCAAGCATTGCTCTCAGATCACCTTGCACTTTCCTGGTCATTTCAGTGCCACATTTCCTATTAGCAATCAACCAGTGGCTTCCCCTAATGAGTGACATGCTTTGCAGCCAGTAAGATGCTAGACCCAAAAGAAGAACAGCTTAGGTGAAATGACCCAGGAAGTGCAAGATTTCCTGCAAGGGAACTGTCTTTTATTTTGTGTAGTACCAGATGTCATGTTTTAAAACAAAAAATACTAGTTTGTGATATTATTTTTCTTATGAAACTGCACATCTGAGACCTACATAGTCAACAACATTGCATGACAAGTAAGATTTACGAAAGTATTTTGTAAGCTACATCCTAATTTACATACTGTTTCTATATTTACTGATGTCTGGTATATAAGGTAATGTGTTCTTTAAGGTAATTTTGTGAACAACAGGGTTTATAACTCTTGAGATATTTCTTTACTTTAATAAAGTGTAAGACGGATTATATAGCCTTTTTATAACACAGTGCCCCCACACACCCTTATAGGGACCTGATAAGAAGAGTATGACTAGGTTGACTAAATGTATGACTAAATATTAACAGCAAAACA
Organism: Acipenser oxyrinchus oxyrinchus; assembly: GCA_030684275.1. Lineage (NCBI taxonomy): Eukaryota > Metazoa > Chordata > Actinopteri > Acipenseriformes > Acipenseridae > Acipenser > Acipenser oxyrinchus. The sequence goes on along the minus strand of CM060265.1, from coordinate 10,231,884 downwards.
ACCTCCCCTCCACACTGCATGAATTACTGGCTACACCCGCTCCATGTTATAAGTGAATGCTATTAGCCCAGGTTATCAATAACTCCAAATAACACATCACCCACACACATCATGCTGAGGCTTTGGTAGCTGAAGTATTTCCTAGTTATCGCAAGATGTTAACAGCACAGCACTCCGCACTACAAGTTGGTTTTTGGTATGGTGTATATCCCAAAGTTATCTTGAAAAAAGGATAGGCGGCTCCATCGTGAAGATACTGTGCATGATATTTCCATGCCACAAAACTTGTGTATGCTTCAAATGAAGTTGTCGAATGATATACGTGCCAGTGCATATGTCAATAAGAGAGGTCCTGACATCAATATAGCTCTTCTATAATTTGCCTGACAACAGAAGCATCGACTTCTGCTGCAATCGTATAAGTTGGGCACAGACATGCACTGTATTATTTTGTTTACATAATAAAATGAATAAAGTAATACATTCAAGTAAGCCAGTGGAAAACATCTTTCAGAGATGCAATCATCTCCCTTGAGGTTTTTCCTCTCTGGCATAGCTGTTTATTCTTGCAGGGGGAAAAAAAGGCTTTTCAAAGGGCGATTTAGGATTGACTTGCTATTACTGAAGAAAATTAACTTTTTCAGCCCTTTCCACTCCACATCTAAAAAACATATTCTCTCTTTCTCTCTCTTGTTATTGATTTATGTATGTAAGTGGAAACTCAGATTTACAAACCCCACAGTTAAGAACTGGATGATTAAATGAAAACACCTCCTAAAACCGAAAACAGGGTTCCTGGGTGTTGTAAAAGATTAGACACTATACATTAAACCAGTAAAATCATACCACTTTCAAAGTAACAGACATTGTAGACCTTTGATGTTCTTTATGTATGTATTTTTTATTGGATGCTGAGAGGTGAGCGACAATGACAGTGGCCCTCATACAGTAGCTCTATGAATGAATCTGACCTGAACCACTCCTTCAGTCCTAGGCCCTTCTCAAGTAGAATCAGCCAGTTATGCTAAGTCAACTGTTGAGACCACCCAACTCATTCCACATGTGACCTGAGGTTGATTCTGGTTAAATAATGAGAACAAACCATGACAAATATCATATAAGCCCTCAAAAATGCGTCCAGCTCCCTTATGTTTTTTTTTTTTTTTTTTACAATACCTCCAGCCAGAGCGGCCAGAGCTAGGTGATTTGTGTGCTGTCAGTAAATGGACCAAATTGGAAATCCCCGAACTCCCTCCTCGATCCTTTCCAAGGCAAGCGATCTGTCACAGCCATTTGGAAAGAGAGGTAAGAACAGGAGGTGCCGTCTCCCCCAGCAGCACAGTCATGCACGAGAAAAGTGCTGAAGGCGACTGCTTCTGCGACAAACACTAATCCCATGTGGGAGATCATATTAATCAAAATAACAGGAATATTAAAGCCCTCTCCACCCTCCAGCAAGAATGAAGAGATGATGAACGACACACAGGTCTTTACTCCAAATGTGTATAAAACGTAAGAAAATTAAATTGTCTACGTTTTTCCAAATTACGTGATATAGAGACAGAAAAGAAGACTCCTGAGAAGATTTCACTTTGCCTCTGGGTTTCAGGCTCTGTTGTCAAACTGTGTATAAAAGATTTTATATATATATATATATATATATATATATATATATATATATATATATATATATATATATATATATATATATATATATATATATCTTTGTTTATTTATTTGGTTTTCATAAACTTAATGCCTTAGTCTTATCACAGACATCATGCTATTTATTTTTCTGCTAAAAAAAGTTGTAGAAGATATGTAACTGAGAGTTCTGGCAATAGCGACATCTGTCAGTCTGTCTGTCTGTGTGTCTGTGCCGCATATTGTAATTAGTGCCTGTAAAAAGTGATGGAATGATGGCACTGAAGATTGAATCACTCAGTCTATCTATCTGTCAGGGCACAGGGCAGGTACTTCACTGCATTAGTCCCTCTGAAAGATAAGGAATAATGGATGAATGAATGGCAAATGACTCCCCCCACAACACTGACATATTGTACACAAGCTCAACAGAGCTGGTACTCTTAATAATGTGCATAGAAAGATTATCCAACTCCCTGAACGCTGAATGCTCTGATTATACTGTAATAAAGAAGGCCATTACGTACATTAGGGTGGATTTAAGGAGAGCTGTTTATAAGTGAAGCACTCTCCACTTACTCAATCAAACCCAACATAATGCACTGAGCTGGAGGGCTGTCAGTTTAAATCTCAACAGTACCTGTCATGCCTGGATCAGAACTTAGCCTGGAGACACACTCATTTCTAAGCTCCAACTGCCTTTCAAGCTGGGAGGTAAACTCTACTGTCCTGAAGGATCGCTCTGTAAAGTAATGAGTTATATTTAAAAAGCTAGTATGCATTTGTTATTTATTATCAATTATTATTCTCTCAAAATGCCTGTCCCTAAAAATACCAGTTCATCTTCCTTTTTGCCATAATAATGTCTTGTCTCCTGTTCTTTGACTTCAATCACTTTTTCAGGATTCTTCTAATACAGTTCTCAATGAATAGAGAAATACAACTCAAACAGTGTTTTTCTTGAAACAGGTTGGTGCATGTATGTTTCATTTTTTGACTTAGAAAACAAAAGAATACACAAAACACAAAACAAAAATGTTAACTCCGTCCAGGAGCACTATCTCACTTTTCCTTCTGGTTACTTCGCTAACAAGATCAGGCAGCTAATCTGCTTGCCGGTCCAAAACCAATCTTTCCTCCCACACACAATACTTTCTTTTATTTTAAAGTTTTTACCTCCTTCCAACCACAGCACCCCACCTGATTGGGAGAGCTTATATACACCTGGTAATCCTAGTAATGATCACTTTACACCCAGTAAACTCAATCAGCACAGGTGTTGCCAGTCTCAATCGCACAGCGCAGTGCTTGCTGGAAAATGTCATCTTCAGCCCCTGGCTTCAGATTCACGACTACATTTTCCTCTGTCCCCAGTCAGAAAGGAAAAATACTGTGTTGTTTTTTGGGCTGACATGCCTCCCATCTGTCATTCTTCCAGCCACTCTACAATTTTTATATATAACTTATTCAGAGATGAGAGATAACTGAGGCAGGTTCTGAAACTTTAAAAACCAACATTACATAAAGATTTTCCACAACTCTAAACAGTGAGGAATCAGTTCCTTTAATTTCCAAAGGTCCTTATTTCCCAGCTTGGCTGCAACCCTCGCAACTATGCACAACACTACAACTATCATATTAAGAGTAAATGTATTTCCCTTTTCATATTGTAGCTGCTGTGACCAGGCATACATTCACAGAGTGACTGCATCATACTGCTGCCCACACTAGGAGCTGTAATGATATATTGAGGTATCCTATTGTGACAAATGCATTACCTTAGCCATACTTTAGCAATCCTATTCACAGTGAATGCATTACCTCTGTCATACTATACCTAGGCTCTTTACAGAGTGCTGGCACTACCACTTCTTTGCATTTACTGGATTTGATTTATAGTAGTTATGGCTTTTATCAGGTCTTCTTCTAAACAGTCTGCAATATGTGTCAAATGTCATGATAAAGTGTAATGTGGGAATTTTGTGATTAAAGCAAACCACCTACAGTATTCAGGTGTCTGAAATGGACTCCAAAAAACAATATATCAATCTTGTATTCTGTTTGTATCACCAGTAGCATAATTACATCAGCAAACTTAAAAATGGTAATATATAAAAGGTACAAAATATGTATCAACGTTTATTTATTTATTTTGTTTATTTTAGAACAGGGTCTCCCCCTCTGCCCCTGTGTTATTTTGTATTGTTTATTTGTTTATGTATTTATTATTTAGGACGGCTGCGCCGTATTTTGTTGTTTATGTATTCAGGACGGCGTAGCCGATTTGTTTGTTTTGTTTAGCATGAATGGGTAGCCCCATCCTCAGCACTTTAATTAATAAACTCGTGCAGATTGTGGCCGAGGGGTAATAGGACAATTACTAGCCAGTTAAACCCCTCGGCCACGGTATATAAGCCTACAGCTCTCTGCGCTCGGGGTGGGTGTTCAAGAGGAGGAACGAGAGCGGAGAGAGAGACGAGTTAAAAACATACAGGATCAGTGAAGGCAATGTGCCCATCCTGACCTGTGTTGTATTATTTATTATTTGGTGTTCAAGATTTGTTTCTGTTTGAACCTTTTTTTTGCTCTGTGAGCACAGTGTTTTTGTTTAAATATTTATTTTATTTTTGTTATTTAAAAATAAAAGGACGCACCGCGTCATTTACTTTAACTGCAGTACTTGCCTGGCGTGCGTTTACCTTCCTGCTTCTGCCTGACGTCACCGCCCAGTCACCATGTCACACGTGACGTCCTGCGTGGGATTGCAGCACCTCCTGGACGCAGGCAGAAGTAGGGTACTGCAGGTTTTTGTTTTTCATTTTTTTTCGATTATTACTTGTGGAGTGAGGAGGAAGAAAGTGAGGAAGGAGGATGAGAGGAAAGAAGAGGAAGAGCTGCCAGAAGCAGCAGCAGGAGAGCGGTGTGAGGAGATGGTGGTCACGGGACCCCACCCAGCTGGGACCCCCATACTGGGACACAGAACAGGAGCAGTGGAGAGCTGAAGGGGCCCCCCTGTGTCATCTGAAGGGAGTTTGGGCATGGCCAGGAGGACTGCCCTTATGAAGAACCCTGCTTCTGGAAGGCCTACTCAATGGGGAGGGTGTCCTGTTCATCTGGGTGGTTTTGGCTGCTGGAGCAGCAGACCCCATCACCTCCACAGGCCAAAGGAGACAAGGGGAAGGAGTCTGTGCATCCACAGACCAAGAGGGAGGCGACTGAGCGTCCACAACCCAAGAGGGAGGAGCCGGTGCGTCCACAGCCTAAAAGGGGGGAGGCTGAACGTCTACAGCCCACGTCTCCACCAGCAGAGGGAGAGTTCCTGCTGGTTCCGCCTCCACCGCCCTGGGAGGACTGTGTGTCGCTCCCACCTCCGCCAGCAGAGGGAGAGTTCCTGCTGGTTCCGCCTCCACCGACCTGGGAGGACTGTGTGTCGCTCCCACCTCCGCCAGCAGAGGGAGAGTTCCTGCTGGTTCCGCCTCCACCGCCCTGGGAGGACTGTGTCGCTCCCACCTCCGCCAGCAGAGGGAGAGTACCTGCTGGTTCCATCCACCACCTCCGTGGGAGGACGAGTTGCCGCTCCCACCTCCACCAGCAGAGCATACCTGCTGGTTCCGCCTCCATCGCCGCCACCAGCAGAGGGAGCATGCCTGCTGGTTTTCCCGCTGCAGCCAGAAGGGGAGGAGCCCCTGCCGCCTTTGCAGCCAGAAGGGGAGGAGCCCCTGCCGCCTTTGCAGCCAGAAGGGGAGGAGCCCCTGCCGCCTTTGCAGCCAGAAGGGGAGGAGCCCCTGCCGCCTTTGCAGCCAGAAGGGGAGGAGCCCCTGCCGCCTTTGCAGCCAGAAGGGAGGAGCCCTGCCGCCTTTGCAGCCAGAAGGGAGGAGCCCCTGCCGCCTTTGCAGCCAGAAGGGGAGGAGCCCCTGCCGCCTTTGCAGCCAGAAGGGGAGGAGCCCCTGCCGCCTTTGCAGCCAGAAGGGGAGGAGCCCCTGCCGCCTTTGCAGCCAGAAGGGGAGGAGCCCCTGCCGCCTTTGCAGCCAGAAGGGGAGGAGCCCCTGCCGCCTTCGTAGCCAGAAGGGGAGGAGCAGCAGGAGCTGCCTCTGCCTCCACCACCACCACCTGAGGGAGAGGAGCAGGAGCTGCCTTTCCCTTCACGACAGGACGGACAGGAACAGGAGGCTGGCGGTCCGCAGCCACCCTTGCATAGGCTGCTGAGCAGAGCAAGGGGGAAAACTGCTGGGTCGCAGCGGCTGAGAAGAGGGCCAACCCTAGCACCACCGCTGGTCCTGGCTCCCCTCCTGCAATTGCCTCCCGAGGGTCCTGAGGGATCGCTGCCGACCTGTCGTGCGCCGCCCGGGGATGCCAGCCTCGCACTGCCCAAGGATGCCAGCCTCGCACCGCCCAAGGATGCCATGCCCGCTCCGCTCAGGGATGCCACGCCTGGATCTCCTGGGGCTGCCTGTTGCTCCGCATCTCCTGGGGCTGCCTGTTGCTCCGCATCGCCTGGGGCTGCCTGTTGCTCCGCATCGCCTGGGGCTGCCTTTTACTCCACACAGGGTACAGGGTACGAGGGAGAAGTGGAGCTCCCGCTGCCGCCTCCATGGCCAGGGGCTCCCCTCCCGAGGGTCCGCTGCTGCTGCCGTCGCCTCCCAAGGGTCCGCTTCTGCTGCCGTCGCCTGGGGTCGCCGGGGATCCTGCTTCGCCTGGGTCGCCGGGGCCCTGCTTCGCTTGGGGTCGCTACACTGTGGCCGGAGCCCCATGAAGGGAGCTGCCGGCCATGAAGACAGGGGGAGGTCAGGAGACCAGCTCCCCAGCCGCATTTTCGCGGCAGGAAACACTGTAGCCAGAGCCCCACGGAGGAGAACTGCCGGCCACGAAGAAGGGGGAGGTCAGGAGACCAGCTCCCCCAGCCGCACTTTCGCGGCAGGATGGTGTGTGGTGGGAGCCCCGGAAGAGGGAGCTGCCAGCCACGAAGAAGTGGGGGTGGAGGACATTCCACCATGGCCACCCCGAAACACCTTGCTTTCCCCTCTTCGGGACTGAGACTGAGGGGTAGGTGGCCGTTGGGGCCAAATGTGCGTTGCACTGGGGGGATATGTAACAGGGCGAGCAGCCCTGTACAGGGTTTGTATTTAGGACGGTGTAGCCGATTTTTGTTTTTTTTGTTTAGCGTGGATGGGTAGCCCCATCCACAGCACTAATTAATAAACTTCGTGAAGATTGTGGCGAGGGTAATAGGACAATTACTAGCCAGTTAAACCCCTCGGCCACGGTATATAAGCCTGCAGCTCTCTGCGCTCGGGGTGGGTGTATGAGGAGCAAGAGTGGAGAGAGCGACGAGTTAAAAACATACAGGATCAGTGAAGGCAATCTGCCCAGCCTGACCTGTGCTGTATTATTTATTATTTGGTGTTCAAGATTTGTTTCTGTTTGAACCTTTTTTTTTTTGCTCTGTGAGCACAGTGTTTTTGTTTAAATATTTATTTTATTTTTGTTATTTAAAAATAAAAAGACGCGACGCGTCATTTACTTTAACTGCAGTACTTGCCTGGTGTGTGTTTACCTTCCTGCTTCTGCCTGACGTCACCGCCCAGTCACCCTGTCACAGGCCCTCTATGACTTCACTGGCTGACTATACTGTTACTGCTTAAATAAATCATTCACTTTGAATTACACTGCACCACAGACAACTATGCATTTCTTCTAACAGATTCTACTGAGATGTAATAGGTGATATAGTCCAAGAAAATATGACCCCAGCATTGATGACATCATTGGTAACCTAATATGATTTGGGATTGGCTGCATTTTTCAATAAATTGAAAACATTTCACATAGATGGTATGCTTCCATCACAAATGTTTTTATGTATGCGACTGGTTCGCCAAGTGTTGATTAGCACATATTGGACTGCCTTAATTAATATTAGGTAGTTTATTGTTAATGTAGAGCTAATTTGGCTTTGTGAAACCAGTCTTACAGCTAACAGGTTAGCATGTTATTCATCAATGCAGTTGTGTAAATACGTTTTTGTGTTTTATTGAAAGCTACATTTGATATCATGCTTGTAATATTTTATGTCTTTGTAAATTGACCAAATTGGAGTTTAGCAACCATTTGGTGGTTTGATTTGGGCACTAAAATGAAAAGTTTTTTTAGGACCCCTTAAACCAAATAGGTTGCTTGCATCACAAAATTGCCACAGGATTATACAAGCTCCCTGAGCTGTAATGTAAATGCTCTTCCCATAGGCCTGAATCTCTGTTTTGTTATGTTTTGACATACCACTATGACATGAATGAATATATTGTTAATCTATTCTCTGTACCCGTGTGCAGTTCAGGACCACGCTTGCACTTTTCATTAAGGAAACTTATAAAAATTTATCTGCAGCACTTTATTTTCATTTTTAATTTTCCTTCCTTTCCAGTTGGTGCAAATGGCAATTAAATTAAAAGGCAATCTGGTGTAATGAGCTGATCTGCCAGGAGGGACCCCAAAATGGGAGCTGAGGGTGTCATCACCATCTGTGTGACTCTACAATCAACATTGGCCTACCGCACAGTGCGACAGAACTGGAGAAGTTATGAGAGCAAGTGACAACCTAGCTAAGAGCTGAGGCACGGTTGAAATATGTTGGTAGATTTAGAGGGCAATGTTGCATGTGTTTTTTTTTTACATTCTTCAAATCATCTATGTTTCCAAATACAATTTAAAAAAATGTCTTACTTGTTTAATATCCTATTGCAGATATGTGTGTTTTATCTTATATTATTAAACAGCCAGATTCATAGTGTAAACTTCATAGTGTTGTACATGTGTCCTATGAATCATTTTACCTTACTTCAAAAAGTTTTTATGCTCTCTTTTAGCGTTCTCTTGTTTTCCATTTTGGAGAGACCTACTTCCTGCCACCACCTTCTTGAGAAATTAGCTGATAATTTCTCATGTTTTTGTTTGTTTAAAACTAAAGAATAGTTTGCAGCCGAATCAATATGTATATTTCCCCTTTTCAAACAACTGTGCTGATGCAACACATCTTTGCACTAAACAAACAAGTGAAAAAATGTCTTAATTTACAGATACAGAACCAAGGTTGTTCCTACTTCAAAGTATAGCTCAGTACTGAAAGTAGAGCTGATTGTATCTCTGCTTTAAGCTGAAGACCAGTTTTGGCAGTGCAGCTTGTTGCCATCAGGCTCAATTTGCCTTGATTTCTGTTTCACATCAGTGTCAGCTCTCCCATTTGGATTCCTGTGTTCCAGTCTCAGCTTGTTGGATATTTGAAATGACAATACAGGTCTTACTGAATTGAATTCTCTAACTTGAATAGTGTTTTCTGTGTGTAGTAAATTGTTCTGTTTCCTAGTTGACTTCGCTGTTATGTAAACCTGAGGCTTCTTCCCGCAGAACACAATATGTTATGGGTAAAATGTGTATGTTAAACAGTGATCAATGAATTAGAAACATATAGAAATATAGCATAGTGTGTACTACTATGATAACATAGTAAAATCATCACTAACAATGGCAACACAATGGATTCTGTCCAGGACACTAATACCAATTATGATACCATTAGTATACTGTGATTGGTTGGCTACCCCAAGACAGGTATACAAATGAGGGTGCGAGAGGGAGAATTGAGGGGTGATTATAGAATTCGGCAGGTCCGCCACTGGATTGGGGGTTGGGCATCGTGAGGAGCCTGTCATTCCTGGGCAGCGTTTTAGGTGTTGATGTTGATGTTTTGTTATAAACCTTCACTGGTGCTTAAAACAGTATATATGCATCTGAGTGTGTTTATTGCACTGTATGTTCAAATTGTGGCCATTGTGTTAACAATACCATTGTACCAATTGCACTGCTTTTGCCACTTATTAGTATACATTACCAGCATCCTTGCAATGCCACATTTTCTACACATCTCAGATTGAAACACAGTGGGGTCTATTTGAACTGTACAAAAACCCAGCAGAAAGCTGCAGGAAGGACCTGGGGCATTAGAAACTAAAGCCCTGTGCTTATCCATGGAGTACACCCAGCCAGTTGATGAATTTGGTACTCAGGAGAGGTAAAGGATTAAGTATGCTGCTGACAGAACTCCTCTGCATTATCTGGGGGTCTGACGCTGTGATGGATTCACTGCTACTGAAATGTGATGGATTGACAGTGCCAGAGACTGAAGGACTGCACTTGCACTTAGAAACGATTCCTTAAGGATCCCAATCTGATCAGGGCCGTTTTATGGTCAGCATTATTGCTCATTTCTGTGTCGCCATTTAATCAAACTTCAACCATAAGTCTAAGACGCCCTGCACACCACACTGCAGGTGAGCTAATACGGACTGTGTAATAATATATGTGCTTTTTAATTGAAGGCATTGCCAAATAGCAGTGAATAACCAGAAAGAGTGGATATGCTGCAACCAGAGAGCTATCATTATATGCTTTTAAACTCCAGAATTCTTGCACTAGCCACCTGATACTGTAATTTGTTTAAATTAACATTTGGAAAATGGGACTCTGCTAAGGCACAACGCCACTTCCAGAAGCAGTCTCCACTGAGGCAACAAGACAGGAGATGAAAGAAAATGGGACACACTTTTGAGATCACCACAGGAAATGACTGTAAGCACTTTACCACATCAGGCCTACAAAAGCCTGTTTCTTGCCTTGAAATTTTACATAAATTATACACCAGCGCTTATCGATTTACATGTAGGAGCTCAGATTACTCCTACAGTTTGGTTTTATTCTTTTTTTTTCTTTGTTCGGTTTTTTGTTTCTGAGTGACAGGAAACCCTGTTCCAGGAAGAGGGAGAGTGTCCATTATAATTTATCTGACATTTGTCTAGGTGCTGCAGCAAAAGATAAAGGTTATGGAAAATAATGAGATAAATATTGTTTAAAGTCTAAAACTAATATCAGCTGCTTACATGATTTCCATTACATGAGAGTAGATGTTAAAACTTCATGCTGATTTGAACTTGGCTCTCGCCAAGATAAGCACCAACTAAGACGTAGCTCCACAGTAAACTAATGTGATCCATATGTGTCTCCATCCATTTGCACTTCCTTCCATATGATGATGAAGATATCCTTCTGTCTGGTGTTGATGGCTGAAGTGTAATGCTGGCTCCAGGGATCAGCTTATTTTGCCTCCCTAGCGCATCAGCACACACAACGGCTGCGATGCTGGCTCCGGGGATCAACCATAGTGCGGTCTCCCCAGCGCATCAGCATGACAACCGTCTGGATTGAGCTAAGTAGGGTACCTCTCTGGGGTCTTCAAGTGGGCACCTTCCATCCTCGGTGTATCGTCGACTAGCCCACGACACCTCAAGAGGGCTCGACGGTGATTCTGGCGTCCCAGCATCACCCCCTCCGTCCCCACTCAACTCAGCCCAGCTTACTTACCTGTACATCAGCCTTTCTTTCTTTCTATTGTGCTTGAGATCCCCAGCCAGAATCTTTCCGTCTCAACCACAGCCAGTTGCTGCTCCTCTCTGCTGCTTCAGATAAGTTCTTCACTGTGCGACGCAACTCTTGGCCATTGAATCCGACATCTCTGAGAAACCGGGTTGTAGAGTGTGCCACAAATCCTCGACATCCTACTTCCACTGGGTAAACCCAGACTCTCCATCCTCGCTGTTCCGCTTCAGTGGCTAGTTGAGCATACCGCAGTTTCTTCCTCTCATACGCCTCATCTACAGCATCCTCCCATGGCACTGTTAACTCTACCAGGTGAACAAGGCGTGCTGATCCAGACCACAAGACAATATCTTATCTGGTCAAAGGTTTGTGGTGGCAATCTCAGGTGGAAAAATAAGCCGTTGACCAACATCTGCCAGCATTTTCCAGTCTCTAGCAGCTTCCAGTTGTCCTGGGTGAGGATTGGTTTTAACACCTTTTCTTGGTGGTTGCTCTCCTGGGCGGAGGAATGTTGTCTTTTGTGTGTAATGTTTTGATGGAACAGGTGGCAACTTATTGGTCATGTTACGCTTGTCTTCCAATGCTAAGGCCAAACATCGCAGCACCTGGTCATGGCGCCAAGTAAACCGTCCTTGGCTAAGAGTTAACCCTGTTAAGACCTTTGGGGGCATAATAGCTGGCGTCTTTTAGACTTGCAAAAGACTATTTAAATGAAACTCCTTGCAACCAGCTCATAATAGCATATTTTAGCAAACATATATGTTCATTTTAAAACACATCTGCTACTACACTAGTTTAAATATATCTCAGTTTCCAAGCCATGTCTGATACTCCCTGGGTCATTTTACCTGGGAGGTGATATTGTCCCCACCCCTTCACTGGCTTCTTTCCTGTCATTACAGTCCATCTCACATAGAAAATCATTTTTTGGCTTTGGGGTCGTACTTGGTTTACTTTCACAATGAGCAAGAAATTAAATCTCCATGATCAATTTTATGGCACCGAGAGAAGTAAAACTATCAATAATTCCGTAAAATACCGACAACGCACCGATGATGCACGGAGTTGGCGTGATGTCACTAGGGGAACGCATAACAGGAACAGAAAAGATATATACATGGCTTCAGACTGTGAAAGCGATCATTACGAATTTCTCCGACGTTTTGAGTAGTCTGTATTACAATAAGGACAGCGGGAGTGTGGTGTTTTAATTAAAGAAATTGTGGGGAGGAAGAATAAGTGATTTGAGGCCCAATTCTGAACTGTTTTGAACCTCCAGCAGGAGAAAATAACCACGCTGGCATGAGGAATGCGAGCGACACGCCCCCTTGTCTGCAGGTCGGCAATTCTGAATGTTGTTCTTGTATACAGTTAACCCCGGCTAGCAATTCATTTAATAAAAAAAGTGTATTTCTGTATTTGGTTTGTTGTACCATTTCTATCTTGCAAATAGTGTTTACCATTTCCCATCCACTTTAATAATAAAGCATTGTTTATATTACAAGGCCGAGATGACTTGCATGGTCAAGTATAGCTCTTCAACTTCATTCATGAAGTAAACACTTGTGCTTGCCCCGATTTTGTGAAATTAAATAGGCCTAACCTCCTTGTGAACTGCACATTATTATTATTATTATTATTATTATTATTATTATTATTATTATTATTATTATTATTATTATTTCTTGGTAGATGCCCTTACCCAGTAATGTGCATATGAACATTACCTTAAGGATAAAATAGAAAATCGAAAGCTTACCTAAAAAAGCTGGATGAGTGGATTCATTCTTTTGATTTCTGCATCAGAAATCTTGAACAGGCAATGTCTTTGTACTGGTTTATAGTACTCTGACGTTTTTGTTTTTATTAAGTCAGCAATATGAAAGCCATGCTCATGTTTAATTTTGGGCCACTTAGTTTGTTTGATAACAATTGTGGCGGAGTGTCCCGCCCCTATTTATTATTATTTGTATTTGTTTGCGGCGCGGATAAAAGCGCCGAGTCTTTTGTTATTGTTTTTTATATTTATATTTAAAAACCTCGTGAGGATGCATGACTGACCAGCTACTGATTATTTAACTAGCTGACAGTCATGCATCTTTACCAAACGCGTGCAGACTGTGGCCGAGGGGTAATAAGATAATTAACAACTAGTTAACCCCTCGGCCAGAGTATAAGAACCAGCAGTTGTCCGTTCTGCAGGTGGAGTGTTGGAGTAGAGAGTACGGGAGAGTGGAGAGAGAGCGCGTAGAAGACATAAAAACAATTGCTAAAACGTGCTGGTTTAGCCAGCACGCCACTTATTTGTTTGTCTGTTGATTCGTTTGGCCCTCGTGCCCTTTGCTTTGGTTTGTTGTTTTGTTTAAATCTTTTGGTTTTGTTGTATTTATTAATAAATACGCTGAGTGCCGTTGCACTCAGCTTCACCTGCCCATCCATTGTTTTGGTTTCAGTTACTTCCTGGTCCGTGACGTCATCACAATTCATCACTGTGAGCCAGCCTGCCACAACAATATATAGTATAATAATAATTATGATAATAATAATATTGTATCAAACTCGTGGTACAGTAACAAGAGCTTTAGTAGCAAGTGATTTTCAAATGAAGGGGTCTATTCATAAAGGGTTAACACCTGTCGAAATGAGAAAATAGGAGTACATGATTGGATTTTGTCCATAGCAGTCTATTTAATGGCAGTTGCTATTCATAAGAGATCATTCAGATGTGTCGTTAAGCCCCAGTGATTTTCAGCTATGAAGGCATGTTTTTAACGAATTGAGAGAAAGATTAACGGTTATCTCATTAGCATAAAGTTTTCATCGGTCCTGAGCGTCAACCTGCTATTCATAAGAGTGAACGACAGCAAAATGCTGCCGATAACAAGGAGTTATTGAACACTTTCTATAGTCAAGTCTAAACTAACGACAGCCTCGGCAGACTATTTTTTTAAAGACATATTTTATTACTACACTTGACATACCCGTGATTAACACTGCCTATTTACAATATACAGTATACCAGTGATGCAGTTGGTGGGAAATTTGGGCTTGCTTGGTATTGCAAAAAACACTGATCAAGCCTTAGTGCGAGGTTCAGTGTTCGAAAGGGAGTCTATTTTTTTTTTCCGCACACCACAAAATGATCCATTTTGTGTACAGTGAAACTTTCACTGATTCATAAATATAAACTCGCCCCTGATTGATTCCCTGCTTTAAGTGGGGTTTATTATTATTATTATTATTATTATTATTATTATTATTATTATTATTATTACTATAATTACAGTATTATTCAAACATACTCCTACAGTGCTTTTTTTGGTCCTGCAGTTAAGAATGGAAATCTTATGTGTGCGTATGGAAATGTGTTTACCAGCGTTGCCAAACAAAACGAAAACACAAAGTATTTATTTAAAAAATGCAATTTTTTTTCTAAATTATGACATATCCTGAATTTTTGGCAGACGTGATAGGGGCATCGGAATCAGATTTTGCAAATTGCCCATGACTGGCAGCTGCAGACTTGGGTTTCGGTAGTAGGCTACTGTCGGTGGATTCTGTTTTTCTTGTACAACAGCTACCAATGCCACCCAGGGGATATTAATCTTGAATGACTGTATACCCATTCATAAAGTGCTTTGCGACAGTCGCCCATTTGCTCAGATCATTTTATGAATAGCAATATGGACGACTTTCATTAGTGTTAAACAATTTTTTTTTTTTTTATTATGGCAGCCAGCAAGTACTTTTATGAATAGGGCCCGATATGTGTTAATTAAATCAGTCTGTTAATGCTTTGAAATTGAGTCGATGAGGTTGTTAATGAACGCATTTCTTGTTAAAAAGCTATATTGTCGCAGGTCATCTGCATCACTTCCTATCTCAATGACTAGATAAGGGGAACTTGTTAATCAAAATGCATGTTAACGAGATCAAGAAAAATTGAATGGAAACATAATTCGCTGTTATGGAAACAAGCAGAAGGCTACTAGCGTACATGGAGGCGTCTCTCCCACCAGCGAGCAGCAGCCACATACAGAATATCATGCAGAATGTACATTTATTTAGAACACTTCACATATAAAATGTTGATTTATGATTATCTGGTGTGTGGGTAAAAATCAGATGGCACGGATTTTAAAAAATTATAATAATTAAACCCCATTAGTCACCCTCATTCGGGGGGAGATTTTGCCATAGCTTACCATATACAAATCTTTTAATGTCCATTTTGCAATCTTTTTTTGTTAAAAAGAAAATAAAATACCGTAAGCCATCTATGTATATTGGTTGGAATTTATTTTCTTATGATGACATCTACTTTGTATGTATTTGTATGATTGTTGGCTATGCAGTTGTAATCAAAAGTTTACATACCCCATGGAAATGTATAATTTCCAGACATTTCTCAAAAACAAAGCATTTTAGGACAAATTTTTTGTAGCAAAAGTTTTGCTCTTGTGAATGAGGAAAAAAGTTATTTTTACAATTATTTATTTCAGCAATTTTTTGTAAAACTCCAAAAATGCTAAAAGTATTTATCCCGTTTGATAGTATTGTCTACAAGGTGCTAGAAATTTTAATATGACAATGCAGAACCTAATTCTAGAAAAGTCTAGAAAACATTCTTAGAGAGTATAAAAGGTTTAGGCATAGAAGGATTGCTGTCATTACTAATAAGTCAATATGGGAAAAAGTAAAGAGATATCTGAAGAAAATTATTTATTGTCATAAAGCTGGAGAAGGATACAAAAAGATTTCCAAGCATTTGAGTATCCCAA
Source organism: Acipenser oxyrinchus oxyrinchus (assembly GCA_030684275.1). Classification (NCBI taxonomy): domain Eukaryota; kingdom Metazoa; phylum Chordata; class Actinopteri; order Acipenseriformes; family Acipenseridae; genus Acipenser; species Acipenser oxyrinchus. The sequence continues at coordinate 10,216,033 of CM060265.1, read as the reverse complement.
TTTCAACTACTGTTTCTATTATCAAGAAGTACAAGACTCATGGTACTGTCACAACACTCCCTCGGTCTGGAAGAAAGAAGGTTCTTTCACCAAGAACAAGTAGATGGATTGTGAGGAAGGTTAATAACAATCTGAGATTGACTGCCAAAGATATTCAAAGTGAATTGGCTGCAAGTGGGACTGGGGTTTCCATTTCAGCCATAGATCGAGTATTGCATGGTGAAGGTCTCAATGGCCACGGGCCAAGGAAAAAGCCACTCTTAGGAATACGTCACAAGGACAATCACTGAACATTTGCAACCGGATGTTCCAACAGGACAACGATCCAAAGTACACATTAAAATATACTACAGAACGGTTAAAGAAGAATAAAATCAAGGTTCTGGAATAGCCTAGTCAATGTCCCGATCTAAATCCGATTGAGAATCTTTGGTATGAGTTGAAGAAGGCTGTGCACAAGAGAACTCCTTGGAATTTGAATGAACTGGAACAATTTTGCATTGAAGAATGGTCAAAAATCACTAAAGAATCAAATGTATATAAATACATTGTTTATAAATACATACGTTTCAAGTGCCATTATTTCAGAAATCAACAAAATTTCGGAAATCACATTAGGACGATTATTTAATAACGAAATAGGCACAAATACCACCTGAAAGTGCCAAAATCTATGCTACATACCAATTTCTTGATTAACACTGGAGTTATCATTTACGACCTTTTGAAAATCCTTTTGAAAATCCTGTAGTGTATTGCGATACAAGACCAAAAGTACAGCATAGCTCACTGTAGTTCATTGTGGTTCTTGAATGAAGAATACGTGTGTTTTATAGTTGGTATGAATACATACTCTCTCTATCTCATAACACGCTCCCATGTATCGTGACCTGCATATCGCGATACGTATCGTGACATGGTTACATCCCTAATGGTGAATGACTTTAGAAGACAAACATTTGAAAGATTTTTTTTTAATGTGTAGTTAAAATGTTTAAAAAGAATTACTAGTTTCTTTTAGTATTGCTATAAATCATGCAGTTACTTTCATTTATATTTTACATTAGACAATGCCCCCAGATGTTTTATTGAGTTTCACTCTCAGCAGTCACATCTTATATCAAAAAGGATATGTGTGTCTTTATTACTAGACTGTAGTACTTTTTCATCTTTGGTAAATGTCTGAAAGCACATCATTATATGGCATTCTTTACATCTTAATAATAATTTACCAAATGATTCAGTGGTACTCTGCTGAGCCATTGGACGGATAGTGATACCTACTTTGTCCCTGAATAGCTCATCTGGTAAAGCTGGATGGTGTGCAGAGTATCATACAGTCATGGGTGTGCTTGTTTGCATCCTGGCTGTGCAAAGTTCTTCACCGGGGAATCCACAATCAGTGTCGCATTGGGTTTGGGAGCAAAATCTGCACTCTTTTTCTTATCACGCTACAATGGACCGTACTGGCCAAGCGCCCGGTGAGCTCAAGCTCAAGCTGCAGTGCTGGACTTGGTCCTCAAGGGGATGTCCACTGGCCGTCTGTTCTCCTAAGCTGTTGTGAGGATGTGCACAGGAGCAGTAATCAGACTGCATACAGGAGTAGCAATCAGACTGGGTACAGGAGCCGCAATCAGACTGGGTACAGGAGCAGCAATCAGACTGGGCATAGGAACAGCAATCAGACTGGGTACAGAAGCAGCAATCAGACTGGGTACAGGAGCAGCAATCAGACTGGGTACAGGAACAGCAATCAGATTGGGTACAGGAGCAGCAATCAGATTGGGTACAGGAGCAGCAATCAGACTGGGTACAGGAGCAGCAATCAGACTTGGTACAGAAGCAGCAAGAAAAGAGAAAACCTATGTTAATTCTGTAAAACAAGAAACAACATACAGGGTGATAAAGAGACTAAATTGTATCCGGTTTTTATCACAGGCTGGAGTGAAAATATGGCCCATTCCGGCAATGTTCAAGATCAGGCTGAAATGCAGCTTCATGATTGGTGGATGAGGTTTTGTATCTGCTCTAGTCCATATCAGTGTTTCATCACTACACTGTTGGTTCACAGATTTTCCATTTATTCTCTTCTTACAGCAGTTGCAGATGCCAACAGTGCAGTAGACAGAGTCAAAGTAATTGCAATGGATAAAAAGAAAAACTACAATATTAAAATATTATTATAGTTATTATTCCATTGCACATTTTCAGATCAATAGCATTGCTATTCTATTTCTGTTCACGTCCTCTTTTGTCTTCAGCATTGGTAGCGGTAGGTATTAGAGCTCGTAGCTGTTGTACTCGATAAGCTTAAAAAGCTTGAGAAGCTGGTTTTTTGCCCCTTCTCTGGGTTTATTCAGTTACACTTTGTTCTTGTTAAGGATTATATAAATTGTCTAAATATATTATATATTTTTATATATTTCCTTCACGCTTTGCATTGCATCGCGTGGTCTCGTGGTCTCCGTCTTTCCTGTGTTAATAATTATTTTTGATTATTAGTGTTGTGTTTTGGGTTTTGTATTAAAATTGTATATATTCTGTCTGTATATATATATTTTGTGAAGGACGCACGTTGCGTTGGCCTTGGCGTAGCGTGTCTGCAGCCCGGTCTTGCCTTGGCTAGACCGCGTGTGTGGAGCCTGCACTGCTGTCTCCCACATACTGCCTGCGGTGTGTAAAAAAAAACGCGTGGTAGTTGTACTGTGCCCACATATATTTGTGCCCCAGTCACATAATCACTACCATTAGTGCTGCTGCAGCGTTAAAAAAAAAAAAAAATCCCATTCACCACACAGAGGAAGACGACCACTAAGCCCAATCCCCAGCACCAACAGGTAAGTAGTGCACAGCATCCAGGACACTGTACCAGCACTTAGCGTCTCCGCTCTGCGGGTCAGCTGACGCTTAGCCGTCTGTGCTAACGTTCTACGCTCGGTACTCACGCTCCGGCGTGCTGCGCTTCGGCGCTTGGTGTCGGCGCTTTGCCGCTTGGTGCAGCATTTCGGCGCTTTGTGCAGCGCATCAGCGCTTGGTGCTAGCGCGTCTGCGCTTGGGGACTTCGGCGCATCGACGCCTCGACGCTCGGTGCACGCACCTCGACGCTTCGGCGCTCGACGCTCAGTGCGTCGACGCCTCGACGCTCGGTGCACGCACCTCGACGCTCGGCGCTTCGACGCCTTGACGCTCGGTGCACGCACCTCGACGCTTCGGCACTCAACGCTCGGCGCATCGACGCCTTCACGCTCGGTGCACGCACCTCGACGCTCGGCGCTTCGACGCCTTTACGCTCGGTGCACGCACCTCGACGCTTCGGCGCTCGACGCTCGGCGCATCGACGCCTTGACGCTCGGTGCACGCACCTCGACGCTCGGAGCTTCGACGCCTTGACGCTCGGTGCACGCACCTCGACGCTCGACGCTCGGTGCACGCACCTCGACGCTCAACGCTTCGGTGCTCGACGCTCGGCGCATCGACGCCTTGACGCTCGGAGCACGCACCTCGACGCTCGGCGCTTCGACGCCTTGACGCTCGGTGCACGCACCTCGGCGCTCAACGCTTCGGCGCTCGACGCTCGGCGCATCGACGCCTTAACGATCAGTGCACGAACTCGACGCTTCGGCGCATCGTCGCTTCGACATTCAGGGTCACAGTGGCAACCATGTCCGGGTTCCACCGTTGCGTCACCTGCCAGGCAAAATTGCCAGCGAGCGATCCCCATGAGGACTGTGTGGCGTGCCTGGGGCCAGAGCACGCCGCATCCGCGTTGGCGGATAGGGCTTTTTGCCATTTTTGTGCTGGGTTCCAAACACGCACCCTCCGCCAAAGGGCGAAGAAAGCAGTGGGTGGGCACTCTCCTTCCTCTGGATCGTCCCACACCATTTCTGCCCCGCCGTCGTCTACGGCGATGCCGCCAGTGCGGCTGCAGCTCTCCAGGAGCCCGTCCTCCCAGCTAATGGCTGGTCAGAGGTCCCCACCAGGCAGCTCGGGAACGCAGCCCCTCCCTCGTAGGGTGCGCCCCGTCGGGAGTCGACGTCACACTCCAGATCGCCTCGACGGAGAGCACGCTCTCGCTCCCCTCATCGGGACAGGCGATACAGAGACAGGTCCGGGGTGGCGGAGCTAACCTCCAAAATGTCTCAGTTTATGGAGGTTATGATGGGGCAGCAGTCCATCCTGATGTCCCTAGCAAATGTGGTGCCTCCAGTCCCAGAACAATCGACTGGGCCCATTGCTAGCCAACCAGTGGCCCCTCCACAACCTGTACCGGTCGTCACCCTTCCAGTGCAATCTCAAGGGGAGTGGGATATCGATGCGGTGTCCAGAGACGCATCTGACATCCTGGAGGGGGACAGTATAGAGGCTGAGGTATCCTCCCAGCACTCTGAGCAGGACATCGAGCCCCGCGTGCTGGATACCGATGACCCAACGTGGTCTGTGGTAGAGAGAGCAACCCGCCACTTGGGCGTCGAGTGGCCTATGGCGGAACTACCTCGGCGTCCTTGTTTGAGTCGCCTTCAGCCCAGCCCCATCAGTCCAGGATGCTTCCGGCATTCCCTGACTTTATTAAGGAGGTGCAGTCCACCTGGGGGGCTCCGGCCTCTACCCCTGCGACTTCTCGCAAGGCCTCGGCCTTTAACATGCAAGGGGCAAATGAAGCTGGGTTGGCGTCCTTCCCACTGGTGGACGCTGCGTTCGCCGCGTTGGTGAAGACGCCAACATTATCGGGGCTGACGAAGGATCCTACATGCCCCAATAAGCAGTGCAGGACCACTGAGGTACACCTTAAAAAGGGGTACGCTGCGGCCACGGAGGCGGTCAAACTCTCCAGCTTGCTGACAGTCTACCAGGCGGCACTCATTAGAGACCTGCCTGAGTGCCCTTCTGCGGCCCTCAGAAGCGAGTTGGGGACTGTCAGTCAGCTGCTGGTGAAGCTGGCCCAGCTCAATGCGCGGGCTCAGGGCAGGAGCATCGCATCTCTGGTGGTGGCCAGAAGGCAGCTCTGGCTCTCGCAGGCGAGAGTGCAGGAACCTGACAAGGCCCCGTTGCTGGATGCCCCAATTACACCGGGACACACATTTGGTCCGGCGGTGGAGGAGATGCTGCAACGCTCCGCCAAGGCGCGGGAGGCGTCGCAGCAAATGGCGAAAATGTGGCCGAAACCGCCGTTCCAGCCAAAGCGGCCTCAGGAACATCAGTGGCGCAGGACACCACCGCAGCGCCAGCCACGGCCAGGGGTACTAAGACCTCTCCCTCCAGCACAGCAGCGCGGTCAACCTCCATTTTCAAGACCGCAGCGCGAGGGTGGCGCCCTAGAGGTGGTGGCAGGCCACGCCCTCGGGGCTCTGGCCAGGCCCCTCGCGAGCGAGCCCAGCCTAAACAGCCCTGAGAACACCAGGCAGCTGTTAACCCGCCCCTACACTGTCTCCCAGCTCCAGTTCTGGCAACAATGCACCAACGACATCTGGGTGCACAAAACTATATCCACCGGTACACCCTTCAGTTCCAGTTAAAACCTCCCCTTCCGGGAGTGGTTGTAACTGCAGTGAAGGACTCGGCTCAGTCCTCAGCTCTGAATGTGGAAATACAGGCATTGCTCAGCAAGCGTGCCATTCAACAAGTAGACCCTGCTCTGATCGACCAGGGGTTCTATTCCAAATACTTCCTGGTGCCCAAAAAGGACGGCGGGCTCCGTCCTATTTTAGATCTGCGAGTACTGAACAAATACCTGCGGGTGTTATCATTCAGGATGCTTACGCACAGGCACATCATTCAGTCAGTCCTACACGGCGACTGGTTCACCACCGTGGACCTGACAGATGCGTACTTTCACGTTCCCATCTGCCCAGGTCACAGGAAGTATCTGCGTTTCGCATTTCAGAGCAGGGTATACGAGTTTTGTGTCCTTCCATTCGGCCTATCACTAGCTCCTCGAACCTTTTCGAAATGTATGGATGCCATTCTAGCTCCCTTGCGGGCTCAAGGTGTCCGACTGCTCAATTATCTGGACGACTGGCTCATCTGCGCCCAGTCGAAGGAGCAGGTGGCACAGCACACAGTGATGGTTACACACCATCTTCAGCGGCTAGGTCTGAAGATCAATTCAGAAAAGAGCCGCCTAGTGCCGAGCCAACAGACCGAATTCTTGGGTCTCCATCTGGACTCAGTGTCCATGGAAGCGACCCTGTCGACACAAAGAGTTGCCTCAATAGAGCGGTGTCTCTCCCTATTCAGGTTGAGACAAACAGTCAGCATGGAGCTGTGTCAGCCCTTCCTTTGGGCTTACTACACCAGAGACCTCTGCAGGCCTGGTTCAATACCTTCGCATTGCATCCGCGGAGAGACAAACACCGCAGGCTAAGGGTATCCCGAGCCTGCTGGGAAGCGCTACGCTGGTGGAAAGTTCCGTCAAACCTCCGCCAGGGCGTACGCTTGGGTCCCATTTTCAGAAGGCAGGTTATCACGACCGACGCTTCCAACCACGGTTGGGGAGCAGTCTAGAACGGGACAGGGACCCGTGGAGTGTGGTCAGGACCCTGGAGGTCAGCCCACATCAATGCTCTGGAGCTCAGAGCGGTGGACCTCGCCCTCCGGCACTTCTTGCCAGTGCTTCTAGGCAAGCATGTGTTAGTGCAGTCAGACAACACCACAGTTGTGGCGTACATCAACCGCCAGGGCGGCTTGTGGTCCCCCAGTCTTCACCGGATGGTAGCACGGATGTTGCTATGGGCACAACCGCGTTTAACCTCTCTGTGTGCGGTTCACCTACCGGGCAGAGTCAATTACGCAGCGGATCTCCTATCCAGAGGAGGCCCTCTTGCCGGCGAATGGCGTCTCCACCCTCAAGTGGTAGAGCGCATCTGGGAATGGTTCGGCACAGCCCAGGTAGATCTCTTTGCTTCGCAAGAGACCACGCACTGCCCCTATGGTTCTCAGTGAAGGATCTCGACAGCCCCTAGGAGTCGATGCACTGGCTCACGAATGGCTGCCAGGGCTCCTATATGCGTTCCACCGATCCCGATGCTCCCGCCTTCTTACAGAAGGTCAGGGTAGAAACAGCGACAGTGATTCTAATTGCTCCTCGGTGGCCTCGGAGAATATGGTTCCCGAGTCTGGTACAGTTGTTGCACGGTCGGCCGAGGGAGCTCCCTCTGCGAGCGGACTTGTTGTCCCAAGCCCAAGGAGGGCTATGGCACCCGAACCCCAAGCTCATGCAGCTATGGGCTTGGCCCTGAGCGGGAGCGCCTGTCAGCCTTAGGGCTCTCGGCGGCGGTGATTTCGACCATTCAGAGTGCTAGAGCACCCTCTACTAGGTCGCAGTATACGTTACAAGTGGCAGTTGTTTCAAAGTTGGTGTCTAGCGGAAGGCCATGACCCAATATCCTGCCCTATGGCAGTGATATTACAGTTTCTACAGAAACTGTTAGATGAGGAAATCTCCCTCTACACTTAAAGTGTACTTAGCCGCCATATCGGCTTGCCATGTACGTATTGACGGTTTATCACCAGGTTGCCATTTTCTGGCATCGCAGTTCCTGAAGGCGCAAGGCGTTTGCGGCCTCCAAGGACGACCAGTTTACCGTCATGGAGCCTTGGCGTGGTGCTGGAAGCCCTTACCAAGGCACCGTTCGAGCCTCTCCACAGCGTGGACATGAAGCTTCGTGTCTATAAAAACTGCGTTTTGCTATCAGTGGTATCAGCAAAGCGGCGTGGGCGAGTTACACGCACTTTCAGTGCATTCATCATGTACTTTCGTTTACGCGGGAGGCGGTTCTAAGGTCTCCATGCGTCCAAACCCGCCTTTTACCCAAGGTCATATCCCGTTTCATATGAACCAACCAGTCGAGTTGATGGCGTTCCATCCTCCTCCTTTTTCTTCCCCAGAGGAAGAACGGTTACACATGCTCTGCCCGTGCGGGCATTGAGATGTTATATTGACCGTTACAACGGCTGTGAGGCAAACTGAACAATTGTTCATATGCCATGGTTCTAGGACTTTGGGTCAGCCGTTGTCTAAACAACGCCTTTCCCACTGGATAGTGGATGCTATTAAATTAGCTTATGAATCTGCAGGCCTTCCGCCACCAGGGCAGTTGAAGGCGCATTCCACTAGGGGTATGGCGACATCCTGGGCCCTCTTTAGAGGGTGCGGTGTCTGACATTTGCGCTGCAGCCAGTTGGGCTACACCGCATACTTTCATGAGGTTTTACCGGTTAAGCGTACTGGATTCCTCTGCTCCACTATTTGGAGCATCTGTACTACACTCTATGATGCCTCAGGATGCGGACGTATAGAGTGGTTCACAGCATGGTGTTGAATATTCCACCTTAGGACAGGTGTCATTGCGAGCATAGGCGGCTGAGGCGCAGCTCCGCATATGCGTAGATGTGTTGCCCTACGCGGTTGTGTTATGGCGTAAGTCTGTCCTACTGCCGAGAATCCTCCCTCGCGACGGCTTGGGTACACTGTTCCCATCCTTGATGGTTATTTTCGACTTGAAAGGGAACGATAGGTTGCGGATGCAACCCGGTTCCCTGAAAGAGAAAATAACCATCAAGCCGCGAGGTCGCTCCAGAGGCCTTCACGGCCTGAAGAGCAAAAGAGGACGTGAGTCTCTGCGCGCTGCGTATAGTAAGCTCCCAAGGGGGCGAGCTTACGTGGCAGCTCGCGCAGAGGCCTATCGGCAGCTTTGCTATAAAAGCTCAGCCAATCGCTATTGCCTGATGGCAATATCCCATCCTTGATGGTTATTTTCTCTTTCAGGGAACCGGGGTTGCATCCGCAACCTATCGTTATGGTCTACTCACTGAGTAGAATTTATTTATACATCTATGTTATCATACATAGTTTATTATATGTCATGTGTTTGAAGTGTTGAATAGACATGTTTTCATTGAAGTTTACACACTCTTCCAAAATCAACAGTATACCTTTTAATCCTCGTAAATGTATTTGCAGCATTTGTTATCTGATGTTCATCCTCTTACAAATTATACAAGCAAATAAAATGACAAAATGTATTCAAACCAGCCATTTGCTTAGATGTACAATTAGAAATCTCTGTCCCTTCGAAGCTTATATTAGGCCATAAGGGCTATCCCATGAAGTGTCCACTATATTAGGATTGGGTTGTGTTTCCAGGGTTACTCCAGCATGTGTACATTTCATGTTTATTATTATTATTATTAATAATAATAATAATAATAATAATAATAATAATAATAATAATAATAATAATAATAATTATATCTTAATGTATTAGTTATTAATCATGATGAGACAAAGCTGCCCAGGACTGTTAGGACAAATACTATTGTGAACAATAGTACAGTTTTTAAACAGTAAAATATTTGAAAATCTAACATGAAGAAGATACTACAGGTGTTTTTCAATGAGCTAGTGTGTCTTATGTGTTTAGTCACTGTAGTAAAGCATTTTTTTCTTTACTTTTTCTAAAGAAAAGTACAATATACTCCTTTCATATAGTATAGAGATCAATATATATATATATATATATATATATATATATATATATATATATATATATATATATATATATATATATATATATATATATATATATATATATATATATATATATATATATATATATATATATATATCATAAAACAGCTGTATTATTCTAATAAAATATATATTACTTGGAATTGAACATTTGCAGGTACAGTATATCCGTATCTTATGCTGATGTCACTATTATTAACTCATTCGCCACTAGGATGAGATCCATTACAAGCCTGTCCTCGTAAACGCAAGTGCAGGTCTACCCAGACTCAGGGAGTTTCAACGTCAGGCTTGCCAGGATCTGGAATGCCTTTAGAGAACCTCGAGTCTCGCAAACCAGCATACATGTTCTAGCTTATAATAATGAAAAGACCATGGACATTGAATTTCATGTTTCAGCCTCAGGAATTTGAATTCTTTCCTATAGGGTGCCATTGTAATGAATTGGCAGCAAGGACTGGATGTGAATCGCAAACTGTACAGTACAAAGACAAGCAAGCTCTGTAGTCAGGAGGTAAGTATGTGCCTTATGCTGATGTCTGTATTATTAACTCCTCAGCCACTAGCAGGAGATCCATTACATTTATATTAGTCTGCCCTGACTACCCATACAGGGCATAGCCTGGATATTGTATTAGATAGTGGATGTTCCAAACAATGTGGTCACCCTCTCAGTACTAAGCATCCTGCCTACAAACTAAGATATAAATCACTGGAATCAGCATTCACAAGCCAATAAAGATGTGGTGGATGAAGAATTTCATTTTATTTCTTTACCTAAGGGCCATTTTTCTTCCTAGCTCTACACAGCTGTCAGCATTCACCTTAATAATGAACACAAAAGTACTCCATTCACAATGTATTTATTTTTCCTATTTTGTGATGTAAAAACAAAAGAATAGTTTATATGGATTAATCCAAGTAATCTATGTTCCTCTCCAACACTGGCTGTCTGAAAGCTAATAAACAGTGACACAAAAAATAGTCCCAGAAGCATTGCACACCAGTGCAGTTATTAAGTATTAATTTGAGTATCAGAAGCGACAAACACAAGCATCACAAACAAGTGGAGCTATAACAATAATGATAACAATAAGCATGTGCTGGAGTAGTAATAATAAGGGGATGCAAAGTCTTTCATCTCGAAGCTGGTTCAATTAGAGCCCAAATTTATGAGATTTTCTATAGTAAATTTGCACTGTAACATTGCAGTTGCTATTTACTAAGCTTGTAGTATACATTTTCTATGAATTTATGGTGCTGTTTACAATGCTTTGCAATACTTATCTGTGATTCACCATGCTCGCCAGTTCACTCAGCTCTTCCTATGCTTTACTACACTGTGATATGTTGACAATGGCATTCAGCAGGTTGTTTAATGGGTTTTGGCATTTTAGAAGACACTTGGCCTTTGCATAGTTTTAAACATATTAACAAACAATGAGATACATTTGTCAAATAAAGCATGATCTTTGTGTCTTATTTGCTTTAGAGGGTCTACAAATAGTTCCATCTGTTCCCCAGAGCTCACCCTATCCACATATGCCCCAAGGCTCATCAGGACACTGTCAAATCTAATCCCTGTTTTCAGCTTGCTACTCACTGTGTTGCCCTGGCTCCTATCCTACTGCAGCCTGACCTGTTTCCCTGCTATTTATAGGTGCAGCCATGGGATACGGACGCTCGCTCTTGCTTCTATAAAATGGGCAGCAGCTGAATGAGCTACAGCACGTTGCAATCACTCCCCTATTTTTTATACCCCTGGATAATGCATATACCTGATGACGAGGTTATACTGGTGGCTTTTGTGTTGAGGTTACAAATAATATTAGATATCAGGATATTATCTATCACAATATATTTTATGGGCTACTTTGCATGATGTGTAATAAGATATTATAACCTTTGTGTGGTTCAGAGGGCAGGAGCTTGGGCTCCTCCCCTCTTGTTCTGTCCTGCAAAAATATCTGTCAATCTCCCATCTAAACCCCAAATCATGTCCTTATTCTCTGTTTTGCTTTTTCGTTTCCTCCATCCTCCCTTTCCCTCCACTGTGCTGTGCCACCTCTGCAACGGTCTCCCTCTGGGAGCAAGTGAAGCGCACTTCCCAACCTTAGAGGCCCAGCCGCGAGCCAGAGGTGACCTCTGGCCAAAACTATACTAACTCTTTCGTTTTCTCATTCTCTGCTCACTCTATTCTTTTTCAACTGTGCCAACTTGTGCCCAGCCTCGGAGCCCAGCCACGCGGACTCGTCAGTGGCTCTTGGCCTCCTTGCATGTTTATGTCCAATCTCCTTGTGAGGTAAAGAGAAGCTCACTACAGCCTTGGAAGTCCAGCTGTGCTGACCTCCCTCAGCATAGGTGACCCTTTCAAGCTGGAGAGACCTCTAAACTATCCTATTTAGTTTTCCCTTGGGGGAAGTAACACTCGCTTCCCAGCCTTGGAGACCGATGGGTTTGGTCTCACCTCCGCGAGCCAAGAGGAAACCCTGTCCTCTTATCTAAGTCACAAGCATCTCTCCAAGTTCAATACTGAGGTACCCCTTCACGCAGCCCTTACTCCTGCACTGGGAAATATCATTAATGATCCACATTTTGTTAAAAAACAAAACTGAAGTGAGAGAGCAGGGGCATGTATTGCTGTTGCAAACAACAACTCATTCCATGTATCTATGTAGTGTTTTTGGCCTATTTGTATGACAGATCACTATACTGACACATTAAGTATATCATGTCAGAAAGCATCACAATTTGTTGATACACTTACATGTTTTAATGTGTCTAGAGAATCAATGATTCAGTTGTGATGAACAAGTTCTGGTTTGTGAGATTAGAATAATGAATAAAGGAAGTAACCAGTCACCTCAATTTCATGAAACTTTTTATTTAACAAACATATATATTGTACTTCCATCTGTATGTGTGTTACAATGATACTGAAACATGTTTGTTTGCTAGACTAATACTTAAGTTTCACTCAGATTGTATCTTTGTCATTGTAAGAGGGGTATGCGAATCCACTGTGAGAGAGCGAGAGAGAAAGACACGGAAGTTGATGTTGACACTCCACCTAGGTGCTCAGATTTATTTACAAACAGAACAACCACATGACAATACCAGCGATGGTAGAGCACAGGCAGACACACAGGAAGTGTAACCGAAAGCAGATCCTTTGTTTAATATCTGGTCTTAGAGGTTGCAATATCCTACCAGCTAGCCTGTTTATTGTATAGGAACTGTTCCAGTAGCGGGTCTCCATATCAATAGCGCAAAGGCCTTGTATATGCCTTTTGTTGAATAGATTCAATGTGTTTTATTTTTAATATTTTCAAAGCCTAAACCCTGCATCCATGTACTAGGGCTACCATTGCTGATACCCTAGCTTTTTAAATAATAAAACCTGGGCGTCTAAATAAGGTTTGCAACCACTCTCTCTCTCTCTCTGTCTCTCTCTCTCTATCACTCAGTAGAATCATATTGGGTTTGGCTGTGTAAAAATGAAATATTTACAAAATATGTAATCTTGAAAGGTGGTGTCCATATTTAAAACAGCATCAAATTCTCAATGGCTTAAACTCTTCTGACAACCACATATGGATACTGATAATAATCGATACAAAAACAGTCAGCCCAATGTGGCTTGGTTAAAGAAGACACAATTGGGACTAAACCAAAATAGAACCATTTAGTACATTCTTGTAATGTCTTTGAATAGTGAGGAATACATTTAACATACCTCAACATGACAGCTCATCTGGCACTATCAAGACAATTTTGTATTGTAGCAATCATAAACCTTTCTTTATTTAAACTCAGTATAGTCCAGTGCCTTTATTCAAAAAAACAGTATCAACACATTCTAGTTTCAAGTTCAGATTCTCAGAGCCAAAATCAAAGCTCTGTATGATGTACGGGCTACATGTTTTTTATTCAGTCAGTATCAGGGCTTGGCTCGGGTTAAAAAAGTAACCTTGTTCATGTTGGGCTCTACAGAGTGAAATCAGTGTGGAATGTATTGTGTTTGAGTAGCTTAGCAGTCCCAGGAATAAAAGCTACCATGGTTTATTGGCAGTTTACCATTACTTACATTTACATTAGTGTCTTCTGGTAAACCATGCTTTATCATAGTGATCCACCATGGTTGTTAGTTCTTTACCATGCTTTTATTGTATTTTAATGTAATATGCTTTTACCACTGTGCTACAGTATGGAAGTCTGTAGTCGTGTTTCGAGTGCAAAGCTGCTTGGTGGAATCTGGTAGATTTGATTAGCTCAGTGGTTGGAAAGCTCAACATAGTGTAGAAGGTCGTGGGTTTAAATAGTTTATAGGTGACAAAAATCTGAAACGTTGCTTTGGGTGTCACAACAATACTTTAATAATTTACTGTTGAAGGAGAAATAAAGAAAGAAATAAAGAGTAGAGAGAAGGAGGCATAAGACACTAATTTTACCAATAACAAGACATTTAATGTGAAATCTATCGCTTTTCAACACCGAAATCGATCCGACATTCAATACACCAAGGCTGTTTTTGTACTTTTTTTTCTCACAGGCAAGCAAACAGTTTGTCTTGGAAAAACAAATCAGCTAAGACGCCTGTTTGCACAATGTACTGATCGAGGTCAGAATAAAATCATCCTGCCTCTCAGTGGGTTGACATCAGCAACCACTAAAAAAGGCAGACGTATTCACAAGCTTCCTGTGCTTTTCACCACAGGAGGCCCAGGTTTGAAAAAGGCCCAGGTTAACTCAACATAGGCCTTTGTGGTAATTCACTGTTTGGAATTAATGTCAGTCTGCTTCAGAATAATCATCCTCTCAGCAAACATACTGCAAACCCCCTGTATTTGTGTGTCATTACGCTCATTTAGCTATGCCCATGTAATCTCTAGTGTAACATTCATTGCTGCTAATGATCAAATACACTGCATTTTAACAATTATAATTTCAGCCCTTATCTCTAAAATAAAAGGCATCTAATTTTGAGTTTCTTGAAAATCTCTAAAAAAGAGATGGTGGATAAAATGGGATTTACAAGTGCAGAAAGTAGACATCACTTCTGTATGCTTGACCCCAAACAATAACGTTTAGATGGTAGTGATATTTCAAAATGCATCCATTATGGAAGTGGTGAAAGGTTGGCTGTGGGGCATTTATTGTCCATGAAGCGTTAAAAAAAAAAACATTTTATTAAAGCTTCAGTAACAGATCCCGAGCTCCTTGACAGGCAGATAATGACCTGTAGGGGTGACTGTAACCATCTGGCTATATATGGATGGTGGTGGGTTTGAGTAGCTCAACAGAAGACAGAAGACCCACGTTTATGAGATTGATTTCAGAGATACCTTCATTGGGACCCAGTGCTACTGAGTCAAAGAATATCTTTACATGTGCTACCTCTGTAGAAGTCAGGGTCCCAGGCAAGGGGATTCCACTGCTCCACCCAGACTCCAGCAGTTTGTTGAATATAGCTCTGCAGTATTAGCCCACTAGGAATCACTCCCATCTACAGAAGTGTCTCGTTAGCAGTAACTTTAAAAAGAGACAAATTGTAACATAAGACCTAATAACACAGAAACAGGATAGAATAATCAATAGGGCAGCAAATAAAAAAAGTATCAGAGATTGCACTGTTCATGTTAACTATACAGGTTGTATTAAGCAGGATAAATAACATACTACTTTGCAGTTACAGCATTTAGCCTCAGAGGATGTATTGTGTAATTTCTTGAATATGTGGGGCTTTGTTGTGTTTTTCATTTCTCTTGCTGTAGACTGCAGGGCAAGTTCAGAGACAAACAGCTGAGGTTGGGGAGGAGTTATACTGCAGTCAATGCAATGTTATTGGGCTCACTAAACTAATATACCATTTACATACATGCCAACAGTTCCTATATGGTCAGGACAGCCCCGATTTCCTAGCAAATGACCCGCGTCCTGATAAGTCCTGATATTTACCCATAGAAAAAAATGTATTCTGCACAGTAGAGTTAGTGAAAACCACACGCTGTGCTCTTTGTGAGACTGACACCGATCTGCTGATCACTGACTTATACAAAGGTAAGAACACTTCATTATGTCGATTTTTACTGTCATGATGGTCGTATGCTGTTGAGTTGGGGGGATACGTCTATTATATGACAATAAGTGTTTTTTGCATATGACCCCTCCCATGTGTATGATGCGTAATGTTCAATGTGATTTTAACTTTTTGCTTCTGTTTTGCACTGATGATCCTGTTCATATCTGTCAATAAAAGTACTTGTTTCGGCAATAAAATAATAAGTCTTGGATCTATCTATTAGTGTGCCTATCTAATTAAACTTTTCAATGACATTTTGTGGGGTTTTGCAATTATAGTAGAACCTGTCATTGGTTCCAGGGGCCCATTGGATATGTGGAAATATCGTATCTCAGAGGGAGTGGTTATACTACATTGTAGTTGCTTTATTAACGCTGGGGCATTATAAATTAACAATGTCAGGTACATCAGTGTGTCTAAAACAACAAAGTACGATACTGCACTTATTCAAAGCAAATCAGTGAACATTATTGTAAAACAAAGTGGTGTAATACAGAACAATTTACAAAACAGCATTCCAAAAACTGTTCTTACCATGCTTTCTTGGTTCGTGGCAAAGTAATCCAACAGTTTATTTATTTTTTGCATAGTAAATAGGCATTAATCCAAGACAGAAATAACATTTACTTAATATTGCCAGAATCAGTTCTCTCCTTTCACAAAAGACTCTGAGATTCTGATTCATGCCTTTGTAATGTCTTAAAATTGATTATTGCAATGCACTGCTATGTGGGTTATGCTCTAAACTGGTACATTGGTTACAGTTAGTCCAGAACGCTGCTGCAAGAATATTGACAGACGTAGATGTAAAGTAACACAGTTTAAGTGATGTTTTAAAAATGGTTATTCATATGGTGCTGAAAATGAAGTTGAAAAAAGGCAAATGAGAACTTCCTTTGTTTCTAAACACAGATGAAAGTGTTGCATTAACAAGTATGAGTTTTAGAACAAGTTTAGCACAGCCCCTTTTTCATCACAAGAAACGAGTATAAGTTGCTAATTAGATTTTGCTTGATCAGATCTTTGTTCTGTGACTATCACATATCTGATGCATTTTAATGGAAATGGTAAAAGCAATTGCAATGTCTTTTTATATATCAATTACATGAAAATGGAATGTGTAGGTGTTGCTTCAGGCTACAGTATGTATTATGATTATTCTTTCTATTATTTTTTTAAGAATTGCAATTCAAGACTCATAAATGTCGCTAAATAAAGTGGAGAAAAAAATGCTTTGGACTAGGATCCTGAAGATCCTGGTTTGAACTCATTTGACCTGAAAGAGATTTACCGGGAAACATCCACTTCAAAACATGTTGATTTCAATGGAAACAGTCACACCAGATGTTGTGTGAAGTCAGTTGTGAGGAGGTCTTTACATTCAACTGTATTCCCTACTCACAGTCCATAGTTCTGCAAAATAACTTCCAATTCTGTATTTATTCAAAATGATGATTCACAATTTGTGAAGGTATCTTGCTTATCCTAAAGATCTAACCCACAATCTTGAATCTTGAAAGATATCTCACTGTTAACTTGTAAAGAGTCCTTAGAGTCCTTAGGTATAAATCACACTCAGACTCCATAAGTTATGAAAGATAACCCACCACCACTTTCAACAATAACTTGGGCTGTGCTTGTTCTGCACACTGATGTCATTAATCATCAATGAGGTTTCCCAGGCTCACCGACAGTTTTCATTTTTGACTTCTGCACTTCTAGTTCTCCAAGATAACTCATGTATAATGTTTTATTATTATTATTATTATTATTATTATTATTATTATTATTATTATTATTATTATTATTATTATTCTGTGCCAGGTTAAAAGATTAATCTCGAAACCAATTATTGTTTTTCAGCAGTTACTTTTCATAAAAAATATAATCAATGGATGGAGAGTAACAAACACCCCTGTAGTGGACTTTATGATCATTAGGATTTCAAGCACACAACTTTTTTTTACAGATAATCCATAATGAATCATATATCATTTCCATTGTTTCCTTAATACACAGCATTAAACTTGCCTTGCTGGTAAAATCATCTCAAGGTTCTACAGAAAATGAGTTAAGCACATATAAATATAAAGGCAATAAAAAAGGAGCATTGACATTTTTTTAAAACTCTACACCCGGGTTTTAAATATCCTGAGGTCCGAATTCTAAAGCCAGGGATCTATTTGTTTATAGTCTGCCTGATTAATATATAGTTTAATCCCCCCTTTCCTCCCCAGTTTAGAATATCCTAATCTGTTCTCTAATTATGCAGTCCTTACAACAGCTCAGGAGAATGGCAGGTCAGTGTGGGCATCCTCTGATCCGACAGCGAAGCCTCTTTACACCCAGGAGCTCTGCAGAGGATATCAGCAAGCTACCAGCCAGTCCTGTAGGTGCCCGCCTTGAGCTCACCGATCACCTGGCCAGTAGGGGTCACTGTAGCAAAGTGAGGAGAAATGGTCCCTGATGGTTTTGCCTCCCTAACTCATGGGAGTGCCAGATCCAATGGGACGCTCCCTGTGGAATCCCCTGCGAAGAATGGCGACTTCACACAGCCAGGACACAAACCTGCGCTCCCCTGACTGCATGACTCCCCCACCTCGCCACACACCCGTGTCTTAGACAGGTAAGCCACCAGGGACTTACTGGGGTCCAATTTAAGTGTAATTTTAATTGCTTTACTATGTTATTGCATTTACAATAATTCTGAGCGGTTCTGGGTTCTGTTGCTGCAATATTGAGTTCTTATCAGTTTTCTGGCTTTGAGCTTGTTTGGAGAATCCCTAGTGCTGACAGTGATAAACCTTCCTCAGTCCATTAAAATCATGTGACCTTTCAACTCTGCCAGCACCGCCTACAGTACTCTGTTTACATATCTGTATATAGGTGGGAATTCAAGAAAGATTATATTGCAACATGATTTGAATGGAAAAAATGGCATTTGAAACCAAGACAGATGAATGGATAGATGTGTGCAAACATATGGACCTATAACACTATAAATGATCTGTTAAACAAAATACTGGTATGCAAAACTTTCTGTGTCATGTACTGACTAAATTGAACAGTATAAAAACCCGTACATACAGCTACATCCTGAATTATTCATTTTGTATAAATATGCCTGTTGTAGGGCAGCCAAGATGACATTGATCAACACGACAGGTTTAAAATGTTCTGGAGAGAAATGTTAGCATTCCTCCGCAATTGCTGCCTCTAATTCTATCAGAGCAGTTGGGAGCGGAATTGAAAAAAAAGTCTGTTCGCAAGTGTGAGAGGGGAGGGATTTGGACTGACCGTCAGGTGCATGCGGGAGCCTGTAGGGGGTTTGTATTCTCCGTGTATTCCCACGCTGTCAGGCAATGTGTTATGACGGGACTCAGCTGTGAGGAAATCGGCTGACGTTCTGTCATTGGCTGGGGGGTGGGACTACACGGGTGAATGAATTAATAAAAAGGCGCTGTTTTGTATCCTCTCTGGCTCATGCAGGAAACATAGTGGAGCGTGACTTTACGGCCGAATCCTGAACAGTCAGAGGCTCTGGAGCAGCGACTCGGAGAGACGGAGTGGCACTTCAGCGCGAGGCTAACAGACTCGGGATGCAAACAAGGCACACGGGTTCATTTATTAGAAGACTATTTTAGGTAGCGAGTTTAGCGGGACTGAGCCGTCCCACAGTATACAAGAGGGTGCAGAGCAGTGCCTGTTCCTCGGGGCTCCCACCGCTAGAGGGAGCAACGAGCCGCGGGGAAAAACCCGCACACTTTATTTTGTAGTTTTTCCTTTAGCCTTTTTACTTATTGTTCTTTTGGATTACACACCTGTGTGTTGTATGAAGACGGTGCACAATACCATTGTTGGTAGAGTGTCCCGAACTGTAACAAACCACCTGCCAACTGAGCGCAAACTAATAAATCTGGGCGCCTGTACGGGCGTTTCATATTTGAAATTTGTGTCTGTCTTGTGTCTTCCCACACCCTACTACAGCAAGAAAAATCAATCCCTTTTAAAAGTTTAGTACTGTCATTTATCATTTGACCAATTTCTTCACATGCTTATTATCCTTCAAGCTCTTAAAAGGGTTAGTCTTCGCATTCCTGAAGAAACAGCAGTAATTCGTATTTTGGACAAGGAAACACCCATCATCAGTGCTTTTTCTACAGTCCCATCAGTGTTGAGGTGCTTTGACAATTAGTTGAAGAGCTTCTACTGTAGTTGCTTGCCGTAGACACATGTCATAATGTCTTTATGGAAGTGTGCGCTAGTCAGTCTAATGCACTCTATTAACAACAAAACAAAAGGAAACTTAATCCAAAGTGGCAGAATGTGCTGCCTCTAACTTCTATAAATACAGTTGGGCTGGTCTACCCATCCCATGTTAAATATAGCTATAGCAGACAGGAAAAACTGAGGGTGAGCGTGTGAACTCACGAAAATAAAATATGCAGTAGTTGAGCAATTGAAATACCACTCAGTATGTTTGCAGACACCATAAAAAAAACATATATAGTGAATGGGTATGCATGTGCGTGAAGGTTTTGTGGAATTATTTTGTCACCTTCTATCACTGCGAAAGGAGAAAAACACCTGTAGAATATATAACTCCGGTCTTTTGATAAATTTCAATGCTAATTTCTAGTTTTGGAACTTAAACTGATGTTTAGAGTCAAAGACACTAGGATATTTTTTGTGAACCTGCAAGACTTCAACTGACTTGAAAAAGGGACAGAAAACATGTTCATTCAGAGATACCCGAGTTATATTTCAATGAGACGACAACATGATTACGAATATTTATTTAAGGGAATGATAGGATAGGTGGCCTGGATCTCAACCAGAAATGAATTGTACTCATATGAGGTGATAAAGCTGTCAGACCCATCGACCCCTGAAAGGGAGATGCATCTGCAAAGGAAACGGAAAGAAATTTCATAACAGAAGGAGCTTTTAAATATTTGGGATAAACCAATGAGGGAAGAAGAGTGGTGGTCGTCTCGCCTCTGGAATAGTAGCAAGCCTTTAAGCAAATTATTAATCTCTACAGTACAGCAACCCCTTAAGCAAAAGTATTTGATACATATTTAATGTGTTTCTCATTTGGACTATATGTAGAGCTTCAGTCTCCAGTGCTGTTATGCTTTATCTAAATCATTCCTTTGCTGTGTATGTTGTACTGCTTAATACAGATAGAACAGGATCAACTCTCTCATACTGTCAGCCTCTGTCTTTTCACTGATTTTTCTCCACTGCAAAATATCATGGGGCTGTACCCCCTGTAGTGAGACACAGTGGCTCCAGTCTCCAGTGTTGTCAGACCTTCAACTTTCACCATTATAAGTTTCAAGCTTACTGCTGTGCCCACCCACAAAGGGACCTCCATTCTACATTCATCACTGGTAAAAAAAGAAAAAAAAAGAAAGAAAAAGAAAAAAAAGGCAATGCATTATTAATGAGAAATGAAAACACTGCAGGCTTTTAATATTTTTCATGAGTTATTAGAAATTATCTGGAAAAGAAAGACACCGGCAACAACAACAAAAAAAAAATGTAATGACTGAAGATTTATGCAGTGTTGTATCATGGGACCTCCATGTTGTTTGTCTTGTTTTTATATGAGGTGTGAATTTCAATGCATTCTGGGACTTTAGGGCAAGCAGCAATTCATAAATTAATTACCAACTCAAAGGCTTCTTTTCAAATGCTGATGTAACCTAAAGAAAACACAGCACATTAGCTTGTTTACCTCTTTCGGTCTGATAGTTGACAGTGTTGAGAAGGTAAAGCTGAGCTGTAGGCGAGGGCGCTACCTCACAGACAAGGTAATACCTGTCACTTACCCTCCTTGTGCTCCATCTTTCAGGTGAGACGTAATTGTAAGTGACTCTGCAGCTGATGCATAGTTCACACCCTAGTCTCTGTAAGTCGCCTTGGATAAAGGCGTCTGCTAAATAAACAAACCATGTGGTAGTGCCCTGGAAGGTAGCTTCCTGATTGGTGGATGAACGTTCTGAGGCCCTAATAAGGGATGATTGTATGGAGTGCTAATCTTTTTTCTGCCACATGAAATAGTCTTTGGTAGTATTTGTTGCAAGGTATCTGTATAACATACTGCTACATGTTATGTAGTCTTAGCTCTGTTATGGCTATGTAAATGGTTGCTTAGAGAAGGTGAGAGAGACAGAGGGATTGTGGTAGCTAATGTTAGTGGTGGGCCCCAGGTTTTATTATGTACAGGTTGCTACACCAACAAAGGTAAAAACCAACGCAGATCAAACATGCAAAACAAAACAATACAAACAAAACCAGAAACTAAATGTTGTCCATCAGGGTTACTCACCCTAAACAAGAAGCTCATGCTTTTAAAACCTGCAACTAAATTATACTTTGCCTTGAGACCTAGTCTGGCTGAAATACATTCCTTATGTCTTTACTGTTCTTTATTCTTCACCTTTCTCTGTTAGGGTAAAGGACTGCAGCTGCTTGGTTGTCCTCATTCTAGCAGGAGAACAAAGGAGCTGGCTCTCTGCTTCTCTTTTGTACATGTGGTCAGACTCAAACTGGCAATTATTTATCAATTATCCAGCTTGAGTCTGACCCCATGCCTGCCGAAAAAAAAAAAAAAAGTTTTTAATTTAAAATGCATTTACAAAACCCCAAACAATACAAAACACACTTCATATCTGGATGCAGATCCTGCCACAGTCTGTTCATAGAACACACATGTCTAGTAGCTGGTGAAACAGTCGTTGATGGTTTTTAAATACATTACCACAGATCAAAACGCCCTATGCTGTAGGTCACATGGTCTAATTGCATCTAAATCACTGGAGTGAAACTAACCAAGAGCACAGGAAGTGACCACAAAGAACTAGAAAGATCAGCAGACTCTGCATTAAAATAAACAATGAAAGGACCCATGATTGAGTTGCTAATGTGAAAAGTAATTCTGTCTGAATTTAAGCAATGGTACAGTATTGATGGATTATATAACACATTTGGTAAACAGTGCTACACATACATTCCTCATGGGGAATTTTGTGAGAGAATTTCAAGCCAGTCACATAATGAAATTCAAACCTGATGCATTATATCAACTTATGGATTCAATGTGATGTTTAATTAAAACTGCATCACTAATTACAAAAATGAAACCATTGCTTAGACCTACATCTTTAGTCATTTGTGTTAATTAAATATTGATTTCAATTTAACATGATATGAGTTTAAATTACACTTGAAGATCAGGTTGTGACAAAAGTCGGTCTGGCTGTAAACAACAAGTGAAATGTTTTATGAGGTGTACAATGTGTTCTTTTTTCAGTACTGTGCTGGTGGCATCAATCTATGGGCATGTGGTAAGGGCCCAAAATGTCTGGCAACTTATTTTCTTACTAACTTGGGTCTTGCAGTGTTGGGTAGTAACACATTACATGTAACACATTACTGTAATCTGATTACATTTTTTAGTAACTTGTAACTGTAATGGTTTCTTTTTTAGACAGATAACAAAATGTGGTAACGGATTTGTGTCAACAAAATGTTTGTTTTAGTTCAATTAAAAAAAGGTAAATATCACATGAATGTACTTTTCATATCATCTTGCTACAAAATGGCATCAGAGGTGGGAAAGAGTGAGTTCAATAACTGGATCTTCAAATAATATTTCGATCTGCAGCCTGACCAAACTGAATATATATCTCTGTAAAATGTAAGCTGTGCCTGAGAAGTAATTATTCATAAACAACCAGTGATGGGATTATGGATTCTACTATAACAAAAGTGTGGGATTCATTCCATTAGCTAATCAATTCAATATATAACACAAAGCACTGTGGCATCAATAACCTCCTTGCAATGTAAGAAATACACATAGAGCAGTATTTCTTCCATCCACTATGGGGAGATTGCTATTACTATTATTTTTCATTGGCTAGTTCCTGGTCTGCAATAGACCAATAATAGCCTTCCCTTACAAAGTTATTGTCCTTAATTTCAAAGCACTTCGAGCAACATGAGGAGAATGCTTTTAAGTGCGGTGTGAAAAAGCTTTATTAGTCATTCCAGTAGCATGCTGTTGGAGGCTGCACATAATTTAGAAATTGTTTCAAAGCTTTCAAAGAGACTTCTTGGCTTCTGAAGCCAACTGCTGCTAATCTTTATATAAGGCATAACAGCACTAATGACTCATCAGTGTATGATCACCATATTCTGTATGCATTAGCAAGCGAACAATCATACACACACGGTTAAATAATTTAGACATTAGATGCTTTGGGGGGGATTTTCAAAAGGTCGTAAATGATAACTCCAGTGTTAATCAACAAATTGGTATGTAGCATTGATTTTGGCATTTTCAAGCGGTCATTATGCCTATTTCCTTATTAAATAATGTGATTTCCGAAATGATGTTGATTTCCGAAATATTGTTAATATCTTAACAAGCAATGCTTTTAATTTTAGAGCTTGAGTGCGAGTCTGAGATTGACAGACTCCGGCTGTGACGCTGAAGATACAGAGAGAGGGTTTACAGGACCAGGGTTAATTCCTTAGATTTATCAGATGACGATCTAAAAACTCGTCTCGGTAGGGCAGCTATTGTTGACATCTGTCAGACTGCGGGAGGACCTTGAATTGCCTATGAAAACGGTCCATGCCGTATCCCCACATATAAAGGTGTTGGCAGCATTGTCCTTCTATGTCTCTGGGTCATTTCAAAGGGTCACAGGTGACTTGATAAAGAGGGTTAACGATTATATCAGTATCCCACTTAATTAGGAGCAGCTACAGAATATTAAAAGGGAGCTGTATGACATTGCTGGATTTCCCAGAGTAATGGGAGCCATCACTCAGATCACCACAGCACCATGCATCCTATAACACATGGAACTTATATGCAGATTTCCCTTGCTCCTGTCATGACTTACATTTTGACACAGTTCACTGTGTTTAATCATTTCAGAGACCCAATACACCAGATGGCATATTATTAGGTCAGTATTGTAAACTACCTAGATAATTCAATATTTGTAGTTATGAAAATATTTTAGCCTTTTCTATGCTTGTTGTATTTGTTGTATTGCTAAAATGATATACCATTATGTGCACCCAGTGTAATGTTACTACCAAGAAATTATCAATGCAACTGTAGCCTGAACTCTGGATACGTACATTATATAACAGCTGACCTCTACTGTAGATTTTATTTGAATTATACAAATAAAAACCTTAGATTAAATAATGAAATCTTGGTATAGAAAATGGCATACTAGATATTACAATAAAGTTTCCTTAGGTGATTGTGGATTTGCAATGCGTCCTTGGCTTTTAACACCTGTGTCTTATCCACACAAGAATGATGAACAGGAGTACAAGGACACAGCGATGCACTAGGAATGTGATCGAGTGGACCTTTGGTTACTAAAAATGAGGCTTCGGTGCCTCGACATATCAGGTGGTGTGGTTCAATGCAACCCCCAAACTGTTGTATCCAGGAAGAAGAAGTGCCTCATCTGAAACCATTGGAGCCTCCTCAGAATACCAAAGAGTGCCAAAGAAAATGCATGATTAGAGGAATTCACCGAACAATTAATTATAAACCAATAGGGAGTTCTATCGTAATTCTAAAAGCTTAATACACTACCAGTCAAAAGTTTTAGAACACCTCCATTTTTCCAGTTTTTATTGAAATTTACGCAGTTTAATGTCTCAATGTACTCTGAAATTAAAGCATAGAACAAATAAACAATTGGAGATAAAAAAGAAATCATGGAATCGTTTTGTTTAACAAAATTTAATCTAAATTTTTGACTCATCAAAGTTGCCACCTTTTGCAGATATAACAGCCGAGCACACTCAAATGTTGTTCGGAAAGTTCTTCCCAACACTGTTGCAGAAGTTCCCACAAATGTGTTGCACTTGTAGGTTGCTTTGCTTTCACCCTTCTGTCCAGTTCATCCCAAACCAGCTCGATGGGGTTTAAGTCTGGAGACTGTGCTGGCCATTCCATGATTTGAAGCCTACCGTCTTGTTCTTTTCTTCTAAGGTAGTTCTGACATAGCCTGGAGGTAGGTTTTGGGTCATTATCTTGCTGTAGGATGAACCCCTGACCAACTAGGCGTATACCAGAGGGTATTGCATGGCGCTGCAAAATGCTGTGGTAGCCGTTTTGGTTCAGGGTGCCACTCACTCTGTGCAAGTCGACGACTCTGGATCCAGCAAAAGAGCCCCAGACCATCACGCTTCCTCCTCCATGTTTGACAGTTGGTGTAACACACCGAGGAACCATCCTTTCGCCTACTCGACGGCGTACAAAAACCCTGCGTGATGAACCGAAGATTTCAAATTTTGATTCATCGGTCCATAAGACCTTCTTCCAGTCTTCAGTAGTCCACTGGCAGTGCTTCATGGCCCAGGCAAGCCTCTTTTTCTTATTTTGCCATCTTAGCAATGGCTTTCTTACTGCCACTCGACCTGTCAAACCTGCAGCTCGAAGTCTTCTCTTCACAGTTGAAACTGAGTCTTGCTTACTTTGACCAGTATTAAGCTGTGCATGAAGCTGTTGTCCTGTGAGCCGCCTATCACGCAAGCTGTTGACTCCAGAAACTTGTCTTCTGATTCTGTTGTGGCTTTGGGTCTGCCAGACCTCTTCCTGTCAGAGTTTCCTCCAGTTTCCAAGTGCCTTTTGATGGTGTAGGAAACTGTACTCACTGACACCTTGGCTTTCTTTGCAATTTCTCTAAAGGAAAGACCTACACTTTTAAGGGTTATAATGGTCGGTCTGTCTTCCTTTGTTAATTGCCTTTTTCTCGCCATTATGATAGCAATATACTTCTTCCTGCAGTACAATACTGTCCAAATAATGCTTAAGAGGGTGTAGTAACACAGTCTGTTCCATCACTGCTTTTATACAGACAGAGGGTTTGTAAGTAATCAGCAAAAGCTGGGACACCTGTAGGAATTGTTAGCATCAACTTTCAAGGCTTAATTTACTTCCATTGCTGCAGAACAGCTGTAAGTTGTTAACCCATTACTTGTTCCCTGAAAAAGGCCTTTTTGTATAACTCTGAAATGTACATTATTTTTCAGTTTTTGGTAACCTAAACTTTTTTTTTTAACCTCTGGCAGTTTACCGCTTACCTTTGTACCATTTCACGTTATTCACTGGATTTGAACTGCTTAAATTTCAATAAAAACTGGAAAAATGGGGGTGTTCTAAAACTTTTGACCGGTAGTGTAAATATATAACGAAATGTTACATACATGGTATACATGTATAATAACTAACAACTACAAACACCAATGGCACAACATATTATTTATAGCCTACAATCCAACATAGTAAAATATATACAGAAGTAGATGTCAGCACAAGAAAATAAATTCCAACCAAGCCTACATAGATAATATTATACACAAAATAGATAGTCCTTTTTTATTTCCATTTGGCTGCTGCTCGCTGGTGGAAGAGCCATCTCCCTGTAGGCTAGTCGTTTCCATAACAGTGATTTTTGCTTCCATTCATTTTTCTCGATCTCGTTATTGTATTTTGATTTACGATTTCCCCTTATCTAGTCGTTGAGACAGGAAGTGATGTATGCGACCTGCGACAATTAAGCTTTTTAACGAGAAATGCGTTCATTAGCGACCTCATCAACTCAATTTTAAAGCATTAACGGATTGATTTTATTAACACATTTTGTTTGAAAATCACTTGCTACTGAAGCTGTATACCACAAGTTTGATACAATAACACAATTTTTTTAACCAACCCCCCCTCCCTCTTGTGTGGCAATCACATTATATTTTCAGAGTTATACAAATAACCCTGGATTATTATATATCACCTGGTCATACACATAAGCTGTCCATAGTAGTGGCATCTTGTCATAAGAGGCAACAGAGGCTAAGCCTAGGTGTAATTTTGTAAAAGTCAACAAAAGTATTAATCGCAGCACAAAGACCACACTGATCTGTGTTAGCTGTTTCATACATTTTCTAAGTTGTACTATATTGCTATTGGCGAACATGTCAGAATCTCACCCATTTTGAGGCTCATTTTCTGTACCCTCAAAATGGGCTGGGATTCTGTATTTATTCCACGCACTTCAATAACCTTCAATCACCCTCTGTCAAGCTTTATTGTATTTCTATTGGCTAACATGATATAAGTATAACCCATTTCAAGGCTAGCCTCCACCACTCATAATTACATTTAATCTTGACATGTCTGTTACTAGGCTTTGTATGGGTCATGTGTGGTTACTCTCTTTTGAAATCCATATGCACTGTATATTTCTTCAGTGAGCAATGGATGAAGGTAAAAACGTTGTCGGTTTTTTACTTCATACGCCATTTTCCTCGCTTGAACATATTGCGATGGAAAAGGGGATTGTTAAGGCTATTGAAAGATGATGCTGTTATTGACCATTTTGACTGTTTTTCTGGAGAGAAAGACAGACCAACATGTTAAATACAGCACAGAAACCAGGACCAGAGGACACGTTTTGAGATTAATCAGCTACGAGGAACCAGGGGAGCATTGTTGGGGGAATGGCCTCCTCCTGTACGAAAATACTCTTTAGTTTTTTTTGTTTTTTTTAAAAAGAGAAACCAACACAACGCTCAAAACAGATACATACATAAGGTTAAAATACTAAAAAGGACAATACTAAAAAAACTTCAATTTATTGATAATAATATATCCATTTACCTAGTAATGAGATGGCTGGGGAAGTCCAATTTATAGTAACAACTAGATTTGTGCTGCCACAGCCATTAAACACAAGTTTATGTCTCACTGCTTGTTCTCCCATAGCCACAGTATGCGAGTTTGACCACAACAAAGATGACACTTTCAGGTATGCAAGCTGTTGACGGCAAAGATGGTGTTTTGTGGCTTCTATACAGTATTAATGGAAAAATACAAAGAAGGCACAGGTATTTTTGCAAGACTTAGCTGGGTTGACAATATTTTAAAAATTAACTTTTTGAAAGAGGAGAAAACAATACACAAACAAAAGTGTTTGCTCAAAATGCAAAACACAGTTTTTCAAACTATTTCTCTTCAATTGGCAGTGGAATTGGCAGTACATCTGCTCTCATTGTAATTAACATAAATTGCAATAATTAATTGTCTTTGACTGCTGTTTCTCTAGATGATACTATCCAATGTGTGAAGTTGTCAGCGATATACTGCAGATAGCAATAAGCTGAAGTGTTTTGATGAAACACTGTACTGCAGGCATGCCTCCAGATCACAAATAACAATGTACTGGGGATTAGGAGTGCATGTTTCACCTGCTGTATTCCATGACACATCACAGAGAAACCCAATTCATGACCTCATCCATAACCTTTTGCGTTTTTACCATACTGTATTCTCCATGTCACTACAGTTGATGTCACCTGCTTTAAAAAATCATACATGAGGCACATCTTGGAATTCCATTGAACCGCAATGTCAATTCAAAAGGCTGACATCACAATCCGTCACTATCTCATACTTACTCTTCTCGTACTCTTTTCTTTAACTAGTATATCATAGTGATAGGACTGGGAACGTCTGAGCATGGGATCACTTCCACTGGTGTTGATATTACCAACATACACGGCCATTAATGGTAATACAATGAGGGCGCAGCCTGGTCACTAGTACATATTTATATTGTCACTGCTTATTTAGTTCTGCTTTGGTGTATTGTTGCAGTTTGTTTTATGAGGATTGATTAAAACAAAAGCTGAAGCCACATTTATAATAAACATTCCGGCTAGCGGCTTCATCAGTGTACATTCCACTAATAAAGCCAAGTATTGAAACGTTTAACTACTTGAGTGTCTTATTAATTAAGCACAATTAAGTCTGATATTCCACTTGGAGCTTTTACTTGAACTTCAATTAAAAGCAACCAATCCTATGATAAAGAATTAGTTAATAATGCATTGTGGTTAAATAACAACTTGTTATGGGTATGAAGTGTCATGGTTAAGTAATGTATTGACTTTGTATCATTTTCAGTTTTCACATCCTGGTCACCCTTGAAAAGCCAGATGTTTAAAGCACACATGTTGCCTCAGTAGAGCTCTCAGAATCATGTTTAACCTCTAATCTGGTACATCATAGTGTAACAATTAACCTGTCCTCCTGCAACACTCTTATGTGGTATTTATTACATCCGCTAAAGGCATGCTTTCAGAACGTTTTATATACCTTGCATGACTCATGCCACATTCACAAGAAACCTGCTGATTAAAATCTACAGTAATTAGCACACATTTTACAGCAAGCACGGCACCATAATATCATTCCATCAATAAGATGACGATTTTGTCAGATAGTTAGTGTGGAGTTCTCTATGCTATACTACATCAAATGTGCTGAGTCTCAGTCCCCCAAGTAGTGCATTCTGTATACTGTGCACTGAGTTGAGTTTGTTGGTTCTCAGATGCACTAAACTGAGTTATAGATACTGTACAGCCTTTTAGAGTTTGCTGTGCTGCGGAATTTGCTGTTCCAATACTGTATTGGATTTGTGGTCTCTTAAAGACTTTGAATGAAGTTGAATTTAGTGGCATTAAGTCCTAAGCTCTTTCTATCCAATTCTCTGGATCTAAGATGCCATTTCTGAGAGCTCTGTATTGAATTTGCTAGCTCTAAGATCCCACAAGTTAAATTTGCTGGCTCTCAGTTCCCAGTGTTTAGAAAGGAAACATTAGGAAAGAACTACTCAGGCTTTAGTTTTAGTTTTGATCCCCAATCACATTTTCAATTCAAGTGGACCAATTGTTCCATCTTTGTTATGGTGTGAAGCAAACCGAATAATTAGCAACCTCAGGCAGGAGAAGGAATAGCAGCCAACGGTTTATAAAAATGGTAATAAAGGTTAGAATTCTTTTTTTACGCTACGCAAATGTCATGAACTTAAAAGATAGGCTAAGCTGGAATTATTTCATGCAGATAGCAAACATGAATCTCAAGCTTTCAACCAAAGAAGCACTCCAAGATGAACCCATTAAACCTTTACGTACACCACATAACATGTGTACACACCAAGGAACACGCACATATGGATACATACATCGAGTCGTACGCCTAGAAAAAATATCATTGTATGTGATTGAATGGCTATAGGTTGTATACACTGTATATTAAACAAGATGAATCATCATAACGTTGCAATACCATACAGTATATAGTAAGAGTAATACTGTCTATTAAAGCAAAGGCAATATCAAGTAATAAAACAGAAAACAATCGAGAGATAAGGCAATAGTGACCTCCTATCAAAGAATTACAAAAACACATTCATTATCTGTGCAAAAAATACAATACAAAAGATCGGTTCGTTGCTTAGAACGAGCATTAGTGCATTTATGCATGCCATACATACAAACCCACTAGCAGAGTAATCAAGCACTGTGTAATGCAGTATTACTCAACATTGTTATCTACGAAGAAAACCAAGGTAAATCAACCTGAATAATGTAGTTCCAGAGCAAACTTACAAAGCATTTACATGGACTGGCGAAACTTTAGTCACAAGTGTGCTGTCTTTCACAGGCCTCTGCAGGTAAGCTCTTTTTACAGTTGGGAATGGGTGTGTGCAGTTTGGCTCTCTTGTCAGCAGTCAGCCCCCCCTGCTGGACAAATATCCAAAGAACACAATGCTCTACCTGGTACAGGGGAAAGCAATAATGTAGCTACTTCCTGAATCTAAATGGTCTTGTATTCCTCTCAGAAATGCGATTCTTCAAAATAGGGCCCTGTCAGTTTGATGGAAGATCTTTTGATAGTTTCAGAACACCCCGTGTGTTTACAATAATCACGTTACTGATCATTCATCTTATCCTGTGTTGTACTTTTCAGGATAATCTCAGGTCATAAATCGTCAAGGGAATGAAATCAAACCCATCTGACAGGATCCAGCAAATCAGAAGCTGTGTTCCAGGTTCAGCCTGCAGAATGGGTGCTTTATTCTGATGTTATTTTATAAAGAACTGTGAGTCCTAGTATGTGAAACACAGGAAGGGAATTGATAGTGTTTGGCTAGACAATTGACTTCATCTGATTAAAACATGCGGAAAACAAAAAGATAAACACTAAGGGACTTGTGAATGATGTTATGCCGATGTAAGACATTTTTTTAAAGTCTTGTTCATCACACCATAACAGCACATGTAAAATGCCTCTAATTCACCAGATCCAAATTTCATCTGCAATATGCCAGTTGTTAAGACAATTACAGTTCTCCCCCTTTATTATGCTGTAGTTGAGAGCCATACATAAGAGACCATGACATATGAGTTCCATCTTATAAACTAAATGACAGTGCAAGTGTTGTGGCATTATGGGGAAAATGGGAGGCATGACCATACCACTTTATAACTTGTCCCATGGTATAAAGGTCCACCTTATAATGCGGGAGCACTGTAGTCAGTTTTAGCCCCCGATAATATTGATTTTCCTTGCCCTGACTTCTATTCTCATAATAAAAGATAACTAAACAATCCCATGGACCTGTAGCTATAAAAAGGAGCCAAAAAGGTTAGACAGGTGAGTGTTAGAGATATATCTCACTCTTGGATCAAGTTAGTGTTTATGATTCAAAACAACTATTTCTGCCTCTCAAATGAGATATCAAATTGCAATTTAAATTCACCCTGATTAAAAAACACAGTAATAAATCTTAACTGATGGAAGATCCGAAAACATCCTTTCACTGTGGCTTCATACTTTTGTAGCAAAGTGAGATCTCTGAGGGCTTCTGGAAGAGACCCTCACACATAGCAAAGAGAAAGGCAGCACTGAAAGTAAAAAATAGTCTGAAAACCTGCATTCTGATCACTACACAGCAATACCCTAGCCTCATATACGCATAGCTGCTGACTTGTAATCCGCAGTTTCCAATTAACACAGTCAGTCGAGCAAGGCTACAATGAATAACAATAAGGAGTTATTGTACCTAAGGAATGGGGTAGGTTTTCAGCCAGTGAAACCTAGGGATCAAACAACTCTGAATTCATGCCATGTGTTGGCATAAGGGTCAAAAAAGGATTTGGCCAGTTACATTTCTTCAGACTCACCGCATGATGGGAGGTGATTGTGTGGGCTTTGTCTGAGCCAGACCTATGGGGCTGAATAGCTAACTGGAATGGTCGTCTATTTTTAAGCAAGCCAGGTTGCTTACCACGTAATCGTATACTGTACTAGCTGAGAGTGCAGCATTCATCTCATAGAAATATTCTGTGAATTTCGATTCATCTTATCCCAAAGATCCAGTGAAAGCTACTTGTCCTGTTGCTTGAAAGAAAAACATTCTGTCTTAAAGAGCAAAATGAGAATTAACCTTAGTGTGCTTAAAGTAATTGTAGCTAAAGTAGTTTAGCATTGTTTTCCATGGTTTATGTTATGCTTTACCATACACCTCTGTGCTTTACTGTGCTTGCCAATGCATTTACCAAATATTCATGAGGGCAAATCTGTATGCAAGCCAGCTTGGTGAATAGTATTGATGCCCGAATCTAAGCCCTCTGCTTGTTAAAATATATACTTGATTTGAATGTGGATTTGGACTTCAAATATCAGATTTGAGCGAATCTGTATCTGTAGATTGTCTCTACCCAACTGCAAGGTCTTTTCCCTTGGTGAAAGTACAGTTTTTCACAAATGAACATGGGCTGACACCCTGGTTTCTTGGATGAATTGTAACACGGAACAGCCATGCCCCCATCTCTAATACACAACGTCTTACTGAGTCGATGGCAGATGAATGGACAGGCAGAAAAGGTTTATGTTAAAAATGGCTTATTTTGGTAGGAATGAACAGTTCCCAGTGCAAATAATTATACTGTACTTTTCATAATCAGGCTGCCATAAAATATTGAATTCCACAGAGGAGGAGCTGAGCTTCTTTAATTAATACATTCTAAACCTTGAGAGGGGTAAGTTGCTGGGTGGAATAACTCCAATCTAACAGGCACTGGTGGAGATCAAAGAACATGCACTCTGGAGAGTTAGGGTTGAATAAGAACAATTTTTACTACTGATTTACTGACACTGACTCTTGTACAGTTAGTTCAATAAAGAAATGACAGGATTTCAGTCCTAAGAGCTGCTTTGAACCTCTCCAGAAGTATTGATATGAGATGATACTAGCTTACAACATCCCAGTGCACACGCCCCTTTGTCAGGCCTGACTAATTTATTGTAAATCAATGTTATTTTGCATTAAAATTTTAAACAAAACATAATAAATTAAATCTATCATGGGTCTTTTGGTATATGAATGTTGTAAAATCAAGTTTGTTAGGAGGAAAATCACTTTAATAAGACAATTTGTTTACATCCCCCAAATAAACTTTATTTACACTATAGAAATTACAAAAGCATTGTAAAAATGTAAACATCACCATATATCTTTTAGTAATACATTTAAATAAGTTGTGTTCAAATGTAGGCAACATGTGCTCTCTCAATTAACTATGTTCTACCCACAAAATAAATACAAGGAGACCATAAAAAATGTATTTAACTACACAATAGTCTTTTTTATTTAAAACTAGTTATTTTAGCTGTGGATTTAAATCACAATAAATGCGAGTGACAATGTTGTCTATTCTGGTACATGCAGGTTTGAGAGCTTCCCTCACAACTTTGTAAGTGCACCTCTATCTTTAACAAGCTAATTTAAGATGAGACGGAATCAAGCACAGGCCTAAGGAAATTAAATTACTGACAAGCCTGCTACATCACCTTGTTCCCATTAAACTAGTTAAAATAAGATTGTCCTAAATTCTGGTTCTCACTCATTACACCTACAAGGAAGAAAATGGTCCTTGAGTAAATTACCACTTATACGTAAAGGCAGACACACACGCACCCACAGAAACCGATACACAGAATTCAATAAGAAAGACAGCCTTGATTGAAGATATAAATCCCTCCTTCTCCTCAACACCAGCCCTAGTTAATAGGAGAAATCTGCACTTAATGCCAATATTATGGCTCTGTGCATAAGCAGATTAAGTTAGTCCTTCTGCTGCAGGGAAAGCAAAAGCTGCTTTGTGTGTGAGAAAGAGAGAGAGAGTGTACTGATATACAGTATCAACATCTGTCCCTTTCTTTATTAAAACACTACAGGACACAGAAGCAGAAAAGCACACAGAGAAAGAATAAACAGCGCTCAAACAAGGCATCCATGACAGAGTCACTTACCAGAGAGGTCCTTCAGTACCACATAGAGGAAGAAAGCAGTTTCTGATTTTCTTCTTTTTCAATTCAAAGGAGGCCAGTAGTGATCGCTTCCCTTCTCTTGCTGTCTCCTCTCTCTCTCTCGCTCTCCCCCTCTCTCGCGCTGTGCTCAAAACGAGCAACACTGAAACTGCAGTGCAGCCGTTCTGTGTCTTAGATGCTTAACTCTGGATATCAGCTTCTCTGACTCAAGAACAAGAATCTAGTGAAGTCTAGTTAAGAATATCATGTAGTCCCTGCTCTTCTGACAAATTGGCCATGCTTTATCTAAAATGCCATCATCCTCAGTTTAGCTCTTTAGCAATCGCTCTTTTAATTCCGTGACACAGGTTTTATTCTAAGCTTTTTACAGCCAATAAGGTGAACCCAGTAGAAGGGGTAATAAACTCCTCAGAGGCTGTTTGGTTCCTCAATGCAGAGACACAGCAGGCACAGACAAGGAGACACAGCTTCCAAACAAACAGTTCTTTCTCTTTCTCTTGTTTTGCTCTCTATCTCTCTCACTCCCCCTGTCTCCTCTGGGAGACACACACACACACACACACACACACAGAGCAAAGCTCTTCTTAATTTCAGGACAACCTTGGCTCTCTGTGTACTGATGGTTACACAGCAAATCCCAGGAACATCGGTCTCTCTCTCTCCCTCTCTCTGTCTGTCTCTTTGACGGTTCTGCTTTGCCTCACAATCCCTCTTAACCCTTCCCAGGTCCATGGTACAGGGATATCTCCTTGGGAGCAAGGATAGCAGAAGTACCCCACAAGGAAAGATGGGGGAGATAATAGGCACTTGGAAAGTTAAAGATAGGGTGGAACAATGGGGAGGACAGTTGAATCTGATCTTAAGGGTCATGGTGACTCTATATTATATGGGAGCAGACAGACCTGATCTAAAAGAAGGGACAGGGCGTGAGATTACAGTCTAAACGCCCAATTGGTGGTCATTGTACGTAATAAAAAGTTTTAATATGCTCTCAAAAGAGTAGAACCAATGATTCAATATGTATAAAACAGTTTGGTAAAATGTTAATTCCTATTGTGTTTGAAGAAAACTGAATAGGTCATGACAGCCATTAAAAAAACAACAAATTAGCTGTTTTCCCCTTTGGAAAAAAATGTAAAGGTAATGGCCTATACTGTAATTAGTAATTCCTTATCAATGTGATACACTTAGATGTTCATGTGCTGGCTAAGCATAACTAGTGACTTAATCTACATTTACAGTTGCAGACAAAAGCATTGGCACCCTAAGCTTATTATACCATAATGCAAGGTAACAGATTAAGGACCAGCATTTAGTAAACTTTAACAACTTTTTAATAAAACAAATAGCAAAATAAAACATTCCTGGTAATATAACAAATAATCTTTATCAAAAAACAAACACACTTATTTCACTTAAAATATTCGTTCATGACAAAAGTATTGGCGCCCCTGTTTTAGTATTTCGTGTGTCCTCCTTTTGCTTTTGTTACGGCTTTCAGACGCTTTTGATAATTCTTAACCAGTATGTGGAATCTTGTTGGTGAAATCTGGGTCCATTCTGTCTTGCATATGTCCTTCAGCTCAGATTGGATAACAATGCTTGGCTAATATTTTTTTCAGCTCAGTCCAAAGCATTTCTATTGGACTGAGATCTGGTGATAGCGAAGGCCATTCCAGAACCTTTATCTTTGTTTTCTTCAAGAATTCCAGGGTTGACTTAGCTGTATGCTTTGGGTCATTGTCGTGTTGGAAGATAAACTGTCTGCTAATCAGCCCCTGAGCAGATGGTATCATTGTACTTTGTAGAATGTTTTGATACATGGCTGCATTCATTCAATCTGTAATCATACGAATCTCTCCAGTCCATGAACGGCTATATTTTATATGCATACAACTGTGTTTTTTATTGTACACACTTCAGACTATAGTGTCCCGTATAAATAAGCAGGCAACTTAATGCACAAAGCGCATGAAACACATGAAGTATATGATCTTAAGCTTGCCGTGCTGTTTTGTATGTTATTCCCCTCCCCCAGCTAAATTACTGTGTAATGGTTTTCAATCAATGAATATATTTTTACATTAGTTATGTTACATTTTTACAGACTATTAATGTAAAGGTGCCAATACTTTTGTCCCCTCTTTTGGGGTCTGCTTTCCCAGTAGCAATTGTGAAGTCATATGGTGGTTTCATAAGGTCCACAGAGAGAGAGACACACACACACAGACCAACTGCACCACCTAGCCTTAAATCTCAAGCCATACTGAACAAGAAACCTTCTGAAAATCCCACAACACAGCTTGTGATTATTCCTGCATATGCACAGCTCCACCACCACTAAATCACCCTGTGTATTGAAAAAGGGCATTTGAGACTTGAGCAATCAGGTAACCAGTAATAATTAAGAAACCCTGGCAGACAGGCTCACAGGCACTGCTGTCGCGAAGTACCTTTTGACGAAATGCACCACATTAAGCAGGCTATAGACATTGACACATTAAGGGATCAGGCACAGTTTTTTTTTTTTTTTTGCCTCGAGACATCTAATGGCCAACTTGCTTGCAAGCCACTGGAGACAGCAATTAAATGTGCCAGCTGCCAGGTCTAGGATCTGATGCAACAAGCTGCTAGGTACGTATCAAGAAGAGAATTTGCTGAAACACACAAACATGCTTTTGGTATTGTTTAACCACATTTGTGTGCCCATTTATGATTGCTTTGACTTTTGGTACCTTCAGGACTTTCAAAACACGCTTTCAATGTCGGACTTCAAATACACCCTCTGCAAATTGTAGTCATCTGTCTTCTCGAAAGAAAATGTCACAAACAGTATAAGCCCATTCACACCACCACCTGATCACAGTTAGTTGTGTAGTTGGAAATACATCGTTAAAATGCAGCACTGATTTAAAGATGCAGGAGGTGTAGTTATCGTTATCAGAAATAGAACAATACCGTATTAGTTTAACTGTATTATTTTAATTAATCCTTATTAGTGCATGCCAGAAATATTATGTATTGCCCTGCAATAATTCAATAAACCTAGGATATTGTATAGTTATCAGCTTTGGTAGGCTCTGCAATTGGAGTGTGTTTCATTTCAACTGCATTGTTTAGTTCACCAGAAAACAGAGTCTTCAGGGAGCTGGTCTAGTGTAGATTACAGAGTAGGAGGAGAGGTAGTTTAGGGAAGTGGGATTCAGAGAAGGAAGTTCGGCTGTTGAGTCAGTCAGTCTTCTGTGAACACCAGGAAATTCAAGTACTCTGAGAGGTCTTCTTAGTTTTGTACTTTAAAACAAGGTAATGCAAACTGATTTGTATAAATCCAATAATACGAGTCAAATAGTTAAAATAGTTTACTTACAAGGGTACTTTCAGAAAGACTTGTGTAAACAGCTTTCATGTAAATACTAAGACTGCCAAAATGAAGCAATTCCGCATGGATTTATATATATATATATATATATATATATATATATATATATATATATATATATACAGTACTGTGCAAAAGTTTTAGGCAGGTGTGAAAAATGCTGTAAAGTAAGAATGCTTTCAAAAATAGACATGTTAATAGATTATATTTATCAATTAACTAAATGCAAAGTGAGTGAACAGAAGAAAATCTAAATCAAATCCATATTTGGTGTGACAACCATTTGCCTTCAGAACAGCATAAATTCTTCTAGGTACACTTGCACAAAGTCAGGGATTTTGTAGGCATATAGTCAGGTGTATGATTAAACAATTATACCAAACAGGTGCTAATGATCATCAATTCAATATGTAGGTTGAAACACAATCATTAACTGAAACAGAAACAGCTGTGTAGGAGGGATAAAACTGGGTGAGGAACAGCCAAACTCAGCTAACAAGGTGAGGTTGCTAAAGACAGTTTACTGTCAAAAGTCATACACCATGGCAAGACTGAGCACAGCAACAAGACACAAGGTAATTATACTGCATCAGCAAGGTCTCTCCCAGGCAGAAATTTCAAGGCAGACAGGGGTTTCCAGATGTGCTGTCCAAGCTCTTTTGAAGAAGCACAAAGAAACGGGCAACGTTGAGGACCGTAGACGCAGTGGTCGGCCAAGGAAACTTACTGCAGCAGATGAAAGACACATCATGCTTACTTCCTTCAATCGGAAGATGTCCAGCAGTGCCATCAGCTCAGAA
This sequence comes from Acipenser oxyrinchus oxyrinchus, assembly GCA_030684275.1. Taxonomy (NCBI): domain Eukaryota; kingdom Metazoa; phylum Chordata; class Actinopteri; order Acipenseriformes; family Acipenseridae; genus Acipenser; species Acipenser oxyrinchus. The sequence goes on along the minus strand of CM060265.1, from coordinate 10,177,018 downwards.
CTGGCAGAAAAGTGGGACCCTGGTACACCCATCTACTGTCCGGAGAAGTCTGGTCAGAAGTGGTCTTCATGGAAGACTTGCGGCCAAAAGCCATACCTCCGGCGTGGAAACAAGGCCAAGCGACTCAACTATGCACGAAAACACAGGAACTGGGGTGCAGAAAAATGGCAGCAGGTGCTCTGGACTGATGAGTCAAAATTTGAAATATTTGGCTGTAGCAGAAGGCAGTTTGTTCGCCGAAGGGCTGGAGAGCGTGCACGAATGAGTGTCTGCAGGCAACAGTGAAGCATGGTGGAGGTTCCTTGCAAGTTTGGGGCTGCATTTCTGCAAATGGAGTTGGGGATTTGGTCAGAATTAATGGTCTCCTCAATGCTGAGAAGTACAGGCAGATACTTATCCATCATGCAATACCATCAGGGAGGCATCTGATTGGCCCCAAATTTATTCTGCAGCATGACAACGACCCCAAACATACAGTAAAACTCATTAAGAACTATCTTCAGCGTAAAGAAGAACAAGGAGTCCTGGAAGTGATGGTATGGCCCCACAGAGCCCTGATCTCAACATCATCGAGTCTGTCTGGGATTACATGAAGAGAGAGAAGCAACTGAGGCTGCCTAAATCCACAGAAGAACTGTGGTTAGTTCTCCAAGATGTTTGGGCCAACCTACCTGCCGAGTTCCTTCAAAAACTGTGTGCAAGTGTACCTAGAAGAATTGATGCTTGATGCTGTTTTGAAGGCAAAGGGTGGTCACACCAAATATGGATTTGATTTAGATTTTTCTTCTGTTCACTCACTTTGCATTTAGTTAATTGATAAATATAATCTATTAACATGTCTATTTTTGAAAGCATTCTTACTTTACAGCATTTTTTCACACCTGCCTAAAACTTTTGCACAGTACTGTATATATATATAGATAGATATATATATATAGATGTTTCTTTCAGTCAAAAACATTCTGTTATAAAAACATTTTATCTAGATCAATAATGTCAGAAATTGTAGTCAGGGAACTTTTCATCAATGCTGGGTGAAGATTTTGAGTGTATTCAGTAACAATAGTAATAAAATAGTGTAAACACGAATCTCACCACACACAGGAATTGCAGGTTCAGTGCTTACGCACACTTTTAATAATACAGACAAAAACACAAAATAAACCAAACACCTAGCTCCTTTTTGAGCACTGACTAAACACACGGGAACCTGAACTGAACCACAGGATGGCTAAGCCGTTTACCTGCTATAAACATCAAAACACTGCATACTATAAACTTACATTTTGTCCTTTCAATGACTCCCTGGAAGCAGAGCACCCCTTCTGCCTCCTTCTCCTTAGCAGCCAGGGGCAAACTAACTGCTCCCTTTTTATACCCTGCACCTGGCTCTAATTTAATAATAAGCACCAGGTGTAGGGGATAATTAATAATAAAAAAATTAACAAATTAAATTAAACAATAAAGTAACACAAATCAAACAATAAACCAAATACAATTAAATTAAACAAATGTGCATTCCGCACATGTTTTTTCCTTCAGGGAGGCTTTAACCCCCTCCCTGCTGTCTTACATATCCCCCCTCTTGTTTTTTCAAGACACAGGCCATTCGACGGCCAACTCCTCCCCTAAAACACAACCACCCACCCGCGGGCTCTTCACCTCCTTCCCCTCTAACTCGGGCGGCGGCAGCTCCTCCCCCTCTAGCTCGCGGACGGCAGCTCCACCCCTCTGGCTCTCGGGACGGCAGCTCCACCCCCTCTGGCTCTCGGGACGGCAGCTCCACCCCCTCTCGCTCGGGTGCTGGCCACACCATTTTCTCTTACAATATATATATATATATATATATATACAGTATACAGTATATATATATATATATTGTAAGGCAGCGGGTTGTGTGAGACAGCAGGGAGGGGGTTAAAACCTCCCTAAAGAAAAAATGGCACCTTGTTGTATTTAATTGTTTTGTTTTTTAGTTAATTAGTTTTTGGTAATTGATTTATTGTTTAATCATTCCCTGCACCTGGGCGGCAATTGTAAATTAGTACCAGGTGCAGGGTATAAGAGAAGAACAGTTACTTTGCTCAAGGCTGCTGAGTAGAAGGAGGCAGAAGAGGTGCTCTGCTTCCGAGCAGTCGAGAAAAAGGTGGATGCAGTTTAAATCGGTGAGGTTTTGTTTTGTTGTTCTGTGTTTGGTGGGGAAACGGCTTAGCCGTCCCACTTATAGTCAGGGTGTTCCGGAGAGCTTAGTTAGTGCTCATAAAGAGGTGTTTGTTTTGTGTTTGTTTCATTTTTGTGAATTAAAAATAGCGCGTCAGCGCATAAAAATCCATTCCTGTGTGTGTTGGGTCAGTTTTTAAAGGGGCAACGAACCCGAGTGGAAGCAGCTCGGTTACAATATATATATATATATATATATATATATATATATATATATATATATATATATATTTAAATCACACAAGTGATGCTTTGTTACTGTATCACTAAGAGAAACAGAGAAAATGGGCGTCCTACTAGCTGGGTTCTGTCATAAGGATGAATACTATAACCTAACACGTTGTAGAGAGGACTCTCTCTCTCTCATGGGTAAGTGTCTTGTCAGAACATGGGACTGGTTGTTCTTAACATAGTGATTCTCATTTGATTGATAGGAGTGAAAATGGCAGACTGTGATGGAAATATGAGTTCTGGCTGTAAATCTCCCTCTCGACCTGTGAGGGCACTAAGTAGTGAAAGGGAAAGGCTTTGGACAGGTTGGCCTGACAGTTCATTCCCTGGGTTGGGAAGTCAGTCAGCCTGGAAAAAGGCGAGACTCTGTTGCAGGAACGTATTGACCTGGAAGGTAAACAAGGTAGCAGCTGCAAGCAATAGAGTCAGCTGCAATCGTTTACCAAGGGGTCATGCATAATCGCATAAAAGGGGCTGGAGAATTGTCAATCTTTTCCTTCGTTTTTGGTTTCGAAATAGACCCGGAAGGACCCGTGCACTGTGTATTAAAAGTATTGTGAGTGTTTGTTTTGTTTGTCTTGTCTATAATTGTTACTTGTGTATTTATAGACGGCTAACACGTTCCGGAGCTGTCGCTAAGAGCCACCACTGAACCTGGAACAGCACTGCACTATGTGTCACTCTTTAAACTGTATCACCCACCACGAGCACTACAGCACGCACCCAGGACTGGTGACCGTGGTTGTATATTGTGGGAGAGATACTGTGTTTATTGTTTAGGGCAGCAATCCCTGTTACTGTTCTCCGTGTTTTACGCATCACTGTGTATAACCAGAGTTTATTATTTGGTCACCAGACCTGGATTATAACGAAAATAAAACGTCTATTTTCCATACCGGATTACAAATCTCTGTCTGTTTATTCCTGCACTTTATCACCTCTGCACATGTACATAATAAGCAACCACTTTGCCACACAGACACAGTAGATATGGAGGGGTACAGTTTGCAAGGGGAAATAAAACACCTTGTAGAGTTTACAAAAAAAATGCATTACTTATCGTTCCTGTCCTCTGTGCTATGAGTACTGTATCTCTCATATCACCTGCAAGAATATATGTCATCTGTCCCCAACTGATTTATAGTTGTTTACACAATCAATCAAGGCTACATCTAGTCCCAAGTATCTTAACATAGATTGCTTCAAATGTCAATTTAATAGCTTTTTTCTCTTACTATTGTATGCTTTTTCCACAAACTGAGTGGTTCTGTGTTCTGTTGCTGCAATATTAAAAAATTATCATTACATACATGGTGGGGCTGTCAAAGTAAAACACAGGTTTAGAAAAACATGTTGATAACTCAATATTAGAGGTACAGAACCCCAAATAGCTCAAAGCAAACACTATGAAATAGAGTAGCGTGTCAGAGGGGGTATCCCACTATGGTGTTATAGTCATGCTTATGGGCAGAGCAGCTGTAGCTTGTTCACCACGGGGGACTCGGTTGTCCGGCAAGATTGATGTAGGGCTAAGCAAACAAGAGCAAGCAAAGGTATGTCGTGGTGCCCATTAAAGAAACAAGAGCAATTCAGCCACTCCTGCCTACTGTTCAAAGCCTTTCAATAAAGCAGCACTGTTAAGCCTACTCCAGTAGTTTAGGGTAGAAACTCACTGCCCTGTGTTGCCCTGAGGCCACGGCCACCATTACAATAGCAAGGGAAATTACATTCAAAGTGACTTATGCTTTAAAATGTAAAAAACATGCTTTTTAGTTGTTTTTTAAAAGCAGACATTAAGGGGTTAAAGTAAGCTCTTCTCTCATAATGGGACCTGGCTAGGAAATAAAGAGAATTTAACATGGTCACATCACGCCGGCCAAAGACCTTGGGAGCATCACCTTTAATAGCTCCCCTTTAATCTGTGTCCGCAGCAAGGAATTCATTGGGTCAATGTGACAGTGTGAAATCTCCCTGGAGACCAGCTTGCTGCTTAGTCGCACACACAGACGGTCCATTTAATATTTATCGAGGTCTGGAGTAATTAAACCCTAAAGCTGAATTTCATATAACTAGGCTTCAAAGACTCGTGAGATGAATTCCTTTACCAAGAAAAAGGGGCATTTTGTTCCAGAATTACAGGGACAGAACAGAAACACATTACAAAGGCTCATTTAAAACAGTCGCAATTGTTATGCGTTATAGAACAGCATTTGTAATCTGACTCATAAAAGTCAGGAAATTACAATGTATTTTAAGTATTCCCAAATCTAACTCCAAATTTTTTTTAATATCACACTTATTTGGATATTCTGTCCTTGGCATGTCTGCATCATGCTACATTCACAGCACAGCTTCTGTAAGTGAAACGCTCCAAGAGATTAAATAAATCCTTGCTGATCCAATATACTGTATGACAGAGATAACAAACATAAATACACATCAGTTATACCTACCCATCCTTGGCTACGTACAGGTATTCTCATATACAGACCTAAAAAGTAAAACAATTGTATACTGTAGTTGTGTTGCACACACATTAAGAAATGGTATATCCCAATTACTGATACTCCTAACACAAGAATTAAAGCACGTAACACACACTCCAAATAAGTAACCAGTGAAATAAAGTTTAACCAAAGTGTTTTTTTTTTAATTTGACTCAGATTTTATGATTAAGTTCTGAATCTATTTTGCAATTGAGTGGTACTTTATAAGAATGTTGTGTCTGTAAGCCCTTAAACCTTCTCTTCGGGTTCAGCTTGCGAAACAGGACGCTGGACACGTTTATTGTTCCGTGCACTTGTTTATTTAAGGCTGAGTTGCAGATACAAATACTATACGAAACCTTGTATAATAAAACAGCAATCAGGCACCGCTGTTCCGCGCCTAGACCAGTTCAAAAACCCAAGAAAGAACAATCTCGAATGTTCCAGTGTGTCCCTCCAAAACTGTCCGACTCCCCAACACAACTGCAACAATACATTCTGGGTAAGTGTTACGTCCTGACCATGTGTCCTTAATAAACACGCTGGAGATGTTTATTCTCTTAACTGGTTTTTATTCTGGAAAATAATAACAAAGCACAATGAGTGAGTCTGGATACACTTTGCAGTCAGTCAGTCAACAACTGGTCAGTGGTACTGATAGTAATTACTTACTCTTTTTCTAAATAAAAACATTTAAGCACAACTTTTACCAAATTCCAGAATAAACTACAGTATAACATTGTTTAATAATCAAATGTAACTGATTTATCATTCCTTCCTATCATAAAACTACCATTAGCTCCATTCTGCAAGCTTTAGCCATCACTATACTGTTACCAGCAATTTCCGTACGTCTAAAATGGCCGCCCCCGCTAGTACGGCAGAATGGCCACCGCCATGTTACTTACTCAATGCTGTTGCTGACGAGACAGGTGCTGCAATTGGGCCCCCCCTAGCTATCGGAGGCTGACTATAGTCCCATTACACTCTCCCCCACAAAAAGAAAGTCGTCCACGACATTTCCAACCTTTTCTCTACATTTCTCCTTTCAGCTAATACCAGCCAATGCAGATCCCTGTGTCTCTAAACATTTCGATCAGGGCCGTCATTACTTCCGGCCATTGTCCTTCTACCAGTCCACAGCCGGCTCATCGCACTCTGGTAATCCCGTACCTTAAACAGTGTTCTCTCATTGCCTCCACACTCCTGCCGACACTATCATCGCCCAACTTAAAGGTATTTCTGCCCTTCGTGGTTAACAAGAAGACCCAACTACCTCCTTGAGACAATGTGAGACATTCTCCAGGTCTCCCTTGTAGTCATGGGGTCTCCTTTCCCCCAGCGGGTCGATTATCCAGCAATGCCGCTATTTCTGCCCCAATACCACAATCTTCCATGATAAAGTGTGCTACTGCCTCTCTGCCTCGCCTCCACGAGATATGATCTGACACCTGGTGAAGCTGGGACTCTTGTGTTCTGACTTCTCTTCTCACTACCGATGGTTCACCCAGGGACTCATAAGTCAGCATCCTTGGAGGGTGACGTTGGCGTTTTGGTCCTGAGGACATGGCTGACTCCAGGTCTTCAGTCTCCTCCGTCCCGAGTTCACCTTCCATCTCCTGCAGGTTTGGATCCCCCTCCGTTACTTCTCCATCAGATTCTCCCTGCCGCTCGCTACATGGTGGTGTCGGTGACGGGTCCTGCTGTGATCTTACTACCGGCTGCAAGGTTGGTGGGGTGCACTCTTCCACATCTGGTTTGAACAAACCTGTGTTCGGTGGTTCCAACACCTGCCATACAGCTCCCCCCTCAAGAGTCTCATCCTCACTCTCACTCTCCGAGCAGTCTGGTCCTTTGCTTCTGCTGCTTCTTCTGTCCCAGTCGCTTCTTGTGTGGCTGTCTTTCAGAGTTCTCTCTTAGAAGGAAGTCACAGGGCAGAGGAGGTTGCGATGCAGGATCTTTGACCTGCCCGTACCATTCTCAGGGTACACTTCATACACTGGGCTATCAACGCCCTTCCGTCCCCTGACTACATGGACCTGATTCTCCCAGTATGAGCGGATTTTACCAGGCCATCCCCTTTCAGTCACATTCCTGACCAAAATCCGACTACCTGGTGGCAGCTCTGCTCCGTGCATCTTGCTATCGTACAACTTCTTTCCTCGCGCTGCTTCCTGAGCTGCATATTCATTGACTATTTCGTAGGCTCCTTTCATTCTGGTCTTCCAATTTTCAACGTAGTTGCTGTATGACCCCTCACTGGCTGTCCCCTCGAGCTCAAACATCAGGTCTATAGGGAGACGTGGTGACCGTCCATATAACAGTAAGAAAGGTGAGAATCCCATTGCCTCGTTTCGGGTACAGTTATATGCGTGAACTACTTGAGGTAATGAGGTCTTCCAATCCTGTTTCTGTTCCTCTGTCAGGGTCCTAAGCATCCCCAGCAACGTACGGTTAAACTGCTCCACCTGGCCATTGCCTTGGGGATGGTACGGTGTGGTGTGAGAGCCCCTAATGCCACTACACTGCTTCAGCTGGGCCATTAAGTGATTGTCAAACTCCCGCCCCATGTCATGGTGGATGCGTGTTGGAAATCCAAATCTTAGAGCAAAGTCATTGAATATCTTGCTAGCTACTGTCTTGGCCAACTTGTTCATCGTAGCATAGGCCTGAGCAAAGCGTGTGTAGTGGTCCATCAGCACCAGTATATACTAGTACCCACCTCTGCATTGTTGCAGGTGGAGGAAGTTAATCGACACCAGCTGAAATGGGTAGGTAGTTTTGAAATGTACCAGGGGGGCTCGAGTGATACAAGCTGGTTTCTTTTTTTTTAAACACTTGCACTCTTGCGTCACGTATCTCTCAATCTCTTGTTGCATTTTAGGCCAGAAGAACCGCTCCCTAATGAGGTCTAATGTTCTTTCACTCCCGAGGTGGCCCATCTTCTCATGAAGTTCCCTGTACACTAGAAGCTTGTATTTGTTAGGTACCACAAGCTGGCTCCGCTGGGCTGACTTCCAGATGAGCAGATCGTCTTCATTGATTTGTAACTGTGGCCATTCTCGCAGTAACATCCTCACCTCTCTGCTCTCCCGTCTTCCCACTGCTGTACCTGGGCACTCCCCTCGGATTTTGTACTTTAACACTCGTCCGATCACTGGATCATCTTTCTGGGCCTTTCTGATTTCCTCCAGTGGGAATGGTCGGATGGTGGTGGGCAGCTTGTCCGGCTCCTCCTGAGATATACTGGCCCTTAAGGCTACTATACTCAGAAGCGGGGATGTGTCTTCCCTCTCAGTGGCAGCCCCTTGGAACACGGCTCCAATCACATCTTTACTTAGCTCTTCTGCACACTGCCCGATGAAGCCCTCGAAATTGTCTAGTATCCGGGACAGCCCATCAGCATCAGCATTTGCACGGCCAGGATGGTACTTGACCATGAAGTTGAAATCGGCCAGCTCTGACACCCACCTCTGGCCGGTGGCATTCAGTTTGGCTGTAGTGAGCACATAGGTGAGTGGATTATTATCTGTGTAAACAGTAAACGACGGAGCATGATACAGGTAATCTCAGAACCGCTCACATATGGCCCACTTTAGCGCCAGGAACTCCAACTTCCCTGAGTGTAGGTGGTACTTCTTTTCGGTAGGTGAGAGAGTCCTCGAACCGTAGGCAATCACGCAGAGCTTTGTCTCCTGCTGCTGGTATAATAGCGCCCCCAGGTCCTTCCTGCGAGGCGTCACAGTGGAGAACAAAGGGCTGGTTGAAATCTGGATACCCCAGTATTGGGGGTTTTGTCAGGCAGTCGGCCAACTGTTCGAGGACCTGCTGGTGTGTCTCCATCCATTCAATGGGGCACCTTCTCGGTAGTTGGCCTTGCCCTACCCCGTGGTCTCTTTCCGTTGGATGGCTTCTTTGGTTCCAATGGCGTCTGGACCCTCTGATTCTCCGCCGGAGGACATGCGAGAAGATCGTAAAGGGGTTTGGCAATACGAGAGAAATTTGAGATATATGCCCGATAGTAAGACAAGAAACCCAGGATCTTCCAAAGTTCCCCAACTGTAGCGGGCCTCTTGGTCTTCAATGCCTGGACCGGTGCTTTCTCTGCAGGGTCCATGGTGTAACCTTCAGCTGATACCACTCTTCCCAAGAATCTCACCTTGCGCTTGAACAATTCACACTTCCTTGGAGAGAGCTTTACCCCATGTTCCTGGTATTGCTGTAGAACAGCTTGGATGTGACGGACATGATCCTCAAACTTTTTGCTATGGACCAAGTTGTTATCCAAGTAGGGTAGACAGATCTCATTGCAGAGCCCCCTCAGGCATTCCTCCATACTCCGTTGAAACTCTGCCGGGGCGTTGCTCAGTCCAAAGGGAATCCGCACCCACTCGTATAGCCCCCATGGAGTGATAAAAGCTGTTAACGGCTGGCTTTCCTTGTCCAGGCTTCCTTGGTGATACGCCTTGCCCTGGTCCATCACTGAAAACCACGAACGTCAAGCATATCCTGAATGCGGGGGATTGGGTGACGGTCGGGGACAGTCTTGCGATTTAGTTCTCTGTAATCAACACAGAGACGAAGGCTGTCATCCTTCTTCCGGACACACACGATTGGGGAGGATTAATTTGACCTGTACTGGGTGATCCATCCACGGTTCAGGAGGTCCTGAAGGTACTCCTTCACTTCTCGATGGAGGGGCTTTGGCACGGAGGTGTAGGTCCTTTGTACAGGAGTCTGTTCCTGGAGGGTGATGTGCATCCTCAGACTTGGAATGAAGCCCACATCATCCTCACCTCGGGAGAAGGCCCTGCACTCTTCTCTCAGCATTCTCCACGCCATTGCCTGTTGTTCTTCAGTCAAATGATCAAGGTTGACTGGCGGGTCCCACATCTGTTCTTGCGTCCTGGGCTCCATCATGTCCTGGGAAAGGGTGGATGCGGCAACCATCCTGGCGGACCCCTGGTTCCGGGTCTCCTCTTGATCCAACCCGACTGGAGCTCCAGCAGGAGTGAGTGGACGCACAGCGGCCGGATAGGCCGCTTTCACTGAGTAGAGTTGGCCCAAGATCCTCCGTCTTCCCAGTAGGATATTGCAGTGTGTAGTGTTGAGCATGGGGATGGTTGTTGTTGGGAAGTTTCCTTTACTCACTGTCACCAATGCCTCCCCTACCGTCAACCCCTTTATCACAGCCGGCCACTCCTGAGGTACAAACAACATCTCCTGTCTTCCATCTAACTGGCCTAGAGGTACGCAGCATCTGATGTTGGCCACCTGACCTGGCGGAATAACCATACTCTTGTTGCCTGTTCTCACTGGACATCCCTCGCTTTGCACACTGCTCACCTTCAGCAGCTGGACAAGGGTTTCTGCAGCCCCCAGATCCAGGGAAAGAGCTTCACTCATCATCTTGACTGCCTCAGGCAGTATTGTCATCCCCTCACCTCCTTGGATGAGTTCTTCGATCACGTTATAACCAATGATGGGGTCTCCTGCCACTTTCGGGTCACTGGAAACTAGCATTGGGACTCTCAACTTCCGGCTCCGTTGTGTAGGGGTGTCCAACTGGAACTCAACCTCTATCCACCCCATGAATGGAATCTCAGACTGGTTCGCTGCATAGCCCACTTAGGTAATGGGTCCCAGAAGTTCTTCCACAGGTCGTATTTGTGTTCTCGGCAGAAACTGTTTTCTCCATTTTTTATTGAGGAGGCAGGCCTGTGCCCCCGTGTCCCAAAGGGCAGTCATGGGCTTACCATTGAGGAGCCAGTGCACTAAACACCTCTTGCCAATGAGATTCAAGAGCTTCTGTTTCTGCTGGGGGGCAACGGGGTAGGTTGAATGCTCGAGGGGGTTCCTTCCTTCCTCCCCCAGCTCCAGCTGATGGACGGTGATGCATGCGATGGACTGTTTCTGGTCCTCTGGCTGTCCCTTGGACCTCCCCTTCCTTGGTTGTTGTTCCTGTTGCTTGGGCTCCAAATTCTGGGTCACTGCTGGCCCCCTCACAGTGGCCCCACCCCGTTTCCCTGCAGTTGGCCTGGTTTCTACTTCTACATCTCCGGGACAGGTCTCCTGCTTGCCCGCATCGGAAACAATGGTCACACGCCTGCTCCGTGGCAGCCTCACGGCATGCTGGACAACCCCGTGACTGTCCTCTTCTTCCCCCTGGGGATGGGGCAGCTCTCATTGCTGCTGTCAGCATTTCCCGAATCTGCGCCAACTCGGCCTTCCATTCTTGTACCATCACCTGAGACTTCCCTTCTGCGCCCGTCTTCTCCCGAGTCTTCCCACCATTGGGTGTCCCACTGAGTGAGGGTGGTTCCCCTTTCTGCTGCCCAGCTTCCCCAACCTCATGCTTTCCCTCAGCCTGCAATTTTGTCACGCAGGCGGCTCTGGCCGCAACTGGTGGGCTTTACATTTTTGTTGTTTTTCCCTTTCCCAGTTGGTTGCTTCACCAGTTTTCTCTATCAGGACCTCATCAGTGACTGTAGGGTCATCCAGATATGGTTTCAACATGAACTTAATGCTGTCACTTGTCATTCTCTGGCTTGAAGGACTCTTCCGCCCCGTCCTCTGATCCCGCCGTACTAAGCCTCTCCCGGAGCTCGATGACCCGAAGAAGAAAACTCTGTGGTGACTCGTTGGTGCCCCTGTGCTGCGCTGAGCAGCTTCTGATATAACTCTGTGGCATCGTCTTCGTGGTAATGCCCCTTCAAGATTGTTTTCAGCTGGTTCAGAGTTAAGTTTTTCCTGGACTCCAGCATATCTCGGAGACTTAGGCCCGGAATTATAGCTTTGATGACGGTTTCCACGATCTCCAGCTCAGTGTGACCCTTTCGGAGGCCTGCTTCCATCTGGCGCTGCAGGTTGGTGTAAGTAAGCTTGTCCCGCTGACCTTCTTCACCAATCTGTCTTTGAATTTTGAATTCCCTCCGAATGGTCACTTCTGGGATCCTGGGCACCCAGGGCAGACTTATGTGTCGTCGCTATACTAACTTTATTCAACTGCTCCATTTTTTTACGGAGGGCCTTGATTGCTTCTTCGAATGTCTCTAGGGACTCCTCTGGTCCTTTCTCTTGTTGGTTGTCGGTCAGTTCTTCCTGTATGTGCTCTGTACTGTCCTCCTTGTCCATTGCCTGGACAAAGGAGAGGAGATCTTGGATGTATCGACAGGTGTCATCCTCTTCTTTCCTCTCCTCCACTTTCTCTAGTACCTTTTCTGCTGCACGAACCAGGGCTCGTCTACTTTTCCCATTACCATCTTCTTCCTCTGCTGGGAAGCACTTCAGGTGTCTGCAGACGTTGATCAGCTGGTCCCTCGCCAGTCCATTCAGCACAGTGGTGGCCTGCTCTTGGAGTTCTTCTAGGCTTATCTTGAAGCAGAACCGCAAGATTTATTGCTTGCTTCTTAATTTAGTTCTAGGTTCGTCTCACAGGAGATTGGTTCACGTTGTTTTCCACTCTTTGAACTTCTATCCTGGCTGGCTCGCCAATATGTTACGCCCTGACCATGTGTCCTTAATAAACACACTGGAGATGTTTATTCTCTTAACTGGTTTTTATTCTGGAAAATAATAACAAAGCACAATGAGTGAGTCTGGAACAACTGGTCAGTGGCACTGATAGCAATTACTTACTCTTTTTCTAAATAAAAACATTTAAGCACAACTTTTACCAAATTCCAGAATAAACTACAGTATAACATTGTTTAATAATCAAATGTAACTGATTTATCATTCCTTCCTATCATAAAACTACCATTAGCTCCATTCTGCAAGCTTTAGCCATCACTATACTGTTACCAGCAATTTCCGTACGTCTAAAATGGCTGCCCCCGCTAGTACGGCAGAATGGCCGCCGCCATGTTACGTCCGCCTGACAGCTCCTGCCGTACAGCGGGACCGCGGCTGCTGAATGCTGCGCAATGGCAGCCGTCCTGTTTGCATTTCCAAATAATACCGTTCCTTCTTTCCTGCTCCCTACTCTAATGCAACGAACAATTCAAATACATCTCACTGACTTCTGATTATTGTTTCAGCTAGCATATAAACTCTGTATTAACTATAGCGATCTTTTTCACACAGCGTTCACCATGTGGATCAGGTCCCATTCACTTTGTTTTCTCCACACAGTTCTGTAACACGTAAACCCGATTGCTTAATTATTCAACCATAACACTCAAATATACCATTATTTACATGTTCGACTTGTGAGGGAACAATAATATTATTTTAACAGGGCGTCTTACCTGGAAAATAATAACAAAGCACAATGAGTGAGTCTGGATACACTTTGCAGTCAGTCAGTCAACAACTGGTCAGTGGCACTGATAGTAATTACTTACTCAATGCTGTTGCTGATGAGACAGGTGCTGCAATTGGGCCCCCTCCAGCTATCGGAGGCTGACTATAGTTAGGGACCTACCTAATTCGCGATTTCGCAGATTTCGAGGAAATCGTGAAATTGAGGGGTCACCGCGAAATTCACCTCTTAGGGGCCAATGCATACAAACAAGTACGGAGAGGAAAGAAAAAAAAGAAACCGCGTTTAAATGAACTACTGCACAATGCAAGTGACGCAAACTACATATCTTCCTTCTGTAGATAGCCCATTCTTATTCCTTCGCCGTCCTGTGTGCATTGCACTTAAGCAAAAAACAAACAAAAAATGTCCACAAGTAACATTTACAAAAGAATTTCTCCAGAGCTGTTAATGTTCTTGTTTACTATTCAAATGACAAAGTTTTAATCAGCCTATCAATGCGTCTTTACTGCTTTTTTGTGACCTGTACTGTCCAGGAGGGGGCGGGACAAAGTTGGTGCTGCATTGTTTTGATTTAGGTTGCTAAAATCTAGTTTTCAGCATTGGAGGTAAAATAGTAGAAATGGACGACAAAGAAAGCAAACTATATTTCGGCTGATGATCGTTTCAAGATATTTCCCAAATAAACTACATTCAGACTGAGGTAACTGTTTTCCATATCTTAATGTGTATTTGGAGAAAATACGATCGATCGCTATTTAGCTTCAGAATCACACATTAAACAAAAGGCTACCACAGAGGCTGCTGAACAGAACGTAAAATAAACAGCTTTCAGAAACCAAACTGGAAAGTCAGCCCAGACAAAAAGTATTCCTGTCTGCAACTAGTTAAATCAGTACTAAAACGATCCAGCACAGCCACCTCGCTTCAACCTACTGTTACAGTTGGAATTTTAGACCCGAATAGCCACGTTTTCTTTGTTTTGACTCGGTACTAATAAAATAAATTATTCGATGGGACAAATAACATGACAACGAACGTGCTGCATACATTGACTTCATTAAAGTATGCCAGATGCCCTTGTGTAACCGAGTTTTTGGGCTGTTTCTAATCGATTTCCACATCTGTATAACTTGGCAAAGCTTTGCCTTAACTTCCAAGCAATCCAGCTGATGCAGAACGTGCAGTCTCAATGTATGGGCAAGTCAACTGCAGGGGGATGCTGCATACTCGTCTTTAACAAATGACAGCACTCTGTTTTAGTAAGGAAGCAAGTACCACTATTTTAGGCTTTATAGTGTTCTGAAATACTGTCTACTTAGGTTTATTTAATGTTTAAACATGTCCGCGAAATTTCCGCGAAATCCTAATTTTATTCCGCAACATACCCGTGAAAAATACGTAAATTTACCGCGATTTAAGTAGATCCCTAACAATAGTCCCATTACATAAGCAGCAAAACAAATAGCGGCGACTCAGTATAATCAAACTAATATATACATACAGTATTTCAAATTTTGTAAAATAATAATTTTGTACATATATATTTCTAAAGTAACATAACCAATGTCACAGTCTTCCCCTGCTTTATTTGAAACGTCCTCATTTCTTAAATATATACATACAATATTTCAAATTTTATAAAATAACAATTTTGTACATATATATTTCTAAAGTAACATAACCAATGTCACATATATAACTAAGGCAGTGCAATAGGAACTCTATCAATCAGAACCCGTTACTATACTGTAACATATATTATACTGAAAACAGGTATATACTACGAAAGAACAAAATCTTGAAACTTCTCAGGGTTCTTAACTTGATGACCACTACAAGTATGTCCAACAGGGAATGCCTCAGGAGTTCGAGGTTGTCGAGGTAAGTGAACAGACATAGTCTCTTGGTGCACCGTGCCTTGTGCATCTCTGGGGCTTGAAGGACAGGCGACACCCGGGCATGGTACAACTTCTGGAACCGGTAACACATCACTTTGGACAGGACCTGCAAAAGAAGGAAAGAGAGGGCATCGAGCGATGCCTGGAGCTTGCTGGAGCTGGTGGTTGGTAAGGCAAGGCTCCAGACAAAGCAGTGAGTGTAGCTGGTGGTCTGACAGGTATGTCCGGGTTGTGGGGCAGCCGTGGAGACACTTCTGGACGTGTAAGTCAGATCAAGGACCTTTGTATGCCTTCAGACGATTGTAATGTACAATCCATTATTTTGCTCGTGGATCTTTTGGGTCGGTGATTTCATAAGTCACGCCAAGACAACCTTCTCTATCCAATCTCTTCAAAACTTTATACGGCCCTTTCCATCTGGGAGCGAGTTTGTTTCTCTGATTGGCAGGATCATCAAGGAAAATAAGGTCACCCTCGGCGTATGGATGAAAAGCAAGCTTTTGATCGTAATGAGTCTTTTGCTGTAGTATAGACTCTTTAGACTGCTGCGCTGCAATCTCAAAAGCATGTGACAGGTGGTTAATGACATCCTGGGCATATGCTGCAGGTGTGCCAGGAGTCGCTTGAGAATTGAATGAACTGCAATTTAACAAAACGTCCACAGGCAGACGAGGTTCGCGGCCGTGAGTAAGGAAAAATGGAGTGTATCTGGTACTAGAATGTACACTTGAATTGTATGCAAGCTCCACTTGTGAGAGATATTTATCCCACTCTCCTCCATTCTGGTAGATGTACTTAGCTATCTGATCTTTTAGTGTTCTGTTCAGTCTTTCCACCATGCCATCTGACTGTGCGTGGTAAGGTGACGTTCGTGTCTTTTCGATTCCCAACCTACTACACAGCTGCTTCACCAGATCAGACTCAAACTGTCTACCCTGATCGGTGTGGATGGACTCAGGTATGCCATGCTGACGAATGTACTCTTCAAATAAACATTGAGCTACACTTGTTGCACGCTGATCTTTTAAAGGAAAGAGATTCACATAGTGTGTAAAATAATCCATTACAACAAGAACATACTGTTGCCTTGAGAAGTGACTGGTAACACTGTGAGGTCTGCAGCGATTTTTTGAAACAGACGATCCACCACAATAGACTGAAGAGGTGCTCTAGCTTTTGGTGTTAGAGCACTGCGAGTTTGACAGGGTAAACATTCTGTACAGAACTTATAAATGTCATGTGACATATAAGGCCAATAGCAGATTTTTCTAACTCTTTGCAACGTTCGTTCAGTCCCTAAATGTCCACTAAAGACATTTCCATGCAGGTAAGTGAGAGCTGTCTGAATAAGCGATTCAGGAAGGACCAGTTGGTAAGTATAGGTCTTCTGTAGGAAGGTTTTAACTTTCCAGCAAAGGATTCTACTTAGAAGGGTCAGACGAGGAAACTCATACCAGAGCTTCTTCAGAGCTGATGGTGAACATTTAATTTGTCTTGCAGTAGGTCTTTGGTTATCGATTTCTTTCCATCTAATTACAGTTCTCAGGATGACATCTGCTTGTTGTTTCTGCTTAAGTTCCTCTAGGTCTATTGCTAAGTCTTCACATGTTTGTCTTAATGGAACAGACTGTTCATTGCGTGATTCAGAGGATAAACTGCTTTGTGTGACTGCAGGAGACACATGTTTCAAATTCTGAGTGGTGACAAGTAAACACAGTACTGCCTTACTACTCTGAGAGTTGTCGGGTCTCCTTGATAAAGCATCAGCATTGGCATGCCAAGCTCCCTCTCTGTGTATAATTACACAGTCGTACACATCCAATTCTAAAATCCAACATCCTCTTCTTCCTGTGGGATCACCGTCAACACGACTTTTCTTGAGACTCAGCAATGGTTTGTGTTCTGTGACAATTTTAAATGAGCTACCAGCCATAAAGTGCTTAAAGTGCCATATAGACCAGACTATTGCCCAGAGTTCACGATCGTATGTAGACCACTTTTTCTCTGTAGGCGTGAGGGTATGGCTTGCATACGCAATTACTCTTTCTTTTCTGTCTTGAACCTGGGCAAGCACAGAGCCAATAGCATTCTGAGAGGCATCGGTGTAAAGCAGGAATGGTAGAGCAAAATTTGGATAAGCCACTACTGGAGGTTCAGTTAAAGCAAGCTTCAGAGAGAAGAATGCATCATCACATTCAGGAGTCCATTTAAAACCAACTCCCTTCTGAGTCAGGGAATGCAGTGGTGCTGCCTCTTGTGCAAAGTTTTTAACAAATCTCCTATAATAAGAACTGAGGCCCACAAAAGCTCTCACCTCAGTAGGCGTTCTTGGTATTGGCCAGTCTTTCACTTTATCCAGCTTCCTGGAGTCAGGTCTGAGACCATCCTTTGAGATTACATGTCCCAGGAAAAAGACTTTGTCCTGTGCCAGTTGACATTTGCTAGCCTTCAGTTTTAGTCCTGCCTTGTGAAATCGAAGAAAGACATCTTCCAGACTCTGCAGGTGTTCAGGAAAGGTTTTGTTAAAAACCAAGACATCATCCAAATAGGTGAGACAGATCTTCCAGTGAAGACCACGGAGCACAAGCTCCATAAACGGTGGAAGGTGGGTGGAGCATTGGTCAGTCCCATGGGCATGACTTTAAAATGGTATGAGCCACTGCCAGTGGTAAATGTGGTCTTTTCTCTGTCTTCTGATGCCAGCTCAACCTGCCAATAACCACTTGAAAGGTCCATGGTACTAAACCAGCATGCCCCTGCCAAGCTGTCCAATGCTTCGGATACCTGTGGTAAAGGATGCGAGTCTCGTATGGTCACAGTATTTAACTTCCTAAAGTCAATGAAAAATCTGTAGCTGCCGTCCTTCTTTTTAACTAAAACAACACGTGACGCCCAAGGGCTGCAGCTTTCCTCAAAGATGTTATGGGACAGCAACTGCTGAACTTGTTTCTCTATTTCCTCCTTCAAGGCTGAGGAAGTCCTATAAGCACGTTGGAAGTCCTATAAGCACTCAAATTAGACTGAGGTCCACTTCGGGTAGCACTGTTCCTTCTGTTTGGCTGATGTTGTTCACAGTAGCTTCAATCACGTGGAATTCTTCACCTCCTCGATTTATAAGAGAGTTAAAATTTCCCACCGGTGTGTTACTTGGGACCTGACAGTCTTCGTTTGTAGGATTCATGACACGAATGGTTGTTAGTCCTTTCTTCACTGGAGCCATGGTTCTGGCAACGAACAGACCAGGGTAGTTACAGGGCTCTGGTTCCAGTATTCCTAAGTAATTTGAAGTCAGGGCTTGATTTTCTGTAGTAAGCTGCAGCTTTGCCATGATATTCATCTGAGTCATTGCAGGTATAAAGATTGGGGCTAACGTCACAGCATTACAACAAAGAGGTGTGATTTGCTTAGAAAACAATAATGGGACTTTCCCATTCCACAGCTGTAGCTGTCCTCCTCGTACATCAATCACTGCATGGTGTTTCTGTAGAAAATCCCAACCTAGTATAACAGCTTGATTGGAATTTCTTATTACTTGAACATCATGTTGAAACACCTCCTCTCCGAGTCTAATGCTTATGGTTAGTGTCCCAAGAGTGTCAAGGCACTCACCAGTCACTGACCTTGCCAACATATATGTCTTTTTGATGGACTTTGTCTTCAGTGCTGGTATTGACATTCTTAAACTTTCACTGATTAAAGAAATTTCTGAACCAGTATCAATGAAGGCTTGAACAGCGGTATCTTCAATGACAGCAAAAACATATGATGTTGGAGAATCTTTTAAAGCTGAAGCTTCCAAGTCTGGGCCCCTGTTATTCACTGTAGCAGCCACGGCCCACAGTACCAGCTACCATTCGTTTCCCTGATATGTGATGTTCTCAGGATCAAAGCAAAGGTGCCATTCGCTGTATCTGGAACCAGGCCTTCCCTCACTGCGTTTAGGACTGGGTGTTCTTGTGTATCTTTCACTTGAGTGAGAGTAGGATGCAGATGGACTGAGAGAATATCTCGAACTACAGTGCTGATCATGGTAGGATGAGTGATAGCGATTGCTAGGACTGTGATTTCTTGGATAGTAGCGGTGGCTTGGTGATGGAGACCATCTTTCATATTGTTGTCTTGGTGGGGAATAATATCTGGGTCTTGCTCCAGGAGACATGTTTCGATAGCTGTGCTCTACACATGAAGGTGAAGAAGGATATTTTTGTGATCTAGAGGCAGAACTATATCCCTCAGGGGATACCTGCCCTGATGAGCGATATTTTTCTCTGCCACAGTCTTGTTTGGCCCGTACTGGAGAGTGCTGACAGTCCCTTTTACCCTCATTGCCCTGGCTGTGCCCATGTTTCAGATTTTCTTGCTGTTGCTTTAATTGGTTAATTTCTACTCTCAGTGCTTTAACATCTGCAGTCAAATCCACAATAGCTTGCATTAACTTAAGGGATTCCTCTGATGCAGATGCAACAAACTTGCTTGACACCATGGCTGTTATGATTTTCCCAGATTTACATTCAGACACTTGTTCCAGAACCTTCTCATTTGCTGTACTTAAGGGATATGGAGGAGCAGTTTTTAATGCCTCCTGAGCCAGCTCCCACTTGCAAGCAATTGTTAGGGCCTCCTCCAAACTAATTGCACCATGCTCATGACACTTAGCCTGCAGCACTGGATCTAGACCAGCAACAAAACATCTAAAACGCTCCATTTTAACAGCTGATTGTCCATAATTGGGAAATGCCTCTTGCACTAGTCTGCCTATTTCTGCTGCATACACTTCTAATGCTTCTTTAGGCTGGTGTGGTCTTGCATTAACAAAAGTTTGAAAATACAACATATATTCTTTCCTTCCAAAGACTTCTTTTAATTTCTCTACTGTTTTAGCATAGCCTTTTTGTATTTCATGGGATAAAGAAACCCAGTAGGAAAGTACATCACCACTTAAACGTGTTGGTAAAATTGTTGCAAGATCTTGGTGTTGTGTGTCTGTACAGGCTTTTATAGCTAATTCCAGACGAGTTTTCCACAAACAAAAAACTTTCTTTATCCTTTCCATCTCCATGGAAGCACGGAGGTAGCTCAACACGGTAATGAATTACTCTGGTTGTATTCATGCGTCTTTCTGCATTAACAGGTTCATTTTCGGTTTCGTTTTCATGAGCTGCGTCTACATAATCCTCTTGGTCTAGCGCATTTTCCATTGTTTCGTATTGAACTTGTTTAACTTAGATACTGTATCTGCGGTTAACTGACGGTTTACTGTAAGTTTGATATGTTTTATAATGGAAGCATTTGTATTCTTGAAACTAGCTTAACATTTCTCCTTGTAATTTGTATTTGTTTTATTGTGCTCCTGAAAGGCAAGGAAAACATACCTGACTGGTGACTGTAATGGTGGTGTTGATTATGGATTATATGAATAGTAAACATTAAACAACATAAAGCTACAACTGCTGTTTCATTAGTTTTATGTTATAGTTTAGAAGCAACGTAATTTAGGCAGAACGTAATTGTCCCAGATGTCTTTTTTAAAAAAGAAAAGACGTGTTTGCTGTAACACGTGTTTCTTTCACAAAAGCACATTTGAAGACCTGTGTAGCTAATGGAAGTGCAACATGGGTAAAATATATTTTGTTAGCTACAATTAATTTAAGATCATTAGAAAATATTTGTGTTGTTATCCTTTTTGCAAAAAAAGGGTAAAAGATAATTTAATGTCAAATGCATTTTTCCAATTAAAAACAATTTTACTTGTCCCCATTGCTTCACTATATCTCATGTGTATCTATATCAACTTACTTGAAAAAGCTGCAATGTTACCATGCAAATTAACCACAGAAGAAACTTTTATAGTCAGGGGCTTTTTGGGTGCACTTTTTTTTTAAGTGTTCTGAACTCATTATATGTCAGTCATGCTCTAGACAGAACTGTCCAGGGGTGATCTCTGGCTAGCATCGGTCTCCAGAGAGCTGACCTTTTCACCGGCTCAAAATTAATTGGGCTAGTTTTATTCCATTAAGTATTTCATAAAGTTTCCTAGCAGGATAGATAAAGCCTTTGGCATTTTACAGCAGGATGTCAAAAATGTTTTACTGATACTTCCAATTAGAGGCTACAAACAGACTTGTTTTTACTGGGCGAGAGCTTTTGTGTGTTCAGCAAAAAAAAAAAAAGCATAAGCATAAGCATAAGAAGTTAGGTGTCCCATTTATGGACAACAATATCACCATTAGGGCCCATATTATGCAAAGCAGCTAAACCAAGTGACATGTTACACAACCGTGTATTGCAAGGGTCCTCAAGGAATTGTTTCAAATAAGTAATTAAGGGTATAGTTGAATAGGATGGCCCTTGCTGTTCACAACTGGTGCAGTGTGTATAGCCTGGATCAGTTAGCTGCAAACTATATGCTTATAAAATAGGTAGAATCAAAGGTGTATCATCATTTAAAACCTGATAGTATGTGACTACTGCAGGGCTAGGCAACCTTTGCTGTTCCATTGTTTTCCATTGCAGATCTTTGTTCCAAACACCTCCTTCACTATTTAATTGTTCCTGCTGAAGATCAATTAAATGATGAATTATCTGGTTGGAATGGATGCTTGTCTTTCAAAAGAATGGACTGGAAGAGCCCAAGTTGCCTACCCCTGAACATGTTAATGATCATGAATTAATTCTTTTTACAAACCTGCTCCATTCCATCCTGACCTCTTTAGGGAGCATCTGCATTCCAGACTGCAGGAAAAGCAAAAATCCTTGCAGACAATTGCAAGGTCCGTTACTAGTGACTGATGGGGGAAGGCACTGGCTTTAGAGATGTGTCATATCTGATTAGCATCTATCTGTACAGACAATAACCCACCGACAGTGAGTTTGCGGTTATGAAGGATGGATTATCACTGAGGGTGTCATTCTGTATGTTTCATATACATTTATTCCAATATTTGTTTGACAAGCCTGCCCCCCTTCTTGTGGCTAGATTCTACAGCTTGTAAAGAAAATCTCCACAGACAGCATCTCTTACAGCAGTCCCTAATCCCCATCCCTGAAAGCTGTTTTTACAATTATATCTTCCTGCGAAACACTGGCTCAGCAAGTGAAGCATCTGCTCTGCTTGTGAGGGAGGTAGAGAGAGAGAAGGGGCTTCAAAAATAATCAGCATGTGCAATCTATAACTTACTTGTTAAAGTGATTGTAGCCAACAAAACAATGTCATTGATATTACCTGATATGCACTGCAATTCGCTAACTAGGTCTCAAGTGTGCAGCTTTGAATGAAATGCATGTTAATTTTCCATTTAAAACATCATATCTCGTACTACTTGAGGTTAAAGGAAGTTTCAATTTCCTCTGACTTTTTCACAGCAATTACTGGGTCAATTCACAGCAGTGTCTTCTGGGTGAAAGAATGTAACTATCTCAAAGCATGTCAGTCAACAGGGCAAGCAGCGGCTTGATTACTGCAAGACCGTCTAAAAGCATGGCTTGCAAACAGAGATTTCTTAACCTAGAGTAGAACCTGATTTCATGATTTAAAAAACAAACAAAACATGCTTGCTTCTTCAAAACTGCACATTTGAGACCTTTATAATGAATAGATATGCATGGTGGAGAAAATGCAGAGCTATTTGTTTGCTGCAATTACTTTAATGTTGGTTGGTAATATTTGTGACTATAACATAAAGCAGAAATGGCTGAGTATTCATGGCATTTTATTAGCATTTGAAGTAATTTACCCCAAACTGGTATTAGATAAATTGATATGCTAATTCATTTTGCCAAAGCAGCATTTGCTCGCTCTGGTGCACTGATTTAGCCCCTCACACAACAGAAACATCACTGGGAAAAGCATGAATATAATCACATTTTTTATCGCAAAACTCAGCACGGTTACACTGCAATGCCTTGGGGGCTTTGTGCGTGTCTGTGTTGTCATGTTGAAGGGATTTAGCCAAAGTAACAGTAGGGTGGCAGGATTTGCAGATATTCCAACAAGCTGCCTCTGCGTTATTGAGGTGTTAAGGAACTTAAAACAAAGTCTTTTCAGACCTCGGATTAAACTGTTATAAATACCTGCCTGGAAAGGAAGAGCAAAAGGGTTTACAAGGAGGGGGAGGGGAGCTAACAGGCTGGATAGGATTTCAGTGACTGGGCAGCGCCATGCTCTTTTGGTTTTTAGAAGTGAGAGTTTAGGCTGGTAAAGGTGTAGTTTTCCTACTGTTTATTAGCACGAGCAACACATTTACCCCTACCCTGTGTGTAAATGAATCACTTTGAAAGGGTACTTCACAATAAGCAGTCCTCCTGATTCAGAAAAGTATATTATCCTGAAGACACACCAACAGAATCATTAACAGACCGTAACGGTTAATATTAAAACAAACAAAAAAAGATAATTAAGGAGCGGATGGAGTTCATGTCCCACATTGGAATATGAGGGCATTACGACCCTGGTGAAGGCTGTTCATAAAGCATCGCAATAGTTTAGGGGACATAAAAATGTTTAAAACAAAATTATTTGATGAAAATCATGAGAAGTTTAGTTGAAAAGCAGATGCGCTTAACTCTGTTTTGCACTTGTGTAACTCTTCGCCACTTCTAAAGTTAAATGTGCTGAAGAAATAGGTACATTTCTGTTGGCAAACAAAGCTGAATCATGACTGTGATAGAATTATTGACCTTGGTATTGACCTTTACCATCATGTGTGTGTTTTTCATAAAGAAAAATCTGAGACCTATGATGGTAACATATATTAGTTAATGCTTTTCTGGAATTATTTTGTTAGTACCATGTACTTTAAGGACTCCTTTACAACAGCACTCAGTAGTCAAGCATATAATAATAATATATGTTATATACATACATTGAGCAGTGCATGTACCGGGGTGAAAAGTTACTTTATGGGTCTGAGGTGGGTGACAAGTTATAAAACCACACACTTTTTATTGAGCCAATCAGATGAGTATGCAAGAGAGCTGTATCCAATCCAAATAACGTAAGGCAAGATCTCAGTAAAGTGAGGCCACCTACAGCAAATTATAACAGTGCTGGCACATCACATTCTAAACAACACCGCATACATGGCGGTGGTTCCTGCCCTACAACTGGGACTGTTATACCCCGAGCACTGTGCTGCAAAAAACTTGTTAATCAATAACTACACAAAATGAACCATGTCAGTTTCAAGTGCTGGAAGAACATGTTATGGCATTGCAGCAAACAGGTCTCCACTCCACTGCTTGCGCTGCTAATTCCTTTTACATAGCTTGTTGGCAAGGCTATTAGTCTTGACTTAATGCAGTTTGTGTTGGAGGGTGAGGAAAAGTGTGCCGTACAGAGCTGTAACAAGGGAAGAGAATAGTTTGGCTAATGAAGAAAAAAATAGCTCACACCTTCCATCATAGGAGGCCCTGTTATAGCACCATTTACATAACCTTGAGGAATAAAGCAATTGACCAAAGACCCTCCAAGTTATTCATCATGTTGCCATTCACTAAAAACTGCTTCTTTTTATTCAGCTTATTTTGCCTCCCCAGAGCATCAGCACACACAATGGCTGCGATGCTGGCTCTGGGGATTAACCACAGCGGTCTCCCCAGCGCATCAGCATGACAACCGTTTGAATTGAGCTAAGTAGGGTACATCTCTGGGGTCTTCAAGTGGGCACCTTCCACGACTAGCCCACGACACCTCAAGAGGGCTCAACGGCATCACCCCCCTCCATCATCCACTTAATTGAACCCAGCTTACTTACCCATACATCAGCGTTTCTTTCTTTCTATTGTGCTTGAGATCCCCAACCAGAATCTTTCCTTCTCAACCACAGCCGGTTGCTGCTCCTCTCTGCTGCTCTAGATAAGTTCTTCACTGTGCGACGCAACTCTTAGCCACTGAATCCGACGTCTCTGAGAAATCGGGTTGTAGAGTGTGCCGCAAATCCTTGACAACCCACCTCCACAGGGTAAACCCGGACTCTCCATCCTCACTGTTCCGCTTCAGCAGCTAGTTGATCATACCGCAGTTTCTTCCTCTCATATGCCTCATCTACAGCATCCTCCCATGGCACTGTTAACTCTACCAGGTGAACAAGGCGTGCTGATCCAGACCACAAGACACTATCTGGTCGAAGGTTAGTGGTGGCAAGCTCAGGTGGAAAAATAAGCCGTTGACCAACATATGCCAGCATTTTCCAGTCTCTAGCAGCTTCCAGTTGTCCTGGGCGAGGCTTGGTTTTAACACCTTTTCTTGGTGGTTGCTCTCCTGGATGGAGGAATATTGTCTTTCGTTTGTAATGCTTTGATGGAACTGGTGGCAACTTATTGGTCATGTTACGTTTGTCTTCCAATGCTAAGGCCAAACATCGCAGCACCTGGTCATGACGCCAACTGAACCGTCCTTGGCTAAGAGCCACCTTACATCCTGTCAAAATGTGCCTTAATGTTGCAGGTGATGAACACAAAGGACATGAGGGATCCTCTCCTACCCAGAGGTTTAGGTTCTGTGGTGATGGAAGAACATCATATGTTGACCTGATGAGGAAACTGATCCTGCTCTGTTCCATTGGCCATAGGTCTTGCCAGCCAATCTTGCGTTGTTCCACACTCTCCCATCTCATCCATTCTCCCTGCTTGGCCTGGGAAATGGCTTTTACACACCTCATCTTCTCCTCCTGCTTTTGTACCTTGTTCACTACCAGCTTCCTCCGTTGAGCTGGGGTTGCCTTGTGCCATGTAGGAGGAGCTGAACTGAGACCAAGACCCCCTCTTCCATGCTGAACTTGCCCCATAATATGACCGATTCGAAGGGCAGCCTTTGCATCTTCCACAGCTTTCTTTGCCGCCCACTTTCTTCCAGTTTTCAACACAGGTGCTGCCTCCCTTACGCATTTGTTGCGTGAATCTACTAATGTCATTTCCAGTCGGACCTTGGCGCACTTAAACTCCTTGGTTAGAGCGGAGACTGGTACCTGCAGTATTCCTTTACCATAAAGTCCCACTATGCTGAAGCAGCGTGGAACTCCCAACCATTTTCTGACATATGAACCGATTAAAGCTTCCAGCTTCTCTACTGTTGTCAAAGAAACCTCGTACACAGTAAGTGGCCACAGCAGCCTTGGCAGTAGACCAAACTGAAAGCACCAGAGTTTCAGTTTGCCCGATAAAGCGCTGCTGTTTATGCTCTTCAATCCTTATTAAGAACAAATAAACAGTAAAGCTACAGGTACATGCTTACTGCTGAAAATGGAAAATGTGAGACTTGTAGTTATAGTGGGAAAAATATCTGTCTCTACTGCCTCCTGAGGGAATTAGGATAGTATTCCTAAGCATCTTAAATGCGAACACACTGAATAAAATTAGTCATGATTGGGCAGAGCTACAATGGTGAAATTTGATGGATTTACCGGGTCCCACAATTGGTCATGCTTGTTCAATTTTTCTCTGTCCTCAGTTGACCATGGTATAAATCTTCCAGGTTGGTTTTCTGTTTGGGTCATTTTGTTTGCCGTTTATTTAGGTTTATGTTACAGGCTACCGTGCCACATTATAAATCTTAATGTTACTTCCAGCTAATACAAACTATCTGCTCCAAGTCAAACTATCGGATACATTTCAGATGGCTGTCACATAGATATCAAGGTATACAATATATTACATAATACTACTACTACTAATAATAATAATAATAATAATAGTAAATACAAGGTTTTTCATTCAGGAGGTGCTTACTTGAATTATTTTGCCCTGTCTAACTGGAAGGAAAATGTAATGTGTTGATTTTGCAATTCATAATTCACCGTGACATTTGCCTGTAAAATCAACACCAAAAACAGTAATCAATCTGCGCTTTTAGACAGTGTTATTTATTCCATTAGACGTTCCTTGTTTCCTGAGAGTTGGAAGGAACAGAGATGTGGGTACCAGGGCATGGCAATGCTCTTTAAAATCCAAGGGTTGGAGAAGCACAGCAGTCGCATTCAGGAACAAATTATTCTGCTCAGAGATTTGGGACAAGTTGGTATATTTTAGTTTCTTACAGTTCTGATAACTATTAAATAATTACACCAAAATGTACAGCTTGCTGAATTTAAATGAATAAATGCATACATAAATACAAAATTAGTTTATCATGCAGTACATTCCGTTTAATTTGTTATATCATATCTAACTTTAAAGCCAACTAATTAATACTGTAGTTATATGGTAGTTATAAAGATTTTTTTTTCCTGCACCCTCTCTCTCCTTACAGCTAGCCCAGTCCTCTATCAGAAACATGACTGCACACAGCCATGCTTCTTGATGGAATTATTATCATTGGTATTTTTTATTGCAATCATGAAAACCTTTCTCTTCTTTGTGATGTACTGCAACACAAATGTTGCTAAGCATACTGCTGCGTCCACCCATGACATAAATACTGTTTTTTATATTATATTTTATAAGAACAAGACGTGCAAGCTGTAAAGAAGTGCCAGTTAACCAGGTAGTGCCAGGTATTTTCACTGTACCTTTGTAAAGCAATGGCACACCAGCTTGTGCACCAGAGTGTAACTACTGTAGAGTAAGTTGTTTACAACAAGACCATTTTACAAATAAAGAGGAAATACCATATCATAAGAATGACAATGTACCATATAACACATTTTTAACAGTAGAACAATATAAATACATATGGGGGGAATCATTTAAGCATTTACAACAGGATCGGTTATTGAATACTGGATGGTGTGCCAGCTGTAACTGAGGAGAAGGCATGGATCTCTTTGAGGCAACTTCTCAGAGTTTTAAAAAGCCACAGGGATGTAATGACTGAAACAGAAATGAGAATCTTAAAAAGAACAACAATAATTAGTTTAGGTAATTATGATATCTCATGCCCATACTAGGGGTAGCACCAAATAGTACATGTGCCAACTAAACTGGTAGTCGACTAAAAGCATGTCACACGATTGGGAAGTAATTGTGAAGCGTGCGGTTTTAGATCGATGGCAGTACAGTTGCAAACATATAAATTACATTTTTGAACATTAATAAATAGTTTCAAAAAATCACAAGCAATTAAAATGAAATACAGTGCACACACAACCAAGTGTTAAAAAACAGTATGTTCAAAAGTACCAGACATTTATATTCTTATTTATTTTAAAGTGGAGACCTATTTTACTATTTGTACCTATTTGACAGTCAAATTAGCAGTAATTCTACCGCTAACCCACATCAAGTTGTTGAATTAGTATGGTGCTGAATTATTTACCTTGTTTTTATAAAACTAAAAAAATATATTCAAAGAAAAAGGAACTGGGATTTATTTATGCTGCTTCACTGTACATCTTAAACTAGAAAGTCAGTCAACAGATGATAAACAGGGGCAGCCGTGCTGTTCTTAGATGATTTTATATAGCCCTAGAACATTTATAAAATATACCTTTCTAAAGTATACCTAAAATGTTGTGCCTGCATTTTCTGTCTTTACTCTCCCACGAAGGTGCGCAGAGAGAGTGCGCTTATCTGGGAAATCATAGCACGGCTTTACACAGGTGACATCCACTGCTTTCATTGAAATTGAAACAAACGGTTTTGCCTGACTGGTGGTTCCAAGCCGCAGATTCAAAAACTGGAGCAGAGGTCAATTGAGCCTTATTTTTTCCTTGATGTTGATCGATGAATGTTATTTGATTTATTTATTTATTTTTAAACCCAGTAATTCCCTGTTGAATTTTCTACTGCGCTGTGCTGTAGTTGAGTACCATATTACAGTGGAATAATTGCTTTTGATGTGTGGCTTGCTGAGGTGAAGGCTCTGTGTGTTCACGCTTCGCCAGCCTTGAAAAACACTTCTCACACTGTAGAGTGAATGAAAATGACAGAAAATAGCAGGGAAAGAAAACGGTACAAGTGGGAGAAAGTAGTTGAAAAGGATATGAACAATGGAATACAATACCAATACATGGAAGGGATCACAGCTCTGTCATCTCCTGCAATCGCTGGTCGGGGTAACCAGAGGGTCACATGCAGCCTGTCAAGGGGGTGTCTGCAGATTTCAATCACAACAAGCAGGAGTAAAAGATTAACTATTACAAACAATACCGCTAGAACAAAAATGATTTATATTATTGTAAATATTTTAAAGGTTTATTATTATTATTATTATTATTATTATTATTATTATTATTATTATTATTATTATTATAGCATCCAACAAGTCCAACAAATATTTAAAGAATTAAAAAAAAATCTAACAGCAGTCTAGAACAGTTTAATACATGTCAAACAGTCCTGTATTAAATAAAACGCACTGAAAAGTTAAGGATATATGAATAGAGCCCATTATTAATATTATTACTATTTTCAGTACAAATGCACTGCAGTCACTGTTTTAAAGTTATACACGTGCAGACAATTGCTAAATGAAAAAGGGGGGTAGTTTATATGTATAGTACCCAATTATTTTATCCACGATTTTCTCAGTTTAGGTTCCCTTACCGCAGCAATTCCCCACAACAAGGTCAGTGGCCATCATCCCATCCTACAATGAAGCCACCTGTCTCTTTACACCCAGGAACTGGAGAGCCAATTTCTGTGAGGTACTGTACCTGCCTCTTTACACCCAGGAACTGGAGAGCCGATTTCTGCGAGGTACTGTACCTGCCTCTTTACACCCAGGAACTGGAGAGCCGATTTCTGCGAGGTACTGTACCTGCCTCTTTACACCCAGGAACTGGAGAGCCGATTTCTGTGAGGTACTGTACCTGCCTCTTTACACCCAGGAACTCGAGAGCCGATTTCTGCGAGGTACCGTACCTGCCTCTTTACACCCAGGAACTCGACAGTCGATTTCTGCGAGGTACCGTACCTGCCTCTTTACACCCAGGAACTCGAGAGCCGATTTCTGCGACGTACCGTACCTGCCTCTTTACACCCAGGAACTCGAGAGCCGATTTCTGCGAGGCACCGTACCTGCCTCTTTACACCCAGGAACTCAAGAGCCGATTTCTGCGAGGTACCGTACCTGCCTCTTTACACCCAGGAACTCGAGAGCCGATTTCAGCGAGGTACTGTACCTGCCTCTGGAGGACAAAGGCCAGCCTGCAGGGGAACTCACTTGAACTCACTTGTTCACCATGCGGCCATGCTTTTATCAGATGAGTCACTTGGGAGTCACTTGGGAGAAGAATCAGTAATTTAATTTTTTTTTTTAAATGATTATCAGGGTTTCAAACCAATCCACAACTCTTTTGAGAGTCTCTTTTAACATACAGTACAGCTTAGTAACATGAGCTTTAGATACAGTTAATCACATAATCCCGCTGAAAAAATGGAGTGACTCTGGTAAGCCAGTTCTCTTTATCTTGGTTTTACTTCTATCCGACTGATACAATAGCAGCTTGTCTGAATAACCTATACAAAAAAATAGTGCAAACTATTTTAAAACTGATTTAAATTCATTTCTACGAGATGATGGCAGGGTATCAACTTATCTTGTTTAATTGTTTTTTGTTCAAATTTGAAATTACATTGCCAGAAATTTCTATATTAGATACAGTAAAACCTAAGCTATCCAAACTTCAATTAACTAAACACCACTGTTATCCAAACAACCCCATGTTAAATTGCTCTGTTGTATGCAGTGCTCTTCAGCCTTGGTGACATGTCTTGTTCAGTCCTCAATATCTTGTACCTGCAGTAATGTTGGTTATGTATTTAAATGTAAATGAGTTGTATAATATATTTTATTGTTGGGAAAACCATTTAACAAACTGATTATCCAAACACCCCTGGTCCCAATTATTTCAGATAAAGATATTTTACTGTACTGTTGTTTATATGTTTACATATCTGGGATTAAGACTGGACCGCAGCTACTTTTTAATACAATATTGACACAGTAATCTTAAAAATACAATACAGTATATTGTAATTTGGCAGCAAAGAGACTTTTACACAAGAAATGCATGACAGCCACATTTTATATGTCAATTTGTTTTACAATGTGATTATAGACGTATTGATCACTGCTTAACCTTTGTGTATAAATGTCCTTACGATAATAGCCCTGTTCTAATTAAGGGGCCTGTTCCTTTAAGAGAATCCCCATAAAGTTGTCCAGGTACACCAATTAAGGGGCTGAATTTAGTTTTGAACTGTTTGTTTGGTATGAGTGAGGAGTGTGCCTGTACATTATTTTTAGTTTATTTGTTTGTGTTTTTCTTGGCTGGCTTGTGGTTGTTTCAATAAATTGTTTTTATTTTGAGTAAAAAATAGAAAAGGTTGTTTTTGTTGAGGAAATCATTTGAAAGTGTGTGACGAATTATACAAAATATATAAAAAGGAACCTTCTTTTGAAGGAAGCAATTGAGATAAGCCATATTTTTGTTGGTATTTCCTCTTATGGTTTTGTGAGCTTTAGTGTTTTTTGTTTGGAAATGAATTATTTAAAGACTGGGAAGTGCTCATGCTATCTGTTGGAACTGGCCCATTAATTGAAAGTGCCCGTCGATGAAGGCTGTACCGTAGTTGACCGTGACTGGAGTTATGCGTCCTTCGAGTGTTTCTACCCATCACATCATGCAAGGGAGCCTGCGTCTGTTTTGCTTTTAAGAGGAGTCTTTTTCTTTCCATTTATTTCATGCTTGGCCAAAGAGTGCAAACTGTAAATCAAGCATCGGCAGGGTAATACACTATGGCACGGACTTCATGAAAATAATACATAAAGAAAATGTATCAACCCATCTGGGAACACAGAACTAAACACTCATTGTGTTACACGTATCCCTCTTCTCACACAGACAAGAGGTCGTTCAATGAATGTGTTTATTCATAAGAGCTTTAATGCCCTTCAAATGTAGAAATGTTATAGCAGCAAACTCAGTGGGCACAAACACACACACACAAGCACATCCTTATTAACGTTTACCAAAGCATTTGTTTTAAAACATGGCAAACCATGGCGGTAAATGCATAGCATGGCTGGGTAAATCATGGGGAAACTGCTTACTGTGGTCAACACACACAATCACATTAAAACACTTCCACTAGCCTGTAACAACAGTAATAACTACAAATTCCAGTGTATTTATTGATCACAGTTCATCTGTATACACTGTACTATGGGGGAGATCCATAAAGCCTCTCACTCAATAATGTCATCAGTACCATGTTTTCTTTATAGAAAAAAAAACTATAACAATTTGAGAAAACATAAGAGCCCTTGAATTCAATTCCTGGGTTAATGAGTGTTTTCCTTCTTTCCGAATAAAAAAATGACGAAATAGTTTTTTTGTGCTGATCATGATCAGTAGCTATGGATGAGGTGTATAAAGGCCATTTCCAAGGCCAAGCAGGGAGAATTGATGAGATGGGAGAGTGTGGAACAATGCAAGATTGGCTGGCAAGACCTATGGTCAATGGAACAGAGCAGGATCAGTTTCCTTATAAGGTCAACATATGATGTTCTCCCATCACCACAGAACCTAAACCTCTGGGTAGGAGAGGATCCCTCATGTCCTTTGTGTTCATCACCTGCAACATTAAGACACATTTTGACAGGATGTAAGGTGGCTCTTAGCCAAGGACGGTTTACTTACGCCATGACCAGGTGCTGCGATGTTTGGCCTTAGCATTGGAAGACAAGCGTAACATGACCAATAAGTTGCCACCTGTTCCATCAAAACATTACACACAAAGACAACATTCCTCCGCCCAGGAGAGCAACCACCAAGAAAAGGTGTTAAACCAATCCTCGCCCAGGACAACTGGAAGCTGCTAGAGACTGGAAAATGCTGGCAGATGTTGGTCAACGGCTTATTTTTCCACCTGAGATTGCCACCACAAACCTTCGACCAGATATTGTCTTGTGGTCTGGATCAGCACGCCTTGTTCACCTGGTAGAGTTAACAGTGCCATGGGAGGATGCTGTAGATGAGGCGTATGAGAGGAAGAAACTGCAGTATGCTCAACTAGCCACTGAAGCGGAACAGCAAGGATGGAGAGTCTGGGTTTACCCAGTGGAAGTGGGATGTCGAAGATTTGTGGCACACTCTACAACCCGGTTTCTCAGAGATGTCGGATTCAATGGCCAAGAGTTGCGTCGCACAGTGAAGAACTTATCTGAAGCAGCAGAGAGGAGCAGCAACTGGCTGTGGTTGAGACGGAAAGATTCTGGCTGGGGTACAGGTAAGTAAGCTGGGCTGAGTTGAGTGGGGGACGGAGGGGGGTGATGCTGGGACGCCAGAATCACTGTCAAGCCCCCT
This sequence comes from Acipenser oxyrinchus oxyrinchus, assembly GCA_030684275.1. Classification (NCBI taxonomy): domain Eukaryota; kingdom Metazoa; phylum Chordata; class Actinopteri; order Acipenseriformes; family Acipenseridae; genus Acipenser; species Acipenser oxyrinchus. Next base: position 10,143,672 of record CM060265.1, on the reverse strand, counting down.
TGAGGTGTCGTGGGCTAGTCAACGAAACACGGAGGATGGAAGGTGCCCACTTGAAGTCCCCAGAGATGTACTCTACTTAGCTCAATCCAGACAGTTGTCATGCTGATGCGCTGGGGAGACCGCACTATGGTTGATCCCCGGAGCCAGCATCGCAGCCGTTGTGTGTGCTGATGCACTAGGGAGGCAATAAACTGATCCCTGGAGCCAGCATTACACTTCAGCCATCAATACCAGACAGAAGGATATCTACATCATCATATGGAAGGAAGCGCAAATGGATGGAGACACATATGGATCACATTAGTTTACTGTGAAGCTACGTCTTAGTTGGTGCTTATCTTGGCGAGAGCCGAGTTCAAATCAGCATGAAGTTTTAACATCAACTCTCATGTAATGAAAATCGTATGTCAAGGTTGCAGCTTACATCTTCATTTTTACAATACTGGTGAAGGTGTAAACAAATGCGAATTGAAAAAAGACTATCCCTTTTTTAAATTTTGGGGGTGGGCAGATTATGTTCCTCCAGCAGCTAAAACTACAATTGGGAAATGCAAACAACCAGTGAACAAATTGCAAACAACACAGACTGCTTGCTTTCTGGTGTAATAGAGAACACAGAAAAATAAGCAATGACAGCCTGTAACCAAGAAATAATATTGGAGTGCAAAACTAAATTGTGGGAAACTGTAGCTTTAAGTTTAACTACTCAACCTAATTTGGGGAATTACTCATAACATTTCCAATACTGCTGGTTTCCAGGGGTTATACGTTACCTCAAGTTGGAAGATTGAATTCTTGTTTTTGTATTGAGTTATGAATTCATTACAATAATGAAGTTCAGAAGAACATTTTAATCATTCCCTGGGACTGAGCACACTACATTCTACACATATTAGACCAATACAAACACTGCTGTAACTTTTAGTCGTGGGAGTCCATCACCCACAAGGGGAGTTTAAGGAACTCAGCAGCAGCAACTGGGAAACAGTCTGCAGGTAATTCATTTAAAAGCTGAGCAGCTGATTTGTGGCTGCAAGAAAGTCTGGGAACAAATGCATTAAATGGTTTTGTCCCATTAGGTCTAAATACAAGAGTCAGATCAATGGCTACACTGATGAGCTTTCTCCACAATACCTTTGCCGATGGGAATCGATTTAAACAGAATTAAACAGTACAGGGAGTGAAGAAATGGAACATGGCTGGAAGAACTAATAATTACAGATGTTATAAACTTTTTTTTTATTATTTTCACAAAGGCAGCCAGTAGATTGATTAAAGCTGAGAAGGTAAAATACTAACGTAGAATAGATTTTGAAGTGAAGGTAATTAACACAATTGGTGTGCGGCAGTAATTTGTGTATGCGCATCACATAACAGCTGTTGTTTCACTCCAAAATTATTATTGGTGGTGCTGTTTAGGAAAATGGATGGAACGGAATCCATCCACCTGGAGATAGAGTATGCAAGTAACATCCCTTTACCACAGCTGTAAACTCAAAATTAGAGCTATCGGCAAGACAAAAAAGTTGTTGACTATGACATATATAAACAGTATGTGCAGACTAGTACAGAATAAGAAATGGTAATGACTATTAAGAATATTAAAATGACTTATTTCTAGTATGTGGAATAACTCCTTGTGTTCTCAAGATACATGTCAAAGTGTAAGTGTGACATACAGACAGATGTACCCTTATAAATGTTTACCACAGTAAATATGCACAGTAATTTGACTGTTTTTCTAGTAGTTATAGAGTGCATTTATCTTATTAATATGCTTTCCCTTACCTCTCTTGGCTTTACAAGGCTGCCTTTGTTTTACCGTGCTTTCAATGCAGTTTGTTACACTTTGTTTTGCTTTTACTAAGGACAATTTTTATAAGGGGACTGATAGAGAGACACCTCCAGATATAGGGACATGGTTAACTTCCTGCATTGGCCTACCAAGTCCTCATGTGACAAACTGGCCAACCAATTAGTTAATTGCTAGACAGGAAGAAATAAAAGGCTGTTGCCATCCTAGTGGGAGAGAGAGGGGGAGACTGAGAGCAGGTAGGCTGTCAGCCGGTGTGGCTCTGAAGCAGAAAGACATACACAAAGAAAAGAAAAGCAAGGCAATACAGTATAAATTTGAAAAATATTTATAAAAGGAAATTTGTCTTTGAATATAAAGAAAAAAGTTCTGAATAATACTGATGTCCTTCACCCCTTAAACAGACCAGAATGATGTATTAATATTACAGAATACAAATATGTATACATAGTGCCACCCCCTGTGATTATCAACTGTAGAGTATCTGTTGTGAAAGACATTCAAAAGGGAGAAATAACAACTGAGCCTACCTCGACTGCAGTAAACAAGGGTTAAATAATGTTATGGGGACACCTGCAAATCTTACTGAAATACAACAAAGAAAGGGAGAATCAGCATAAACTATTGATTTATATAAATATGTATTAACCTTCGTGAAAGAAAATGCCTAAGAGGATATGTTTTGCTGGCATTTTGCACTACCCCCCGGTTAACAATCACAGCTGCACATAATCTTGGCATTCTGTCACACAACTTTAGCAGTGTATCGCCATCTATTTTTGTCCATTCAGTCCTAATCATCTCCCAGAACATATTTATGCTGGTTACACTTTTTCACTCTCTTGTCAAGCTCATCCCATAACATCTCAATGGGGTTAAGGTCAGGTGACTGAGGAGGCCAGTGCATCCATTTCAAAACCTGTTGTTATTTCTAATTGAAGTCATTTATGTTTAGTCTGGCTCTGTGATTAGGGTCATTGTCATGCTGAAAAACAAACCCTTCACCCACGAGTTGCCTTCCTGAGGGTATTGCATGGCGTTGATGAATGGGATGATTTTGTTCCTTTACAACTGTATCTTCTATTTTTACCATATCTCCCTTTTGTGCACTGGCAAAACAGCCACAAACCTTCACGTTACCACCTCCATGTTTTAATGTAGGCGCTTGCCTGTTTTTCTCCTCATATACTGTTCCCTCTTGGAGCTGAAAAGTTCAAACATTGATTCATCGGTCCATAAAACTCTTCTTCAATCAGTCTGTCTTCCCTTTTCATTGTTTTCCTCTTTCTGCCTCGGCAACTTTTGTTTGCATAGCTAACAGTTTTTCTGTATCTGTTGATTGTGGTCTGCACCCCATTACACGAAACATTGACTTTTCTTGCAATTTCTCTCACAGAATACCCTTCATTGTGAACGGTAATTATGGATACACAATCATCATATTTTTTTTCCTTCATTGGAGCCATGGTAACTCACTTACCGTACCCTCCTTATTGACCCTCTTTCAGGCTCCACATTTAAAAGAACCAGCAGTTGATTGCCCAGAATCAAAAAACAGTGTTTGGGAATCTCTTCTGAAACACACATTGCCTCTTTCTATTCAGCAAAGTTATTATAAATCATTCGAAATAGTCTGCACTGTAAATGTTTATCACGTTACCATTTACTTCCCATCTCAGCATAATTATGTATGTCTTTATAAATGTTGCACTTTCTGTAGAATCTTTTGTGTTGTCTTCTTTCGCTTTTCTTCTGCATGTCAAACTCGAGAATTTATGTACTCCATCAAACACCAAAAACAATTCAATAAGCCGCTATTGCTGTTACTAAAATGCTGTCGCCCCTAATATCAGAGTGGAAACCGAAATCACGCCTGCATACAGAATTTTGAAACTATATGTGGCCAAAATGTGACCACCTCCATATTGATTAATGTGACTAATCTGGAGACGATCACATGTATACAAACCTGCAGCATTTGCTGATCGGGGTGGGTGTTCAAGGAGGAGGAACGTGAGTGAGGGAGAGCAAAAAGAGAACAACGCAAATAAAAGTAAAAAGAAAACAAAGCAATTGCTAAGCGTGCAGGAAGCACGGTGCTTGTTGGATGGAGGTATTATTTAATGTGCGCACCAGCGCTTTCAACCCCGCAAGTACCTGCCTCTGTGTCAGCTTCCTGGTCTGGGAACGTCACCACTCAAGTCAACCTGTCACAACAGTGAATTACAGATAATATACAATACCGGTAAACAAAATCAACAAGATCATTATTTTATTTCTATTTTTATTTTTGCATTTCTGAGTCGTGCTGCGTATCCCCTATGACCCTTATGAGTACCCCCAGTTGAAAACCCCTGGTCTATAGTGAGGACTCTGGACCAACATGGAGTATAGGGTACACAAAAGCATTCAGAGCCTAGTAGTGAACATATTTAAAAATATGATATTCAATCTTAAGGACTTCAGCTTTAAGAGTACTGCCACTGCAGATTATAGTACTGTCAGACACAAATTAGCTTCTGAGAGGAAAATATCATCAATAACCAAAAAAACATATCATGTGCATTGTGAAACTAAAGCAATAATATGCTTGTGTAGACTGGAATTAATAATAAAGATACAATGTTTCCAAACCTGTGGAAGATAACACGGTTTAATTGCTTAGAGTATTAAGTCACATAGAGCTCTATATATAAGTGTCGTTGCTAAGTTCCTTAAATTGACCATATTTATAGATTTCTGAGTTCTACCTCAGTTCTATGTTGTAGGGTCTTAATCATAGGAACCCTCACCTCTACGTTGTACATCATTTTAAACATTCTTCTGAAATATAATTTACTATGACACTCTACAGTCACGGTGCTTTATGAATTTCCCTTCAATACCTACCTGACATATGTCATTCAATTGTGGGTATTTCTCAAGTATTTGCCAAACTGTATCGAATTATGTAGTGGTTTTGCTTTGTGAAATCGATACTGTTCACTGACGAGTCTTTGCCTACATCTGCAGGAGTGAATGAGTGCAATTAAAAAATGTTCATATAAAATCGAGGTGTATCAGATTATAGCCAAATGCAATCTGAGACATCTGTAGTGGGCTAGGAGTGTATGATAAATGTGAAGTGAAGATTGTGACAGTGGGGCAGAGACACAGTCAGCATGTAAGGGTTCCCATTTTTGAATGAGAACCCTAAGGAAATGCACCTTCTACCGCAAAGAAAGTTCCCATTAACTCATGTGAGTCATGTGATTCTCCCATGATTCCAGCATTCCAACTGTGCAGCCAAAACATCATTAAAACATGTCCCCATATGATACTATTGAGTTTAAAGAATTTCCCATTTCCATTACCTGGATTTCAGAAAAAAAGAATTGCTATGGTAGTATTTGGTAAATTACTGTTTTTTTCTAACTTCACCAATGGTTTACCCCTTATGAACTTACGATAATATATCCTGATGTAAGCTTTAAATGCAAAGCAGCAAGAGTAGCTTAGTTGCTGAGTCATGGGCTATAGAGGAAGAAAGGAGGCTTAAATAGATCAGTGGTAAAAGCGCTGATTTAAATAGGCTGCAGGGGCCGGTTGCACAAAAAAAGTCTTAACTTAAGTCTAAGACTTAGTTCAAGTCCAGCAAAATTGGTCTAACGTAAGACCTTGAGATAAGTCTGTTGCACAAAGCAAAACTTAGCAGGTCTTACGTAAGACTGGGCTTCAGCTACTGTTGCTAAGCAACGAAGACCGGTTATTTTTTCGAGTCTGTTTGAAAAAAAAAAATGTCTAGCAACGGCAAAGTGAAGAAAATTAATTTTAGTGAAGAAGAAAAATTGGCAAAAAAAAAGGAAAAATCTGCTGGCTGAGGCCAAAAAGAATATTCAATAAAGAAACCAAAACTGGAGGCGGCCCTTTGAAAACTTTCCCAGTTAACATCTTTAATAATAGATATTTAAGGGGAAACAAGTCCCATTTTTAGTGGAATTGAAGGGGTGCAGAGACGGGAATAGAGGGTGCCACGGTGATGGTAACAGCAGGTAAATTAAAAATAAGTTAGTTAGTGTCTCTATTTTCAAATACCGTTTTAATTAAAATGTATCCAATCGGTAGTATTCCTATATTCAAAATCCCACTCTCTTTTAGTGGAGGTCTTGTGAAAAAAAAAAAAAAAATCTGGTAATCACTCAATTTTAAGACAGTATAAATCTTATTTAGGTAAATACAATAAATACATAAATAAACTTCAACGTTTTTATAGAACCGCAGTGAAATCAGATATACATTACTGTGGCATCCTAACGACTCAGTGGAACTGCAGCAGGAGTCCTTCGATATCGACACTGAGCTAAGTAAGTTTTTGTACAATACAAAGCACACGTATCCCAAGAAATGAATTCCTCATTTTGACTGAATATTGTATATTTCCTTAATTGGTAACGTTTTGAAATACTTTGCCTACCCCGTCCCCTTGTTTATCAACAGTTAAACATTTCCACAATACAGGCTTTATGTTTCAGGTACTCGCACCCATTTACAAAATAAACAAATCACATGAATTCTACAGACAAAAACGGAATATTTAAAAATAAAAATACACGGGATGCTGTGGCTTCTGTTAGTTGCAGGCTCCAAGTCATCTTTTAACATTTCCACTAATGTTAATACGTCCTCATTGTGGAAACGCAGTCGTTCAAACACAGCAATGTTATTTAAATTCTCTAAGGGATTGTGTCTGTCCTTAAATACTCTTTCCCTACGAAATGCACTTTCATTTAAAAATTCAGCAAAAGCTATTAGTGCTGCTGCCATGTTGGCTTCTATAGCAACAGATACTTTTTTTTCATTTAAGCCTGGTGAGAGGGAGGCTTAAAAAAGGACTTAAATTTAAGACCAGGCTCAAATTAAGACTTTTTGTGCAACAGGTCTTATTTATTTTGGACTTAAATTTTAAGTCTAAGTCCAAGAAGTGGTCTTAAATGCATTTAAGACCTTTTGTGCAACCGGCTCCAGTATGGTAGGTGGGTAGCAGGTTTGAGTAGTTAGAGCTGGGCTGTAGTGTGGAAGTGTTGAATATTGTCCTGATTTACTGTACCTTTCAGTTCAATTGCAAGGTCTTCTTGTCAACGAATGGGTTGCACTTTAATGAGTGCCTCTCAGTTGTCTCAGAGGGCAGACAGAGAGTTGTTCAGACATGCCTTAATATATCTGGAGTAACATGGGTTAACATACTATGGGCTTGTATCCTCAATCCATAACTGGACTTTCTAGGTAGCCTTCTGACCTGAATTAACAGCATTGCAAAATGGTGCCCAAGTGTGTGAGTTCACCGTGGAACCCTGACAGCACAGGTTTGCATCTTAGGCAATTAATTACAGCATCTCAGTGGTTAAAGAATGCACTGGGCAGCAATGTGGAAGGAAATGTTGTATGACACCATTAACGCAATTACAATAGTACCTGACAAAAGTCATTGATAAGGAGAGGCACTGCAGCCGCTTTGAAAGGCATTGTTTGTAACCGCGACATGATTTACTCCTGAAATGTGGATACAAAATGAGAATGAGCTCTTATCTCTGTGACTGATAAAAGTGTGCTCGTAAAAGACCTCGGCTGAGCGTCTCCACAGAGCTGCTCTAACAATCATTCCTTATCGTCTTCGGTTGGGTCGGTATTCTTTCTTGGGCACAGCCTTGAGGTTCTGGAATGCCCTTCCGGATTCTATTGTGTCATTGTCAAGCCTCTCCAGGTTTAAAACTGCTGTTTAATTGTATTATTTGATCATTGTTTTGGCAGTTGGCATGATTGTAAATTAGAGCCAGCTGCCCAAACTTGTTACTGTGGGGCATATAAGCCTCACAGTTTGTTAATTTAGGACTGCTGAGTAGAAGGAAGCAGGGAGGTGTACCCTGCTGCTGAGAAAGGTACTGTGTGTAATAACGAGCTACATTGTGTGAAACTGTGTGTTTTCGTTTTAACAAGTAAACAGCTTAGCTGTCCTGTTTATTTAGTTAGGTTCCTGACAAGTGTAGTCAGCGCTTCAAAGTGGAGCTAGGTTTTTGTTTTGTTTATTCTTATTTGTGTTTAAAATAAAAAGTGTGCTACAGCACGTTTTTAAAATACATCTACTATGTGTGAGTTGGCCATTGAGTGTGGAAAAAGAACCTGATGCGAGCCTGTGTGGCAAGCGTCCTGTTACAACATTGTTTTACGAAGCTCAGTTTGTGTGACACAATTCTAGGAAACCCTCCTTTCACATAGGTCAGACTGCTGGTGCATTTAATATTCAGAAATTTTATATCCGGCTTTCTCACAGATGAATTGGGTTTGACAGAATCAAGAAGGGATGGTCCTTCAAATCCGGATTAAAGTGCAAAAGTTCCCAAAATATATTTATCTTGCTGAGGTGAAAGATATGGGGAGGGTGTAGAGCTAAAATGAACATTATTGTTGTTTCTGAAATATAGGAAAATAATGTGACTGTACACTAACTGGACTGTATAAGAGAGTGTCTTTATACTGTGAACTATAACTTAAGCTCAAGCGCTGTTACCTCAGAGCAAAGAGCAAGTAGGTCAGAGTGTGTGTAAAAGTCAGTGAGTCAGATACCCTGTTACAGTTGAAATATCCTGCGGGAAAATCTAGACTCACATGCTGGAATATGAGTTACCATATAAGGTATTACTCCATGAGTGAATGTGTTAAGATACTTAAACTCAAAGTGTGTGTTGAAATAGTCGTTCTTTTTATTTCTAACACTAAAACAGTAAGGAGAAACACACGTAAATACAGTGCTCTTGTTTCTGCATCTTCTACCAGTGAATTCTGTTACAATGTGGATAGATGCCGTAGACACGGCTATTTCATTACTTCACAGCGATGCCTCCTGTGCCAGACTGGATAATAGTTCAAAAAGTATATCATGCTTATTTCTCCATTATCACATGGCTTTTATCTATGTTGCTTTGTATTAATTATTACAATTAAATAAACCATAAAAGACAACTTTGTTATGAGGGTAGGAAGTTTTAACATGTGGGCTCTTTCTACATATCCCACGAATGCATGGCCACAAAGGAGTATAGAGAAGAATGTAGCATAACCAATTTGAGTTGGAATGAAAACTAGACCTCTGAAACTGTGTGTTAAAATGCAAAGCAACAGGAGTGACATTATGCCCTAGGAGAATAATCTCATTGAACCGTGTTGCTGTTTAAATACACTAAACCGAGAGATATTCTTTGAGTTCCTCGGAAATGACTGCCACGTCTACATTCTCCTGCCCTGCCTGTAAGAGGTTCTTCACAGTCCAGGTAGATAATGCGCCCCTATTCTGTGACTGTTTAACCTAGTTAACTTGTATGTTTTGTCTAACACTATATTTGCAATACTGGTTTGTTTTTGTACTATCAATAACCAATATATTTAATAAAATGTAATTTGATTATTAACATCTACCATTTTCAAGACTTGTCAATGATGATGAATAATTCATCCAAAATAACTATTAATTAACACATGGCTTAGGCTCATTATAATGAATGTCACAATCCTACATATTTTTATAAATAGAATTCCTTCATCTCTATACTATACAGTGTTCCAAAGTTTCTCCTTCTGTGCCTGAAATGTGTAACACACAGGTGTGTAATGCTCTGCCATTACATATTTAGACAATTGCTCGATGATATGGTATTAAAAGCTCAGTAACTGACTGTGCAAGCAAGCCTGGTTATTTTGTAATGTTATAGAACACCCTGTAAAGTTTACAATAAATGCATTGCGTGTATTTTTAAGTGCCTATTTTTATTTTTTTTATTTTTAATCACACATCATGGACAATACATTACTCAACGTTTACTCTGGGCGTTTGCTAGGATAAAATACAAATTCTAAGTATCGTAGTGTGTACAGTATCGTATCGTATGTATCGTAATGCTTCCTCCTGCAACAAGACTGGTTTTCTGTCCCCACAATACGCCACTCATTTCAATCAGAGCACCAGCATTGTTGCAGGAGGGAGCATGAACTGGATACAAAAATTGTTCTTTCTCCTGGCGAATGTTCTTGAGTAAAAGTTGAAAAAAAAGCCCTAGTGGCTATGATGTGTGAATAAAAAATATATATATATGTGGCAATGTGCCCCGCCCCTGTGTGCATTTCTGTGTTATATGTTGCATGTTGCATGTGTTAATGTTGGTGTATAGCGATTGGTACACGGGGATATAAGCGGGTCTGTGTTTCACGTGTGTTTAAAATTGTATAATTGTAGTTAGGCACGAGGTTGCACTTAATTAATTCACGTGCTGGGATTCAAGTAAATAATTAATTAGTAATTGAATCCCAGCACAACAGTATATATAGATGCACGATTCACTCACTCGGGGTTAGGTGTTCGAGAGTGGAGAACGGGTGTGGAGAAGGAGAGAAAGATAAGAAGAATTATATTAGTTTGTGCTCACCGTGTTTGTTTGTCTCCGTGCACCGTTTTGTTTAGTGATAGTCCGTTTTTGTTTATATGTTTATTTTGGCCGCAAGTGCCGTGTCCTGTTTTGTGTACAAACCTTTTATTTTCTGTCCTGTTGATTATTAAATGCTGGGCGCGATCACGCGCTCAGCTTCACCAAAACCCCAAGTCTCTGTCTGTTCTGTGTTGCTCCCAGTCTCTGGTCTGACGTCACCACCCACTCCGGCTGTCTTTGTGACACGTGGTGTCAGAACCGGGATCACAGCGCCTCCAAGACTCAGGCCAGGAGGAGTACTGTTTGTTTAAAATAAATAAAATAAAAAAAAAAAAAGATGGGAAAGAACGGCAGAAGGCAGCAGCCACAACACCAGCCGGAGGAACAGCAGCCCGGTGTTACTGCTGCGCTGAGCCTGGGCATTCCAGCACCAACTGCCCCTGGTACCCCTCGGACAGCTACCCCAACTATGCCCCATCTGCGGAGGTGAGCACTATGTGGCCCGCTGCCCTGTCCATCAGGAGAGGGAGGAGCAGGGGTCGCCTCAGTCTACACCACCAGCAGGGGAGGTAGACTGCTGCTCCCGCCGCCCCAACAACAACTGCAACAGCGGCCAGAGGAGCCAGAGAACCTGTTCCCCTGGTGCACCTGGTGCGGGAGGTGGATCACCGCTGGAGGGACTGCTCCGAGGTGCCACCGAGCTGGTGCGGGCGATGTGAGGAAGGGGACACGACTGGTCGGGATGCCCCTATGCCAGCTCGCCAGTGCCCAGACTGGGGAGCACGAGCTTCCAATACCGGGAGAGGAGCCATTGCTGGGTTCGCCTTCGAAGCTAGAGGGAGCGCCGCACCAATCCCCTGCAATAGGGGTGGAACCGCCCAGGAGAGGAAGGTAGGGAGGAGTAGGAAGAGGAGGAAAGGAAAGCTGCAACAGCAACAACAGCAGCAACAGCAGGAGGAGGTCGGGATGATGGCTGGGAGGTTTTTAAAGAACCTCGCGGCAGAGGTATGCCCTGGCTGTGGGGCTTATGGGCACACGCTAGCCATATGCCCCACGCAGTATGAAGAGGAGGAACTAGCGCCCAGACGGGGACCGCGAAGGCCCAGCGCCCAGACGGGGACCGCTGGAATCCAAAGCCTGAGCGGCAGCTGTTCCCACCTTCACCAGCAGAGCAAGAATGCCTGCTGTCCCCACTTCCACCAGCAGAGGGAGAATACCTGCTGTCCCCACTTCCACCAGCAGAGGATGAATGCCTGCTGGTATCACTTCCCCACCATCACGAGGAGAGGAGCCGGAGCTGCCTCTGCCTCCACCATCACCACCAGCAGAGGAAGAATGCCTGCTGGTAACACTTCCCCACCAGCAGAGGATGAATGCCTGCTGGTATCACTTCCCCACCATCACAAGGAGAAGAGCAGCAGGAGCTGCCTCTGCCTCCGCCACCTCCACAGCCCAAGCGGGAGGAGCCTGAGCGCCTACAGCCCAAGCGGAAGGAGCCCGAGCGCCTACAGCCCGAGCGGGAGGAGCCCGAGCGCCCACAGCCCGAGCGGGAGGAGCCCGAACATCCCACGCCTGAGTGGGAGGAGCCCGAACGTCCACAGCCCAAAAGGGAGGAGTCGGTGCATCCACAGCCCACAAGGGAGGAGTCGGTGCGCCCACAGCCCAAAAGGGAGGAGTCGGTGCGCCCACAGCCCAAAAGGGAGGAGTCGGTGCGCCCACAGCCCAAAGAGAGGGAAGTCGGGCTTCCACAGCCCTAGGACCCAAGCTGCCAGCAGAGGGAGAATGCCTGCTGGTTCCACCTCCACCAGCAGAGGAAGAATGCCTGCTGTCCCCATGTCCACCAGCAGAGGGAAAATGCCTGCTGTCCCCATCTCCACCAGCAGAGGAAGAATGCCTGCTGGTTTCCCCTTCAGAGGCAGAGCCGCACCAGTCCCCTGCAAGAAAGACAGAGCTGCACCAGTCCCCTGCAAGAGAGGCAGAGCTGCACCAGTCCCCTGCAAGAGAGGCAGAGCAGCACCAATCCCCGCAAAAGGGGAGACTACACGCTGCTCCCACCTCCGTCGCCAGGAGACTACACGCTGCTCCCACCTCCATCGCCAGGAGACTACACGCTGCTCCCACCTTCATCGCCAGGAGACTACTCGCTGCTCCCACCTCCACCGCCAGGAGCAGAGCAGCAGGAGCTGTCTCTGTCTCCATCACCATCAGGGGAGAGGAGCAGGAGCTGCCTCTCCCTTCACCAGAAGGACCAGGACTAGATGCTTGGGTCCTCAGCAGCCCTTGCATAGGCTGCTGAGGGAGGCACGGGAAGAACAGCCCGGCCGCAGAGGCCGAGAAGAGGGCCAACACCCGCACCCCAGCTTGTCCTGACTGCCTGCCTCGCCGCCCAAGGATGCCTGCCTCGCCGCCCAAGGATGCCTGCCTCGCCGCCCAAGGATGCCTGCCTCGCCGCCCAAGGATGCCTGCCTCGCCGCCCAAGGATGCCTGCCTCGCCGCCCAAGGATGCCTGCCACGCCGCCCAAGGATGCCTGTCTGGCATCGCCTGGGCTGCCTGTCGCGCCGCATCGCCTGGGGTTGCCAGCCGCCCGCATCGCCTGGGGTTGCCAGCCACCCGCATCGCTTGGGGTTGCCAGCCGCCCGCATCGCCTGGGGTTGCCAGCCGCCCGCATCGCCTGGGGTTGCCAGCCGCCCGCATCGCCTGGGGTTGCCAGCCGCCCGCATCGCAGCAGGAGGTACTGTGGCCGGAACCCCACCAAGGGGAGCTGCCAGCCACGAAGAATGTGGGGAGGTCAGGAGACCTGCTCCCACTGCAGCAGTTTCGCTGCCGGAGATCGTGGGGAGGTCAGGAGACCTGCGCCCACTGCAGCAGTTTCGCTGCCGGAGATCGTGGGGAGGTCAGGAGACCTGCTCCCACTGCAGCAGTTTCGCTGCCGGAGATCGTGGGGAGGTCAGGAGACTTGCGCCCACTGCAGCACTTTCGCTGCCGGAGTACTGTGGCCGGAGCCCCGCAAGGGGAGCTGCCGGCTTTGAAGAAGGGGAGGAGGTCCGAGACCACCAACCCCAGCAGCAGTTTCGCTGCCGGAGAAGGGGGAGGTCAGGAGACCACCCAAGCAGCCTTTCCGCTGCCAGGACTGCCCGGCTGAAGGAGTCAGTCTGGGGGCTGTCAGCACGCCTGCTGACAGCATGGCCAGTAGCAGCCTGGCTACTGGCAACATTGCCAGCCATGGGCCCACTGAAGCCTCCCTTCCCAGCCCGAGACTTTGTCCTGGACTGCTGGGTTTTAAGGGGAGGTGGCCGTTGAGGCCATGTGTGCTGCGCACAAGGGGGTATATGTGGCAATGTGCCCCGCCCCTGTGTGCATTTCTGTGTTATATGTTGCATGTTGCATGTGTTAATGTTGGTGTATAGCGATTGGTACACGGGATATAAGCGGGTCTGTGTTTCACGTGTGTTTAAAATTGTATAATTGTAGTTAGGCACGAGGTTGCACTTAATTAATTCACGTGCTGGGATTCAAGTAAATAATTAATTAGTAATTGAATCCCAGCACAACAGTATATATAGATGCACGATTCACTCACTCGGGGTTAGGTGTTCGAGAGTGGAGAACGGGTGTGGAGAAGGAGAGAAAGATAAGAAGAATTATATTAGTTTGTGCTCACCGTGTTTGTTTGTCTCCGTGCACCGTTTTGTTTAGTGATAGTCCGTTTTGTTTATATGTTTATTTTGGCGCAAGTGCCGTGTCCTGTTTTTGTGTACAAACCTTTTATTTTCTGTCCTGTTGATTATTAAATGCTGGGCGCGATCACGCGCTCAGCTTCACCAAAACCCCAAGTCTCTGTCTGTTCTGTGTTGCTCCCAGTCTCTGGTCTGACGTCACCACCCACTCCGGCTGTCTTTGTGACAATATATTAAAGCAATCGGGAATATGGGGGGAAAAAATATTGCTGCGATATGGACATAGGATTACAGCAGGTAATGTGTTTCTTCTAAACCCTGCAGCGGATCTGTAAAACTTTTAATGTTAGCTTGTGTGTGATCGCTGGTTACCGCAAATCCTGCACCCTGTTACATTAGCCCCTATGTCTGTGATTCAAACATAAATAAGTAAAACTATTTTAAAGCTGTCTGGAGGAACTGTATAGAATGGGATAATCTGTCTTCAAAGTAAAAGCAAGAGCCTCGAGTCACAAATCAGATATCAAAGTATGCCATGTGGATGGAAAGGATTTGAGCTGAATCCTATAGACCTATAGATATTAAATTGAGGCGATGCGATAAGCACTGGTAATCCTCCAGACATATTTACTTTATAACTGGGGAGGGGTCATATTTCTGATCAGATTCCTTCTGTGGGAGCCTTTAAGTTACATTTGTTACACTGCCAGGAGAGTCATGATGATAGCAGACATGCCACGTACATCACATTGAAATCTGTTTGAATAGTGTCTGACTCCCAAACGATTGGCTGAGAGTCACACGTTTATGGATTTATTTTCTTAAATCATTTATCCAGTGTTGTCCCCCACTGTCACTCCATTATCAGCTCTCCACACTCTCAAACAGGAAAACCTAAATAAATTGGTCAAACCAAGCTGGCATTATATTTTACAGAAAATGTACTCCAGAACCACACAGAAGGAACAACCCAATGGCCTAACCCTATTTAATTAGTAATGACCCTTCAAACCAAGAGCTTCCAAACCCATCTGCAGACCATTTTAAAGGCATGGGGGGGGGGGGGGAATAACATATATAATGCAATGGTGCTATGGATAGTGTAGGTTTATATTCTATGTGTTTTGGGTGTTTCAACCATTATCCATTATCCAGCTGAGAATGAAATTCCAACTGCCAAATCAAAGCAAAACCTTATTATGGGTCAGCTAGTTTATTTAACACAACCTTGGTAATGTATGCAGTATATATATATATATATATATATATATATATATATATATATATATATATATATATATATATATATATATATATATATATATATATATATATATATATATATATATATATATATATATATATATACAGTACTGTGCAAAAGTTTTAGGCAGGTGTGAAAAAATGCTGTAAAAGTAAGAATGCTTTCAAAAATAGACATGTTAATAGATTATATTTATCAATTAACTAAATGCAAAGTGAGTGAACAGAAGAAAAATCTAAATCAAATCCATATTTGGTGTGACCACCTTTGCCTTCAAAACAGCATCAAGCATCAATTCTTCTAGGTACACTTGCACACAGTTTTGAAGGAACTCGGCAGGTAGGTTGGCCCAAACATCTTGGAGAACTAACCACAGTTCTTCTGTGGATTTAGGCAGCCTCAGTTGCTTCTCTCTCTTCATGTAATCCCAGACAGACTCGATGATGTTGAGATCAGGGCTCTGTGGGGCCATACCATCACTTCCAGGACTCCTTGTTCTTCTTTATGCTGAAGATAGTTCTTAATGACTTTCGCTGTATGTTTGGGGTCGTTGTCATGCTGCAGAATAAATTTGGGGCCAATCAGATGCCTCCCTGATGGTATTGCATGATGGATAAGTATCTGCCTGTACTTCTCAGCATTGAGGAGACCATTAATTCTGACCAGATCCCCAACTCCATTTGTAGAAATGCAGCCCCAAACTTGCAAGGAACCTCCACCATGCTTCACTGTTGCCTGCAGACACTCATTCGTGTACCGCTCTCCAGCCCTTCGGCGAACAAACTGCCTTCTGCTACAGCCAAATATTTCAAATTTTGACTCATCAGTCCAGAGCAGCTGCTGCCATTTTTCTGCACCCCAGTTCCTGTGTTTTCGTGCATAGTTGAGTCGCTTGGCCTTGTTTCCACGCCGGTGGTATGGCTTTTGGCCGCAAGTCTTCCATGAAGGCCACTTCTGACCAGACTTCTCCGGACAGTAGATCGGTGTACCAGGGTCCCACTGTTTTCTGCCAGTTCTGAGCTGATGGCACTGCTGGACATCTTCCGATTGCGAAGGGAAGTAAGCATGATGTGTCTTTCATCTGCTGCAGTAAGTTTCCTTGGCCGACCACTGCATCTACGGTCCTCAACGTTGCCCGTTTCTTTGTGCTTCTTCAAAAGAGCTTGGACAGCACATCTGGAAACCCCTGTCTGCCTTGAAATTTCTGCCTGGGAGAGACCTTGCTGATGCAGTATAACTACCTTGTGTCTTGTTGCTGTGCTCAGTCTTGCCATGGTGTATGACTTTTGACAGTAAACTGTCTTCAGCAACCTCACCTTGTTAGCTGAGTTTGGTTGTTCCTCACCCAGTTTTATTCCTCCTACACAGCTGTTTCTGTTTCAGTTAATGATTGTGTTTCAACCTACATATTGAATTGATGATCATTAGCACCTGTTTGGTATAATTGTTTAATCATACACCTGACTATATGCCTACAAAATCCCTGACTTTGTGCAAGTGTACCTAGAAGAATTGATGCTGTTTTGAAGGCAAAGGGTTGTCACACCAAATATGGATTTGATTTAGATTTTTCTTCTGTTCACTCACTTTGCATTTAGTTAATTGATAAATATAATCTATTAACATGTCTATTTTTGAAAGCATTCTTACTTTACAGCATTTTTTCACACCTGCCTAAAACTTTTGCACAGTACTGTATATATATATATATATTACATTCTTGAAAAATAACAAGTTTACTGCACTGTGTTCACTTTTCTTTCTACACAGCTGAAGAAGGGCTTTTGTTTTCTGAGTAAAAAAATAAAACTTTTTAAAGGCACTACAGTGGGGGAGCAGGGTGAGACATACGATTAGAAACCTGCTGGTGGGAATCCTGTTCATACTGAATTGCAGATCTTGGCTGGGGACCTACAGGTACTACAGAACTGGTCTCTTCACTCCTGCAGGTTTGGGAGTAAAATCACCTGGGGATAGCATGCCAACATAAGTTGCTTTAGTTTTCCTTAATCCATAAGTAAGCCACAGTGATATTTGCAAAGGGCTTATGAGATTCAGAAACAGAAAGCTTGATGGTTCTGCGTGGGAAATAGTCAACTTGTAAGTAGAAGAAACATAACTAATCGTCAAAAGACAGGTGCCCATCTGACGACCCCTGTGATGTGCCCCACCCAGCTCATTCCCGATGGTTGCCATGCTGAGGCGTTAGGGAGGCCACATTTTGGTTGATCTCTGCAGCCAAAGTCGCCGCCATTGTGTGCGCTGCGGTGATCACTGGAGCCAGCATTACACTTCAACCATCAACATTGGGCCAATAAGAACATCCACATTACCTGGCAGAGGAAAAGCACTAGAGGCTCGTATTCTACTTCAACACGTGCAGATGCTGTAGCCATGTTATGTCTTGGTTGGTCCCCACCACTACTATCTTGGCAAAAGCTGAGTCCAATATTAGCATGAAGCAAATAACAGCTTCTCTCATGTAAGAAACATCTGAAATCTGCAACTTTATCCTAGTGTGTCGTCATTGAACTATTTTTGCATTACCCGTGTAAGAATCATCTCAGTAAAATTCTTCTCTAATTCAAGCTGGTCCATTATTCAGCAGATCAGGCTTGACTTTAAAACACAAGCTATAGATGTTGTTGTTGTTCGTTCTTGAATACTTTTTATGCATGCAATTGAAAGTATTTTTTATCATTCCAGTGTAGTTTCTACAGTGACCTTTTTGCTTGAAGCAGATGTAGTCATTTGCTTTAACATTTATTCCTGTTGTAAAGGTGCTGTACTTGTACATTTTCATATCTGATTTACATACAAAGCTCCAAGGTTGTTGGTTTTTTTTATTTCAAATGAATGATTTGTGTTTCTTGCAGAAATCGGATCTGATGATTCGTCTTTTTTTCTCTTTGCAAAAAGTGCTATTCTGACAAAAAGAAGACATATGTATAACTAATTAATTGCAGTTTCCTGTGTCTATCAATCACAGTATTAAGATATGGGGAACTCATTCCAGTTATACATATCTGTATGAACTGCAACTAATGTAGCTTTCTTGTTTTTGATGGTCCAGTCGTTATGTAGAGCAAGCACATGTGTTATCATGTTTTCTGTGATTAAAAACCTGAGCAGTTCAATAACAGTGGTCCAAGTAGTATCCTATTTTTTTATTGCCACTGAATATACTGCAAACATCCTTCTGGCGTAATGAAAAAATATTTTCTACTCTTCTTTAAATGATTTTCTTTGAATTAAACTTGTAAATGGACTGGTAATTGGGCAAAGCATTCACCTGGGTGTCAGTTTAATTGTGTTCATTCTGTCCTGTCAGTTCTCCAGCATTGCGCCTCATGCTTCTGTGTCGGTAGGGATGTTGAATGCTAACGCGCTTCTACGATCAGTGAAGAGCTTTTCTAAGGGAATGAGATGGATTAAAAGCATATGTAACATAATGTAAAGCTACCAACCGTCCCGATTTTCCTGGGCCAGTCCCCTTTTTAGGGAGCACGTCCTGGTGTCCCCACAGGATTAGTAAAATGTTACTTTTGTCCCGCTTTTGGGTAGTGTGTCCCGTCTATGTCCCATTTTTCATGAACGTCTGTGTTTTGGCCATAGGTTCAACGGTAATAAGGCACCATGATCAACTGCGTTAAATCTAAAGCGGAGCTGAGCCATTTGGGGTTTTTTCTGAGCTGCTCTGACTGGGGGGGTTCAGTTATTTAACGCACCCACTGTTGCTTAATTACCGCTTAGCACCATGACGATCCTAGTTGCAACTTCCGCCTTGCATTCTGTTTCCTGACAGACGGTGTCAGTCAGCTCGCAGGCAGTGGCTGTTGTCTTGAAGCTCCGCGGCGCGAACAAAATTAATAAGGAGGTGAGCGGAATTTTTTTTTTTTTTTCGAAAGAACACCCAAAAAAATTGTATGCAAAATAGTAAGAACAAAAAGGCTTATTTTATATATAAAATGTGTGATACAGATATGCGGTTTTAATGGGTTAATAAAAGAATAATGTTTGCCACCCCCACCCCGGACATGTCCCGGGTTTAGGCTTCACAAAGTTGGTAGCTTTAATAATGTCATCAATCAATGATAAGGAGACAGCATCTTATGATCTAACAGTGGGATTTGATATGAAATCATTTAATAGGCTATGACCTCAACTAGTGATTAGTGATTACCTTAATTTATTTCATATTAAAATCAATTTTCCACTAAAAGAAATGGACCCACCACTTGCAGAGAGTGACCGATGATCGCCCAGTTTCAGTAAATCATACTTCAACATGTTACTAATGATTTTACAATTACAGTTGGAACCAGTCCCTCTTGTAATGATGAGAATTTCATTCCTTGCCAAATGATTATATTGACGAAAATCTCATTGCGAGCCAATTGTGAATGAGCAGCAATTAGTGATTCACGTGAATGTGGAAGTTTATGGCAGTTATGTTTAAAAGGCATGAAACCATTTTTCCTCTCAACTCTGCTTCTGACATAGGCTGTTTGAAATATGTGGATTGATACTTCATGGTTTAAAGTTCTTTGAATTTGGTCTTGCTTGTAGGAACTGATTCTAAAACCATCAGAGCAAAACAAAAACCTATAAACCTTGGGCCCTATTAATAAAACAAGTCATGTGTTTTTGTTTTTATTTAATTTACTTTTTCTAAATGTTTTTATTAATAAAAAAAAAAGTTATGCAACTGGTCAGTTTGGTAACTGGTAACCATGAAATAAGTCTTCATCCATCAGAAAAGCTCAATGAGTATGAAACAGTTAAATGCAGATATTATTTACAGTATTGAAATAGCTTTCCATTTTCCGTGTGTCCTCATGAAATTGATGTAACAATTTCAGGAATTAATTTTCTTCCTTTTGACTCTGCATGTGTCAAATACAATGATGAAAACGAATGTTAAATGCCCATGTTTGTATCATTCTAAAATTGGAAATCGACTACATAGGGCTAGCAAAATGAGCATGTGTTTAGAAATCAGTATAGAAGTGCTACACCTTGTACATCTCTCCCAGCAGCCCTGCACCTCTCAGCAATCTATTCTGACATTAAGCAGGAGCTGTGCAATTGTAGTACAGTGTGGTACACTTACTTTCTAATCACCCTGTATATGAAAAATATATATTTTTTGCAATCCTCGAAAGGCGAAATGGGGTGCAAAACTACCCAAAAATATACTATGTGCACTTTAAAGAAGGATTACTCTTGTTTCCTCAGTCAGACAAGAACATGATCCCGGACACTTCAAAGGGGTTTGATATGTGCTCTTTAAACACACTGTTGCCCAGCACCACTGACAAAGAGTTAACAAGGCGATTAAACTTTGTTTTAAAGAAAAATACTTTTAAAGGTGCAATTTTTTTTAGATTTCTATGTCTTTACCTCACAGAATAAATAGAACCATGAGGGGCAATGGTGAGTTTTGTGATTGGAGATGCAAAAAAATTCAATTTATTTCTCTATAACAGTAAGGGACTGCATTGGGAAGATTTTTTTTAAAAAATGCTTCAAAGGTTAAACTGAGAAAAGAAACAATTTGAAGCGTTTTATTGCCTAATTTCTTTTTCAATGAAGCATTCATTCAGAAACATTAAAAGAAAAAAACTTTATTATGCAGGCAAGATATCATCTTTCAATAAATAGGGTGACAGCCTGCTCTTCTCAATTCATCACAGACTGTGCCAATGGATAATCCATCATTATGAACATCATTTAGGCCCCGGTAACTTGTCACAGGCAATTCCCTGGCTAGACATAAGTATGTCCCTAAAGGACAATCTGATAGGCAGGCGCAGAGTGCACAAAGAGAGGCTTTGCTGGGACAGGGCTCAGGAGAGAAATCATTTCCAGATGATGCCCCCATGGTTATAAACTATATATAATGCTTTATTAACACTCTATAACATAGTTATTAAGTATCTATTATATATTTAAAAACATTAATAAGCATCACCTTAATATAAAGTATCCAGCAAATAACCTGATTTGACTGTCTCGTAAGCTACACAGCACTTGAAGCACCTACACTGTTTGGGACAGGTTCACTAAAGTTTTGCTCCTGTGAAAAGTTTGTACACATTTTTGCTCAATGGGGAAACAATTACAAAACTGTAACTTAACTAAAACATGATTCCTTAGTTTACTCCCCTAATCCTTAAGTTATCCTATTTCATTACAAAGGCTAAACGATAATAGAAAACAGCCATGATCAGCTCCCCATATGCAGGAGAATAACATGCTGTAAAACTGTGCTTGAGGTTGTTCAGGGCCCAATCAGACTGGCATTTGAAGATTGTAGCTAACAAAATAATTTAAAAAAAAACATACCAATTTTTCACTTCCGCTCGCTGCATAGGTCACAACTGTACAGTTTGTAAAGAAACGCATGTTACAGCAAATATGTATTTTCATTTTAGAACACTTCTGGTACTACACTACTTCTTCTGCTTTGCTTGTCTTGACTTTACTTCCTTTGGTCACCCTTAACTCTTTGCAGTCCATTTATTAATTGCGCGTCAGGTCCAATTTATTTTCACACGGGCAGTTAATTTTAGACGCGCTGTTTAAAAGTATTTTTTTTCCACAGTCAAACGGGTTTAAATGGCCCTGCATATCAACAAAGCACTCACTAGGCATCTCCAGCCCCGCCCCACCCTTTCGTTTGCTATCGCTTTCACATATGCTAAGAAATAAATAATAATAATAATAATAATCGTACATACCGATCAATCATCTCCTGATCACTCGTTTTATCACCAAACTCCTCAATAATGCAATCCAAGTCATTATTTTATTACTATAACATCTCAAAAAAGCTCTGCAAATGTCCGTGATAGTCTCTGTGCGCTGATACAGTAACAGCCAGCTTGTTTCCTTATGACCGCCCCTATATGATGCCAGGGGCAAGAATGACTATTCATGAGATACGGCTTTTTTTTTTTTTTTTTTCTTTCAGCTTGTCTCGGCTCCTGTCGCTCCCACTCGGCCATTGAATGGTTTTCTCTGCTTTTTACAGAGAAAAAACGACTAGAAACCCGTTTTTTTGCGTTTTTTTGATGATGTCGGACAGGGTCCGACAATGGATTGGATAGGAATAATTGTAATGTCGGATCAGGTCCGACAATGGACCACAAAGGGTTAACAGTGTCTTCTGTGTCAAAGTATGTTACTGGCATGTCAATGAATGGGGGAAGTAGCTGATTGGTTATTGACAGGAAAGAAGCCAGTGAGGGGATGGGTACAATTTTACCCTCCAGGTGAAATGACCCAGGGAGTGCAAGACAGTTTAAAAACATGGCTTGTTAACATAGATTTTAAGCTAGTGAATTACCAGATGTCATATTTTAAAATGAAAAAACATTCTAAAACGAGTCTCAAAATTATCTTTTGGAGAAAAATGATGAAAAATTATTAAACTATTTTGTTAAGAGATGAATGTTTCACCGGTAGGACTCAAGGTTTCACTCATGTTTTGCTGGTGTTGTTAGAATTACATAGAATGGGTTTCCGTTCATCTCATTTCCCAGGGGCTTGGGATACTGATGTGCAAATGAAAAGTAAGAAAATATGTTTAAGCCTTAGTTATTATTAAATCAGTTTGTTATATAATATAAACCCCTGTACAATAATTGGCAAAGGATTGAAAAAAAAAACAGTGAACACGATTTTTAAAAAGCTGTATGCCTTCAAATGAAAAACATATAACTGTTATTATTTGAGAATGCAAGTCTGGCTCATCTTATCTTTTCCTTTCACCTGCCACATCTGAAGATTGTATTACCTCTAACGGTTATTTCACTAAATCGAAGAAATGGCAATGCTCTCTTATTCAACTGTACACTTTTTCAGTCCATTAGAGTGCCAGACAGAATAACCTCTTTTCGAATCAATGAAAAAGAAATTATCAACGGCAACATTTCCACCCACTGCCAATTTTGTTTCTCGCACAGCCCTGCACTGAATCAGAAGAAACTGTCAAATGTGAAACATACCACAGGAGCACTTATCGTTCATCGTAACATTAGGGCCCTTGCCTAAAATACTATTGTAATAATGGTTCCATTAGATAGCATGTTGAACCATTCTAGGATTGGGTATTATGCACATCAGTTGAATTACCTCCCACATGCAGTACATAAGGCCAAGTACAGCGGTATGTACGGTATGGTCGTTAAATGGAGAAAAGCAAAGATTTGAATTTAAAAGGGGGCATGTTCTGTATCTAAATCCGATCTACAGTAAAAGGCATCTTTAAGGAACATCTACTGATTAGTCTATCTAGACGCCTTATGTAGAAGCCTCTTTTTAATCCTATATTTTGAGAATAACGTATGCTAAACAAGGTTCTTTGTAAGTTTAATCATAACTGGACAGGCAGTTCTCTCTGTATGTAACTCTAAAAGGACAGTCGGACAGAATGACATATACTCGGTGATATAACTTAAAGAAGGTCTTTAGCAAGTTTCATCACAATTGGACAAGCTGCAAAACATAAGGACGGATGCCCATCTCCACTATATCGCCCAGCAGGGATATTCATCCTCAGTGGAAGAAACAGGTTTAAAAGGCACTGCATATCAACAGGACACTCAGTACTACATCCCACCCCTTGTTCGCTGTATTTTTCACATACCTCTTCATAGTCGTGCATACCTATAAATCATCTCCTGATCACTCGTTTTATCATCAAAGTCCTCAATAATGCGATCCAAGTCATTATTTTATTACTATAACATCTCAAAAAGCTCTGCAAATGTCTGTGATATTCTTTGAGTGCTGGATGCAGAAGCAGCTATATTGTTTGTTTATGTCCGTGTTATCTCTGTGGTGCCGGGGCTACGTGTATTGCTCAGAATCACCCCTTTTATTCAGCTTCTCTCGGCTCCTATCCGTCTCACTCGGTCATTGAATGGTTTTCTCAGCTTTTTCCAGTGAAAAAACGACTACAGACCTGTTTTTTTCTTTTTGATGATGTCGAACAGGGTCCGACATCGGACTGGAAAGGGAAAATTGTAATGTCGGACCTGGTCCGACATAGGACCGCAAGGGGTAAACTCAAAGATAAGAACTGTCAAGGCAGATTGATGATCACATTTAATTGGAACTCCTGGTGTATTCAATGGAGGGAAAATCCTATATAAACCCAGAGCAAGACCCCATTCACCACCATTGAACTTGATCTTGCAAGCTGACGTGGTCCATGCTCTGAGGGTCTCTGAAAAACTGATTGCTGTTTGGTTGTATTTAGAAGTCTCTGCTTTTGAAGACAATTCTTATTGTTCATATATCCTACACTTCCATATACTGGAAGGTAAGCATATATTTTAATTTATGTCTTTTATATTGGATGCATTGCTATAAGGTATAAAAATTATGTTTTAGTCTTAAGAGAGTGATATATTGTATGTTGTAGCATTTAGCGGTGGGCGCTTTAGCTTTTTGCATTTTATAGCCTGAAGGTTAAATATATAATAACCATATTTGTATTACTGTATTGAAGTACTAATGCTGTTAAACCTGTAAAAGCACTGGTTCGCTCAGATTGCTTATTACTTGGGATTTACGGTGGTCTGCGCAACCAACCAATCCCATTTTTAAAGCATTTAATAAACCGAAAAGAGCACTACAACTGCTCTGATTCGTTAAAACTTCAAATTAAATGAGTCTGTGTGATTTTCTTGATTATTAAAAAGTTGTCTGGAGATATAGCATGCCCAATGCATGAATAAAACCACTTACAGGAGGAAGCCATTTCTCTTTTTGCATCGAACCCGTGAGGGCGACCGATGTGACCTCGCGGTTGGTGGTCATCTTCTCTATTTTATTTTATTATCGTTATAATTTGTTTATTTAGTAGACACCTTTATCCCAGGCGACTTATAGAGACTAGGGTGTGTGAACTGTGCATCAGCTGCAGAGTCACTTACAAATACGTCTCACCCAAAAGACGGAGCACAAGGAGGTTAAGTGACTTGCTCAGGGTCACACAATGCGTCAGTGGCTGAGGTGGGATTTGAACCGGGGACCTCCTGGTTACAAGCCCTTTTCGTTAACCACTGGACCACACAGCCTCCTGTCAATTAACCCTTTTCGGTCCATTTATTAATTCTGCGTCAGGCTCGCCAGGTCTAATTAATTTTTACACGTGCATTTAATTTTAGATGCGCTGTTTAAAAGTATTTTTTTTCACAGTCAAACGGGTTTAAATGGCCCTGCAGATCAACAAAGCACTCACTAGGCATCTCCAGCCCCACCCCACCCTTTCTTTGGCTATCGCTTTCACATATGCTACCAAATAAAAAATAATAATAATAATAGTCGTACATACCGATCAATCGTCTCCTGATGACTCGTTTTATCACCAAACTCCTCAATAATGCAATCCAAGTCATTATTTTATTGCTATAACATCTCAAAAAAGCTCTGCAAATGTCCGTGATAGTCTCTGTGCGCTGATACTGTACTCCCAGCTTGTTTCCATACGACCGCCCCATCTGAAGAAGGGAGGCTACTATGACTATTCATGAGATACGCCTTTTTTTTTTTATCGGCTTGTCTCGGCTCCTTTCGTTCCCACTCGGCCATTGAATGGTTTTCTCGGCTTTTTCCGTTGAAAAACCGACTTTTTTGCGTTTTTTGCGTTTTTTAAATGATGTCGGACAGGGTCCGACAAAGGACCTGATGGGAATGATTGCAATGTCGGACCCAGTCCGACAAAGGACCGCAAAGGGTTAAAGGCTGTTTCAATTTGTTTGAAACTGCACTGGGTCAATATCACCTGAAACAACAGACTAACCTAAATTCTGAACATAATAGGATAGTGTCGGAGAGTGTGGGTGATTCACTCAACACACAGGAGTCAGGATGAGTCTTTGAAAATGCCATGCAGGCACACAGGATTTAGTTATACCCCGACGGGGTCGCACCAGGGATATACTCAGGGTTGCTGCCAGCAATGGTATCACCCTGAGTTCTTGATACACATTTACACATTTATTCACAGAAAGTATAGTCCATAATCCAAAGTTTACAAAAGTTTGCTGTTTGCTGCAGTATCAGTACTCCCTCGACACAGACGGTTTTTTATTTACTCCAGTTCTCCAGTCCTGCTGTGTTTTATCCTGGAAGGGCAAGACCGAAGGAATAACAGAACATCATTTTTATTGATCAACCATCCCCCGCAAGACACGCCTCCCGACCCCTCAGAGAGAGACACGCGACACACCCTCACCCAACCTCTCTATGTCATCGCCATGATTGGCAGGCGGGTCCTACAGGGAGGGCTTCCGATACCTCCCCTTGCAGGATCACACATGCCAGCACAGATCCTCCCCTATTACAGATAGTTAATAATCATTATAAAGAAGCCAATCCTGCTGTAAGTGAAAAACCACTCCTGGCATTTGTTCTGGTTGATATAGCTTGCTCACAGTGTTTGGTTATTATTCAAAGATATCAAAATCAGAGAGGTGCATTAAGGTGCAGCATCTAGCTGCCACAGAAGTCTTGCCCCTGTTAGCATTAAAGTGAATTAAAGGTGTTTAAAGAGAATTAGCCAAGTGGATTTATCCATGACACTGAAGTTAACCTCTGCTCTTCTTTTCAAAGTAATTGTAGCTAACAAAATAGTTCCATAAATCTACTCTGCCATGCACATCGATTCATCATATATGTCTCAAATGTGCAGGGATATGTAGACAGCGCTGCTGCCTCATTAAGGGAAGGTAATAGTTAGGTGGTTATCCAATAGGAAGGAATGCTGGAGACTGCTTGTGAGGGTGAATAATGGTGTCAAGTTTTTTTTTTTTTGTTGCTGGTTTTGCTTGAGTCTGCAAAATAAAATATCTGCTTACAGATGTATTCTTTTAACAAAACCCACTACAGTCCTGTCACAGGATGACGTGTGTGGTGGCGGCAAATCAGGAAGTAATTGCAGCACAACACAGCAGACTGGGATTTAAACTGAGCCGCTACGGCTCAGCTTTTATTAACAAAACAAACAAAACACAAAACACTTGTAAAATAAAACGGCACGGTGGCCAAAACAATAGACAGACAAACAGATGAAACGAAACAAACAGCTACCGTAGCAATTGTTTTATATATATATATATATATATATATATACAGTACTGTGCAAAAGTTTTAGGCAGGTGTGAAAAAATGCTGTAAAGTAAGAATGCTTTCAAAAATAGACATGTTAATAGATTATATTTATCAATGAACTAAATGCAAAGTGAGTGAACAGAAGAAAAATCTAAATCAAATCCATATTTGGTGTGACCACCCTTTGCCTTCAAAACAGCATCAATTCTTCTAGGTACACTTGCACAAAGTCAGGGATTTTGTAGGCATATAGTCAGGTGTATGATTAAACAATTATACCAAACAGGTGCTAATGATCATCAATTCAATATGTAGGTTGAAACACAATCATTAACTGAAACAGAAACAGCTGTGTAGGAGGAATAAAACTGGGTGAGGAACAGCCAAACTCAGCTAACAAGGTGAGGTTGCTGAAGACAGTTTACTGTCAAAAGTCATACACCATGGCAAAACTGAGCACAGCAACAAGACACAAGGTAGTTATACTGCATCAGCAAGGTCTCTCCTAGGCAGAAATTTCAAGGCAGACAGGGGTTTCCAGATGTGCTGTCCAAGCTCTTTTGAAGAAGCACAAAGAAACGGACAACGTTGAGGACCGTGAGCGCGGTGGTCGGCCAAGGAAACTTACTGCAGCAGATGAAAGACACATCATGCTTACTTCCCTTCGCAATCGGAAGATGTCCAGCAGTGCCATCGGCTCCAGAACTGGCAGAAAGCAGTGGGACACTGGTACACCCATCTACTGTCCGGAGAAGTCTGGTCAGAAGTGGCCTTCATGGAAGACTTCGCGGCCAAAAGCCATACCTCCGGCGTGGAAACAAGGCCAAGCGACTCAACTATGCACGAAAACACAGGAACTGGGGTGCAGAAAAATGGCAGCAGGTGCTCTGGAGTGATGAGTCAAAATTTGAAATATTTGGCTGTAGCAGAAGGCAGTTTGTTCGCCGAAGGGCTGGAGAGCGTACACAAATGAGTGTTTGCAGGCAACAGTGAAGCATGGTGGAGGTTCCTTGCAAGTTTGGGGCTGCATTTCTGCAAATGGAGTTGGGGATTTGGTCAGAATTAATGGTCTCCTCAATGCTGAGAAGTACAGGCAGATACTTATCCATCATGCAATACCATCAGGGAGGCATCTGATTGGCCCCAAATTTATTCTGCAGCATGACAATGACCCCAAACATACAGCGAAAGTCATTAAGAACTATCTTCAGCGTAAAGAAGAACAAGGAGTCCTGGAAGTGATGGTATGGCCCCACAGAGCCCTGATCTCAACATCATCGAGTCTGTCTGGGATTACATGAAGAGAGAGAAGCAACTGAGGCTGCCTATATCCACAGAAGAACTGTGGTTAGTTCTCCAAGATGTTTGGGCCAACCTACCTGCCGAGTTCCTTCAAAACTGTGTGCAAGTGTACCTAGAAGAATTGATGCTTGATGCTGTTTTGAAGGCAAAGGGTGGTCACACCAAATATGGATTTGATTTAGATTTTTCTTCTGTCCACTCACTTTGCATTTAGTTCATTGATAAATATAATCTATTAACATGTCTATTTTGAAAGCATTCTTACTTTACAGCATTTTTTCACACCTGCCTAAAACTTTTGCACAGTACTGTATATATATATATATATATATATATATATATATATATATAATCAGTTGCAAATACTGACACTGTGACCAGTTGGGCACGCACTAAAATGCCACTTTAAATTCTGTTAAATCGTAGCCATTTCACGGCTACCTAACAAACTGCTTTCTGCTCTAATCCCCATAAACTGCAGTGTCTATCAGGAGACACATGGTTCAGCTCCCATGAATAACATTGTCCCATGATGTGCCTAGTTTATTACGTAATAGCTCCTAATAATCTGCCCAAACCCAGTACAATTCTATATAATATAAATCAATACGGCTGCAAGGAGGCAGCCTTCTTTTATTGCTTCAGTTTGTAGGGTTGGGGTATGGTCGGTCACTGACAAACATGTGCAGTGAATAAATGTTCTGGTTCTCTGCTTATCAAACAGGGAATTAAATCTGTGAGCAGCATTCCAGATAGATTACCCTGTTGACACACTTGCCTGTTAATCTGAAACATTTTAGCTCAAGTGGTCTGTTAAGAATCTTATTAGCTAGTCTGCCTGTTTATACAGTAAGGGACTCCTGCACAGCTGCAGAGGGATTCAATTGTCTGCATCAAGCATGTGCATTTGGGGTATTTTTATATGAAGCCTAGAAATATTCTTCAGGCTTTTCTTTCTCATTTGAAGGAACCTGTACTTTAGCCCGAATTAACCACAATTATTATTGTGTTAAATCTGATTTGATAATGGTACTGTAAAAGCAAAGTCTTTTTTGGCCCACATCTGTTTATATAAATGAAATTATTCTAAAACTCCCTTTCTAATGTCAATTCATACCTGACAATATGCCCTCATATAGTAATTTGATGCTTGTCTTCAGTTAAGTTTTATAGATCTGTCAACCTGTTTCCAAAGAAACCTGGCTTGGGGAAGAAATGTCACAGATTTGAAGAGCCACGAAAAAACGCAGTTTGATTTTTTTTTGTCCGCTTGACCTGTTCTAGCAGGCAGTTCTACACAAAAACATGTCCTGTGTTGTTAATAGAGGATATCTTCAAAATACACCGATCAAGGCTCTAGCTTAAATGTTACATGGCTAAGTATTACCTTCCTAACATGTTAACAAATGTGTTTAATGGTTTAATATATAACATGCAATGACTTAATTGTTCTCTAGGCTGATCCTTTAATTGAAATGGGTTTCAATTCAAGTCAGCAGTTCTAAATGTTCAAATATAGCCTTTAACAGACCAGAGGTTTACAACCGGGGGTCCGCGTACCCCTGGGGTTACTTCTAAGGATCATAGGCAGTACGCAGGGTGAAATGCAAATAACAATGAAAGTACGAAAAAAGAATGATCTTGAATTGATTTATTTTTTACGGTATTATATATTATCTCTAAACCACTGTGCATAAAGATTTCACTTTTGTTTAGCAGCTCAAAGTGAACCGTACTTTCCACCTGTACACATGCGTGATTTTGATCGAGTGGACTTCCACTGATACTGGTGGGTGAAGCAGGGGTCTGGTGATTCTGCCTATGGAGAGCACTTTGAACTGCTCATTAACTTTGCTGTTTTCAACTTGTTGTATAAGTGAATACTAATCAGTGAAGCACAATATTGCTGCATTTTTTAGAAGTATAAATGCTCTGGTAAACATAAATAATAATCACAGTATTTTGACGGTTTTTATTTTATTTATTAGGCACGGCTGCATTTTTAGTAACAGCAATAGCGGCTGGTTGAAATGGATGCATTTCTTACCTCCAAAAGAAAAACAAAGGAAGAAAACGCAAGAGTACAGAAAGTTATACCAAATCCCTTTGGATAATTTTATTTTGGCTTTAATAAAAAAAAGGCTTAATGTTAGTTATTATACTTTTATCTTGAGGTTAATGTTTTTGATATTGTAAACATTTTAAATGGCACACATAATTATGCTGGGATTGAAAGTAAATGGTAGTGTGCTAAACATTTACAGTGCAGACTATTTTGTATTATTTATAATAACTTTGCTGAATAGAAAGTGAATACGAGTGCTTCCAAAGAGATTCCCAACCGTCTTTTAATTGTGTGCATCCAAAGACATGTTATTAAAAGCTTTAAGAATCAAGCCTGCTGTTTGGAATTCTGTCCTAAATTGCTGTGAGATAAATTATATATTAAATAAACTGAATATTCTGCATTCTATTGCAACTCTGGTACCATTCAGCCAAGTGAAAATTGTAAAGGGGTACTTGAGCTGAAAACTCCAGACAGAAGGGGTACAGTTTAAAAGAAAAAGGCTGAAAGCCCCTGGGCTAGACTGTCAAAGCTCAGACAGATCATTTGGGTCTCACAAGTAGCATCAGTTGTTTTTATTCATTTTAAAATTGTTACTGGTAGTGAAAATTAGAGTAAATAGCACTGATAATCAAGCCCAGTGTGTTAACGGTTAACAAAAGAAAGAAAGAACCAGCATTGCTAGTTTAAATTCCTCATTATGCAGACCTGGATTATGGTGTGTGTGCAAATCAGAAATAACTGAAATGATCCATAAATGATCAAGGCACTGTTCCTTTCAAGTACAGCCATGATTGGCCCGACACAGGCAGGAAGCCTTCCATCTACAATCTATTTAGTCTTATTAAAATTGCACTCACCAGCAATAAACTAGATATGGCTGATCCCCTATATCCCCAGGGGATAGCAGACTCATAAGGTTACACTGGTAGTCATTTATCACACAGTACACAAATTACAACATAGGAGTCTGAAAGTTACACAGCAGTCTACACATGGAAGAAATATAATATCTTTTATAATGCACAACAATATACACTGTGGAGCAAACATTAGTCAGTCAAGCTGTTTTGCAAGTTTCCAAGGGCAAAAATAATGCAGAAATTCAGTTAGTACTGTGCAATCCGGTTAACTGCTGCAGTATTTGTTATTGATTTTCGACATGATGGTACTGTGGTGTATACAGTAAAAATAAATAATTTGTGAAGAATCAGATAACTTTAAGAATACCGAGGGGGTTCTGGAGAACGATCATTCTCTTGCATGGGACTGGAGTGTCCCGCCCCTATTTATTATTATTTGTATTTTTGTTTGCGGCGCAGTTAAAAGCGCCGTGTCTTTTGTTATTGTTTTGTATTTATAATTTTAAAACCCCGTGAGGATGCATGACTGATCAGCTACTGATTATTTAACTAGCTGACAGTCATGCATCCTTACCAAACGCGTGCAGACTGTGGCCGAGGGGTAATAAGATAATTAACAGCTAGTTAACCCCTCGGCCAGAGTATAAGAACCTGCAGCTGTCCGTGCTGCAGGGTTGAGTGTACAGAGGAGAGTACGGAGAGCAGAGAGAGGAGAGAGGAGAGAGCAAGGAGACAATACAATTGCTAAAACGTGCTGGATTAGCCAGCACGACACTTACTTGTTTGTCTGTTTATTTGTTTGGCCCTCATGCCCTTTGGTTTCTGTTTTCTGTTTTGTTTAAATCTTTTGTTTGTTTATTTATTAAATACGCTGAATGCAGTTGCATTCACCTTCACCCGCCCATCCGTTGTTTTGGTTTCAGTTACTTCCTGGTCCATGACGTCACCACACCTCACCACTGCGAGCCATCCTGTCACAGGGACTCATTAATAAGGAACTGTGTCTTGACTTTATATTATATTATTATTATATGACAGATAAAACCAAATATGCGTAATGATTGCTTAATTGTACATAAACAATTGTGCGTAATGAAATAGCCGGTATCGAGCTATAATTTCATCCTCAGTACTCTCCCTCTGTTCCTGGGTTGTTCAGGAAGTTTGAGCCTGCACTCTCCGTAGTAAGAAATCTGTTATGACTGCTGTCATATGCTCTTTCCTATCAGCTACTTTCTGACTTTTTCTTTGCGCCCAAATAAGACCAATTTGAAATCTTTGTGGACCCTTTTAAAGTCGGTGCAGCTGTTCTGCCACTTCATAAATCTCATTTTAATATCACAGACTTAATTTACAAATGAGCCCCACCTACAATTTGCCCATGCATATAATTAAGGCTTGAGACCTATGGCCTATGGCCTCAATGCCATTGCAAACGCTTCATTCATGACCCCCACATTTCTCTAAATAGTTGAAAAAGCTTTAGTTAACTATGAACTTGTTGTAATTAATCCAAATAGGAGGCTGTGTGGTCCAGTGGTTAAAGAAAAGGTCTTGTAACCAGGAGGTTCCTGGTTCAAATCCCACCTCAGCCACTGACTCATTGTGTGACCCTGAGCAAGTCACTTAATCTCCTTGTGCTCCGTCTTTTGGGTGAGACGTAATTGTAAGTGACTCTGCAGCTGATGAATAGTTCACACACCCTAGTCTCTGTAAGTCGCCTTGGATAAAGGCGTCTGCAAAGTAAACAAATAATAAAGTTTACCAGAACATACTTAACAAAACATTCTTTAAAACGGTTCTTATCATTTTGTAAATAGGGGACAGTGGGCTCTGTTCACAAAGCTTTAACTCATGGTTTATTTCAATGTCTTTTTTTATGAATAAAATCAAGTTTAATATTCCTGAAACTGTTCTGGACTACTGGTGGTTCAATTGCCAATAGTAAAGAACAGTTTAGTAAAAATAGACTGAAAAAACATTAT
Organism: Acipenser oxyrinchus oxyrinchus; assembly: GCA_030684275.1. NCBI lineage: Eukaryota > Metazoa > Chordata > Actinopteri > Acipenseriformes > Acipenseridae > Acipenser > Acipenser oxyrinchus. Next base: position 10,110,123 of record CM060265.1, on the reverse strand, counting down.
TTAAACAAATCACAAGTTAAAGGTTTGTGACTACAGCCCAGTATATCAGCTTTTCCAAGAAAGGCCTCATATAAACAAACACGTTTTAGAGCCACACAAAAAAAAAAAGAATATTGCACAGAATGTACTGGAGAGGACATGGTTTTATGAACAGCACAAAATTCCAGCAGATTCGTTTCAGCAGGGTCTTTGTGTTTCTATAATCTATTTTGATCTATCTAGTTTTTTTTGGAAAGGACTTTTGTTTCAATCACTCATATTAGTTTTAGCCTGGTTTTAAGACCACACTCAATTTCATTGTACCTGCAGGGAGATTGATATGAGCTTCCTACACCAAAGAGTTTTTTTTTTTTTTTTTCTTGTCAAATGAAGGCAACTGAACGATAGGATTCACGGTTTAATTTAGAAATAATGTAAAAACAGGTAAGCCTTCACATAAGACAAAGAACATTATACTGGTGCCTAGTTGTTTTCTAAAGTGTGGAAACTATAATATGCTTATGTTTTGTAGAAATTGACATAGTATTTGATAATAATATCCTTACGAAAGTTAGCCACACTAGATTTGTGTAGATATTTTTGCATACATTTTGATGCTATACTATGCATTTACCATAGTGTACCATGGTTTGTCACTTTTTTAAATTTGCTTTACCTGCAGAAATAGTCTAGGAGCCAGTTTCCTAAAGAGCATTTGTTTTTTAGTTGGTTGTACCCTAATTACAGAAAAGGTTTGCCAATTGTATCTGCAACAATGGTGGGTGACGATCATTTTTGCCAAATGTTATTTTTCACCAGGGAATTTTTTTAGAAATTAGCTGCTGTGGTCGTTTCTTCAACAGCTCATAAAACATAAACAAGTTGTGATGCCGTCTTACTGTTTATGATACTCCCCTTGGAAAATGTAACAGTACCTTTTGCTTTGACCTGTGACCTAATATGGCGTTCACATTGTGGTCATGTGGCTTTCTTATTTCTGGCTAAAAAAGATCAACCGCTTTGAGATATTGGCTTCATATTCTGTAAATATCTTTTTGTCGCACAAGGAAAATGGTGTGCTTGCGTCTATGTTTCTAAAACTGCAAAGGAGACATACGTCAGTAATACGTCAGAGATACGTCAGAGGGATACGTCAGAGGGAAACATCAGGGATACGTCAGGGGGATACGTCAGAGGGATACGTCAGGGATACGTCAGAGGGATATGCCAGAGGGATACTTCAGGGATATGTCAGAGGGATATGTCAGAGGGATATGTCAGAGGGATACGTCAGAGGGATACGTCAGGGATATGTCAGAGGGATATGTCAGGGGGATACGTCAGAGGGATATGTCAGGGGGATACGTCAGAGGGATATGTCAGAGGGATACGTCATAGGGATACGTCAGAGGGATATGTCAGGGGGATACGTCAGAGGGATACGTCAGGGATACGTCAGAGGGATATGTCAGAGGGATATGTCAGAGGGATACGTCAGGGGGATACGTCAGAGGGATACGTCAGAGGGATATGTCAGGGGGATACATCAGAGGGACATGTCAGAGGGATATGTCAGGGATACGTCAGAGGGATATGTCAGAGGGATACGTCAGAGGGATACGTCAGGGGATACATCAGAGAGATACGTCGGGGATACGGCAGAGGGATATGTCGGGTATACATCAGAGGGATAAGTCAGAGGGATACATCATTAATACATCAGTAATATGTCAGGGATATGTCAGAGGGATACGTCAGAGAGATACGTCAGGGGGATACGTCAGAGGGATACGTCAGAGGGATATGTCGGGATACGTCAGAGGGATACGCCAAGGGTACGTCAGGGATACGTCAGTAATACATCGGGAGATACGTCAGAGGTATACATCAGGGATACATCAGTAATACGTCAGAGGGATACATCAGGAATACTTCAGTAATACGTCAGGTATATGTCAGCCCTACCTATCAGGTTTTTAAACTGTTGTTTATGCTTGGGAAGTAGTCAGCAAGAAAACCTGAAATGGATTTCAGCAAAACATACTACTGGGCGCAACTTAGTACAGTGTTCAGTCTTCTCCGATCCAAGATGTACCCGGGTACACGTTTTCTAGTTTCATAGTGGGGACTACAACATATGAGCCTGTCACGATTCTGAAGCTTGCACCTCACACAACGCAGCTGTATTATCTGCATGATTTACAAAAAAATCTGTGGTACGGGGATCCGCGTTCCTGAGAGCCTTGCTGTCAGTTACTCTTGAATACCAAGCAATGGTGCTTCAGCAATCATACTGAGCTAAGCTAATTCTTTGATAAATGCAGGCTTTTAAAAGAGGAAAACATGGAAAATAGTCTCAGAAACTGTTTACTTTATTGGAGATGATTAATTACCCAATTAAAAAAAATATAACAGACATCCCTGTAGTTAAAGAGCGCCTCGCATTTCAAATCTCCTTTCCAATAATCGCTCAGATTGGTTTCCTTAAGGGTACAGCTGCCCATAACCCCAGAAAATAGCTGCACATTTCTCCCTTCGCACCCCCACCCCCTCCACTCCACCTCCCCCTCCCTCCCTCAGCAGGGACCTCCTGCCAGCAAAAAACAAACTTTATGAAAAAGGCACCAAAGCATGATTCTCCATGCAAAGAAATGTAGTTTCTTAAAGCTGGCATGTCCCACAGTCATGTTCAGTTTTAGAAAATAGAATTTCTGGTACTGTAACATTTAGAAAAAACCCTGTAGGGTTTCTAGTCTGTTTCCATTCAGTTAATCTTGATTTACATGTTGAAGCAGCCATTCTCCTTCATGCCTTCTGACAGACTGTCTGGAAACTAAACAGGTGAATACTGCCACTAGCAAACTCTGCAGTTGGTTAGGGAAGCAAATTATTAAAACAAAGGAAACAAAATCTCCTTTATAAAAGTTTACTGAAACTGTAGTAAAAGTACATGCATGGTAAATGACAGATGAGAAAAGCACTGTTAATAGCAGACTTTTGTTAAGAACCTTCTTAAATTTGAGGCTGAACACCTTGAAGGTGTTGTAGTTGTACAGTATTGCTTTTGCTAGTATTAGCACTCCCACTTTGACTATGTAGCATCACTATTGCTTCTTTCTTTTGTGCACTACCCAATTTATATGGCTTTAACTGATGATGGGTTATAAAAAAAATTAAAAATGTTGAGTCTTTTTATGTTATTATATAACATAATATATGTTATATGGCTGAGAAAACGGCAACATTACTGTGCAAAAATACTGTGGTAAACGTTTATAAAGTAAGAGGAGGTTAACCGATTAATTTGTTCATAAAAACAGACTTTTTGGTTTTAAAAATGTTGCATGCAATCTTGGCTCAAGCATCCCATTGCAAAATGTTGGTCCCTAATTGATGAGGTGGCACATACAGTACACCATTTTTGACTGGGCTTTAATATTTATGTATGTCTTTACAATGCTTTAATATCCCTGCTATGCTTTTACCACATTTTACCTCAGTTAACAGACCACCGTTGTGCTTCAGCAAACAAGCACGGCAGCCTAGTGAATTTAGCCACAGGAGGGATTGGAGAAAATTACTCTTATTACTGTAGCTTCTCAGTGAACAAGACCCTAATCTAGTGATGGACTGCTTGGACCTCTGAATTACTGTAATATAGGGCGTGAGGATGGCAAATGTCTGCATAAAGCTTGATGAAGAGAATACTGTTAAGTGGCTGAGGTAGGGACCCGATTGAGATGTCATCGTTTTTAATTGACTTTGCAGCTGAATAGAATTCCGAGAAGTGATATTGAGAAGAAAGCACAGTAAACACTCAAAATGATACGGCTGGTGTGATGAATTGGGTTTCCCTGTGATGTGTCTTGGAATACACCAGGCGAAGTGTGCACTCTGATTGACTGAAAGATCCTCGTCGGTCTAAAATGCACTGTACAGTACTTCTGGGTAAATAGACCCACAAGTAACTGAATTAAATATGAATTCATTATTCAGTGCGATACATATTGTGCAATGGTGGTATAATATTTTCAGTAGGTAAGATACAATATCACGTTTTAGCCCTTGGGCAATTTATAGAAGAACTTAAAGGATGGAAAGGGCTTAATAACTGATTATTCATGTTATTTGGGTTCCAATTTTGTGTCTTGTTTCTGTTTTTTATCACATCATTGAAACTTATTTTTGAAAGTTTAGGCTTAGTAAGGTTCATAACCACAAGCCTAGCTGCTGAAGACCATTTCAAATAGCCTTGATTCAGAATCCCACAAGCGTCATCAGTGTCAGACTAAAAGGTGAGAGAGTGAGACCAATTGGATTTTTTAACACCTGTGCGAGCTTCCCTGCTTATTGCATTGCGATGGGCTGGTTGAGTTCGTTGTTAACCCAAGTCTATTGTCATGGGTGTGAAAAGGTATAATTAAAAATCAATGAATTAATGAACTAAGAACGGGCAGGTTTTCCCAAATAATATTACTATATTCAGCTAGCTCTTTTTGGTTAAACTAAATGTGCAATTCCCAATGGTCTTACTCTCTGTTCTTGGCCTCTGACATTGGTTTACTTTTTGTATCAGGTGAGAAACTATTAGGGCAGTGGTCCATATGGCTTTCTATTGAAGCTCAAGATTGAATTCCAAAAAATAAACCCTAGATAAGACACCATTTTCCAGCAACAGCAGATCTCAGGCATTCACTTAGTTTGTCTTTCCTGTATTGTAAGCTGATTTCCACCACTTAACACTAAAGCTCTATCAAGATTTTATTGCCACTGCTCAATCAATAGCACTCCCTGTGCTTGGTGCCTGCCCTATTGGACCAAGAGGCCCTTTAAAAACATATTAAGGGCTTCAGTCTTTAATCAAAAAAAGTCTTAACATTTCCATTCTGCCTATTACATTACCTTCACAAATTCCCTGCGCTAAAAGCACTGTAAAGGTATTAATGTCCTTGTTTTGTTGTAATTTAGTTTTATAGATTTCATGAAACACGAAATCCATCTGCGTGATTGCATCTTTTGTTATTTGGGCTTGCACAATTTTTTTTTTTTTTACACACAATAACATATTGTTTTGTCTTGGTTTATTCAGTTCTTTTGACCCCAAAACATTTACAGTATCGTGTTCAGAAAGTTAATTTGCATTTTAATAGCATCAAGCTGTAAAGCAATGTGAGAGATGTCACATCTTCTCAAGGAGATAGAATGTTCACAGCAATCTGCAAAAATGATTGTAACTTCCGTTTGCAATTTTTCTTAAATACAATCACTAATAATGTATTATTAGTGATTGTAGCTAACAAAATAATTCCATATGAACCTGCTGTGCGCTTCCATTCACTATACAGGTCTCAAATGTACATTTAAAAAAAAATATATATATATATATATATATATATATATATATATATATATATATATATATATATATATATATATATATATATATATATATACTGTATATATTAAAACATGATAGCTGGTACTAAAGAAATCTTGGTTAGCAAGCCGTGCTTTCAGTTAGTATTACACTTGCTTAGTTACCTGGGGGGAGAAATTGTCCTCAACCCTTCAGTGGCTTCTTTCCTGTCAGTAACCAGCAGATTCCTGTATTGACTTAACAAAATGTATCCTTAATTTAGGCCTTACTACTGAAGGTAAATAGTCAAAAACATTTGTCAAAGATGTATTTTAGGTTTCTTCTCTCCAAATTGTTCCATATCTAAATAAAATGTACAAATGAGTTGCATCCAAGTTTTGGGGTTGACAGTTTACAGTACTGTGATCTTATTAGAGAGGTAATTTAAAAGAGTGGCTTGAGACATTTGAGAATGCTGATGACTTTAATAGTGAAGGTGACTTTATAGGAGCAAACCAGGACCATAAAAAAATGACCCTGATTGTGAGGTGGTCTTTGTAACAAGGTGGTCCTAAAGTAAGGTTTTTATTGTACATATCAAAAACATAGCTTTACATAGCTCTACATATTTCTGAAACTGTTCTACGGTAGGTTGTTGTGGTCTTCAATACCAGATGTCTTTGAAAAAGGACGCTTTGTGAATAGGGACCATTATCTCACTCTTGGGCAAGAGGTTTCTTATTTTTTATATCATTTTTGACTGACTGATCAATATAGACAGCTGACCAACAGTCCAGGTAAGCTGCGTACTTGCTGTTTTTACGTATTAAAAAATCGAATTAAGAAATATTCACTAAATTTAAATTTAATGAGTAAAAATATGCATAGCAATTTTGCTGCACAGCTTGTCTGCCTCCCCTAAAACTTCCACTAACAACTACATCCCCCAGATAAATCCCCCAGATACAATGTCTTCAGTTACTAGAAAACTATACACAAGAAAACCTAAACCAACAAACATTATCCAATCTCTGGCTAGCTCTGTTGTCTTTGCAGCCAATCACAGTAAGAATAAGAACATTTCAAAGCTGCACAGGTTGAAGCGTAAACTCTCCAATCCAGCTACAAATCCAACTGGAACCATCGGCAGAGGCAACTGCTAAAAAAAAGGTGCCTATAATACTAAACAAACTGTTTTATAACTTATTAATGCATTTCCTCATTGTATTTAGCTGGATGGCTTTATATTGAAGTTAACATGGTCACTGAGTTTAAGAATTTAATGTTAAAGTAAAGTAATTCATTTGCAGAGTCAGTGTGATACCGTGAAAAAAAATAAAGAACCTTGTACAACACACACGTGAGAGGTGGGCAGAGCCACGATACCAGAAGTCAACGCCTTAATGAAGTAGGCGATGTGTCAGTCATGGATTGGAGGAGACGTGATTGGCCATGCCACTGAAAGAGGGCGTGACGGAGGGTATTTAGGGGAAATGGCCCCAGTGACCTGTTCCTCCATTATGGTTACGGACTGACCATGAAGAATAAAGAGAAACCGTGAGTGTTTAGTGTTGTACTGTCTGACTTTTTAACTGTGTCTTGTTTGTCATTGTAGATGGCTAAAGATCTGGGAGCTGCCACTGTCAAGCCAGCATTAAACCTGGACTGCACTGTACCACTGTAAAGTACTAGTTTTACATTCACAACACCACTTGCACCCGGAGCACTCACTGTCGGACTGGTGAACGTGTAGGTGTCTTAAAGTGTGTGTTTGTTATTATTATTTCGGGACTGAACCCAGTGGTTTTGCTGACTGTACACATCGTTGTGTCAGTGTTATTATTTAAAAGCCTTAATAAAGCTTTGTTATTTACCCTTGGAACTGTTGTTGGACTGCTGTTATTAAGCACTGCATCACCTCTACACCTGTGCACCACTAACCACTTTGCCACAAGTATTTATCGAGATTACTCATGGCTTCATGGTAACGTTGCGTTTTACCCCCTGAAAATACATTTTATTCTCTCAGTGTTAAATTAGTTACTCCCAGACCCAAACTTTTTCTGGAGCGCTGCGGCTGACAGAAGTTGTTTTCATGTAGCAGAACTATTTATTTCTTATTTTCCTGCAAGCCTGCTTTCAATCTGGAGACAAGAAGGGCCTGCATCCCACAGAGCATTGATCACCAACTGGGGGGTGCCAATACTGATGCCAATACTGATGGATGTCATTGTGAAAAACAAAAATGTGAAAGCCAGCAGGATAGGCATCAATATAAACAGGAAAATAGACAGTTCCCCAGTCAACACACATTCTCTGCCTTTCTTTCTTTTACTTTCTCTTTCAACCTCTTTCTTTGTTATTGTATTCTTCTTTGTTTGTTTTTTAAGTACCTGCTCATTTTCTTCAGTCAGAACTCAATGTATGGTGTGGTATGGTATTGGGTCCCTGAGTGGATTACGTGATATAACCATGGTCTGTTGTGTGCAGGTTTGAGTTCTGGCTGTGCAAAGCTGCGGGTCTTTGCTGAGGATTCCTACTGGCCATTGATTTTAAAAAAGCAAACAGCAGCTGGTTTAAATATCCCTGATCTATAACTTCACCAGGGGTGATTTACTGACCACCTTAAATACACAACATTATTAAATGCAAAACAAAATGTGAAGAGTTCCACAGTAAATATCTGCTTAAAGATTAAATACATATGTGACATCCAGACCACAATAAAGTAACATATTTAACCTACTTAAAATCTATATTGCATTACTGGGTTTTGCTAACAGAATTTTTGGCAGTGTTTTGCAGAAATGCAAGACGATATCTACCAATGTCAGCCTTTATGCCTAATTGCAAACTTGCATAGTATGCGTTTTTCAATAAAAACACAGCTTAACTGCCATTGCCACCTGTTCAGTTATTGAGCTGTGTTCCATTTGTTGATTCTGAGTTACCGAGTTTCAAAATCTTGAATCCGAATCCCTCAGAACCCTGCTTTGTATTTCTGTAAACTGCCTGTAATTACATTAAACAAATTGCTACGCTAAAAAAATAAATCAATAGCCGACAGATAAAAATGGGCTCTCAAGGAGACTAAATTCCACTAAGCCTCGGTGACTGATATTTTAATAAGTTTTAATTGAATACATGCAGTGATTCATACCAAGCAAACAGCACAATTTAATCATGTATCCCCATACTGGTCCATTTTTCTTCAATGGCTTGTCGTTGGTTTTCACAGTCCCTCTGACCAGGAGAGTGAGACCCAAGGAGGGTAGCAGTTATAGTTTAAGCCGATCACTGACCGGGTGAGTTACATGAATGTCCAAAAGGGTATGGCCTGTATGTGTCCCACTGACCAGGAAGGTGGCAAGCAGAAACCTTTTGATCGAAGGAAAAATCACAGACATAGCATTATTGTATTTTCCTTACTTTCTTAAACAAGTATGTTAATATGATGAAAATGTAGCTCATCGTGTCCTACACAACCATATGTTCACTTAATAAAGTATTTCACTTTGTATCCCTTCATTCTGATACTCTAAATCAGTGGTTCTCAAATTGGAGGGTGCAGAATGTTTCCTGGGGGGGCGTGAGCAGGTTCACAAAAAAAATGACTGCGCACATCCTAACCTATATACTGTATATTAACTTAAAGCAAATGTTACTGCTTACACCTCCTGGCATGTCAAAGTTTTTAGATGGCGCCGTGCATCTCGATGCTGTCTTTTATTTAAGCTTCCATATTACTGGACGAAGTCTGCTGCTATCTGGTGATGTACATTGCTTATCGGCTTACAATGCGGTGTGCACATTAGTAAGCATTGGACACAATCAGTGTTAAGTTTGCTCTGGAATGGAATGGTGGCTGATTAATGCAAAAGGAAAAAACACAACAGCAGTGACATACAGAGAAGCCAGTGGCATGTCTGATTTTTTTTTTTTTACTTGTATTTGTACATTTGTGTGGAAGGGAGAGGGGAGAGTGTGTGTCAAGTACCACAGACAAGAGGAAGGGAGGCACAGTCCAGGAAGTTTGAGAACCACTGCTCTAAATAACCTGTGCTAATCACTGCCCTAATCAAGATTCATTAGAATTAGATAAACAGTTCTCTATGTAGATGAAGAAATAAGTGTGACATTCTTACATACACACAGGCAGAAGGACAATCCCTCCATGTATCCCCAGTTTCTAGTACCATGAATAGTCAGTGTCCTAGCCAAAAGTTTGGGGTCACTTAGAAATTTCCTTGTTTTCCATGAAAACATACATGAAATGAGTTTGAATAGGAAATATAGCAAAATGAATAGGAAATATAGTCATTGACAAGGTTAGAAATAATGATTTTTAATTGAAATAATAATTGTGTCCTTCAAACTTTGCTTTCGTCAAAGAATCCTCCATTTGCAGCAATTACAGCCTTGCAGACCTTTGGCATTCTAGTTGTCAATTTGTTGAGGTAATCTGAAAAGATTTCACCCCATGCTTCCTGAAGCACCTCCCATAAGTTGAATTGGCTTGATGGGCACTTCTTACGTACCATACGGTCAAGCTGCTCCCACAACAGCTCAATAGGGTTGAGATCCGGTGACTGTGCTGGCCACTCCATTATAGACAGAATACCAGCTGACTGCTTCTTCCCTAAATAGTTCTTGCATAGTTTGGAGCTGTGCTTTGGGTCATTGTCCTGTTGTAGGAGGAAATTGGCTCCAATCAAGCGCCGTCCACAGGGTATGGCATGGCGTTGCAAAATGGAGTGATAGCCTTCCTTCTTCAAGATCCCTTTTACCCTGTACAAATCTCCCACTTTACCACCACCAAAGCACCCCAGACCATCACATTGCCTCCACCATGCTTGACAGATGGCGTCAAGCACTCCTCCAGCATCTTTTCATTTGGTTTGCGTCTCACGAATGTTCTTCTTTGTGATCCGAACACCTCAAACTTAGATTTGTCTGTCCATAACACTTTTTTCCAATCTTCCTCTGTCCAGTGTCTGTGTTCTTTTGCCCATCTTAATCTTTTCTTTTTATTGGCCAGTCTGAGATATGGCTTTTTCTTTGCAACTCTGCCTAGAAGGCCAGCATCCCGGAGTCGCCTCTTCACTGTTGACGTTGAGACTGGTGTTTTGCGGGTACTATGTAATGAAGCTGCCAGTTGAGGACCTGTGAGGCGTCTGTTTCTCAAACTAGACACTCTAATGTATTTGTCCTCTTGCTCAGTTGTGCATCGGGGCCTCCCACTCCTCTTTCTATTCTGGTTAGAGCCAGTTTGCGCTGTTCTGTGAAGGGAATAGTACACAGCGTTGTACGAGTTCTTCAGTTTCTTGGCAATTTCTCGCATGGAAAAGCCTTCATTTCTCAGAACAAGAATAGACTGACGAGTTTCAGAAGAAAGTTCTTTGTTTCTGGCCATTTTGAGCCTGTAATCGAACCCACAATTGCTGATGCTCCAGATACTCAACTAGTCTAAAGAAGGCCAGTTTTATTGCTTCTTTAATCAGCACAACAGTTTTCAGCTGTGCTAACATAATTGCAAAAGGGTTTTCTAATGATCAATTAGACTTTTAAAATGATAAACTTGGATTAGCAAACACAACGTGCCATTGGAACACAGGACTGATGGTTGCTGATAATGGGCCTCTGTACGCCTATGTAGATATTCCATTACAAATCAGCCGTTTCCAGCTACAATAGTCATTTACAACATTAATAATGTCTACACTTAATTTCTGATCAATTCGATGTTATTTTAATGGACAAAAAATTTGCTTTTCTTTCGAAAACAAGGACATTGCTAAGTGACCCCAAACTTTTGAACGGTAGTGTATGTAAAACTATTTGCGACATATTTATGTTTGTAGAGGTACAAGATATGAATCACCCGTGACTGTATGACACAAATTCTGAATTATGGCTGAAATCTGCAGTGACCTACCGACTGCTAAGAGAGCTGTTGCAATTATGACAGAAAAAAAATGTCTTCTGTTGCCTGGAACTCAACCTAATTTCACTTTGCATAAGTTATCAATAAAGCCTTTGAATGGAAAGTTGGAGCCATGCAATAGATATATTTTCAGTGCTGACCCCACCTGCTGTGAAACAGCTAACATATGTATAAAAAAAAACAAATAGTATATATGCCCACGTTCAACAAAGGATAACGTGATTTCTTTATTTGCTACTCACTTTTTCTTATCTCAACAATACAAATTCTAACGCTATTTTTTTTTCAGGATTGTAGCAGTCATCCTCATTTGGCACAAACTGTTATTGCTGGCCCCACAATGCCACAGTGGGGCATTATTGGAGGTTAACTATTTGCTAATTGCTCTGCATGTCTTGCTGCGATTAGGACCCTGAGACACTCCGATTTAACTTTAATTAAGCTATCCAGGACAATGACTGGTAAGTCAAGCTTAAATCAATAATTCAATGAATTTCATTGATATGCCTAATTATCCTCCTTCCTTCATTCCTTTCAATTGAACGTATCCACCTTGGAGGTCTGGAAGTTGCCCATCCCCTCCTCTAGAGGAAGGCTCCCTCAGAGGAAGAAAGCTGGGTTCTTACGAAAATGGTGATATTGTTTCCCAACCAGCCCCTACTTCTCATTTGCTAAATCTTGACATGTTGTATGCAGATTATTGCGTGCTCCAGTGCATACAAGGATCAGTTTTAATTTTATTAAGCTTCAAATGTTCACTCTCAACAATATCACTCCTGCCTTAGGACAGCAAAGCCAACGGCATATTCCGTAGGATTGGAGAATTCTTACATACACTGCCCCTCAATGTCAAATGGATTTTGGTATTCATTCATTTGAATATCTTGCCCCCAGTTTAGGAATGCTTTTTCTGATGATGTTAAATCTTCAAGTCCTCTGCAAAAATGTAAGATAACGCTTCTTGCTTGTTTAGGATCCTCTGATTGTTGCCATTGTTACTTATTAGTGTTGCAGTTTCTGTCTTTGTTTTGTGTGTACAGTGCTGTATATACTGTGCGTGAAAGGATCATTGTTATAACTGATTGTTAATTTGTCTTTTGGTAACAAGTTGCTAACTCTTACCAACCCTTTCCCATTGCTTCTTGAATTCCGATTTAGCACTGAATCTGGAAATACATTTATGTATTATATACTTTCAGATATAATTAATAAATAAAGTACATAAATATTCCAAATTTGAGTTTAGAAACATTAAGCCTAGCAAGCCTGCTGGTCTTTTTTGGTTGATCTCTACATTCCTTCATCTCTCAATCATAAGATAGTTTGGTCCAAACTGGAGATGTATCTCTTTCTTTAGCAAATACCCTTTTATCCTGATTTCTTCTGTGATCAAGTTTAATAGTTATTGACAGGCTTTAAAAAAAACACATCTGCATGCAGGTCTCTGAGCAGCACAATGTGTTGCTGTGGCTTACCTGATAAATAAGGGGAAAATAATAAAGGTGCAACAACTAAACTGAATACAGAAAGAAGGAATTAACTAAACTAAACAGTACAGAAAAGACAATATAAACACGACACCCCACTCCCGATAGTTGATTAGCGATCCAAAGCAATCAATGGGAGATTCCCTTAAAGGATACATCAGCACTCCTGACAGGTATTGACGACAAAGGTTAGTCTTAGCAGGGGTATCGTTAGTAACACACATATTTACTTTTGTTAATATTTGATAATCAAAGCATCGTTAAATCAGTCTCATATATATGTTTTGGTTCAGAAGGCAATTCTCACTCTTGCGAGATAAAGACTCTCTTTGCGTCCATACAACCTATTATCTATTAGCAAGACAGCTAAATTTGGATTCTATCTTTTAAACCAGAATGATAATTGCCTTGTAAAACAAACATAAATGTGTATAAATCACTTACAACAAACAATTACTATAGTGTTCGTTAACTCAAAGCATGAATTGAAAGCAATAGTACTTTTCTTACATTCTACCTCAAACAAAATGTTAAGGTTTTAAGGTTGGTTTATTCTCAAGTTCATAAGAGGATTAAAACACTACGTGTTAATACTTAACAGGCTCTTGGCTTTCCTGTTGGCAGAGAAGTCCAGGTTGCGGGGTCTGTCTGTCTTTGCTTCTGTCTCCTTATCAGGGGACTAAAGAAATGTCTTTGCAAAAACAAGTCATTAACTATTTAGGTATTCCACTGAAACAGCAAATCCTCCACCAATATGTACACTTTTCATGAGGTTATGTCTGGGATATTCCATCGCAAACTCCAGCACTGCTAGCTTAATAAAACACTGAATATATTGCCTGTCGACTTCAAATGTTCACCCAACTCTTTCTCCGGTGATCAATCGGTGCTAAGTTAGAGATTTGATTACAAGTACTTTTAGGATTTTAGACGTCTTACGCTGCGGACTCCCACACCAAAGCAAACACTAGAGTAGTTATTTCGTATCAGAGTTTCTGAAAACTGTATCTCTGTTCAAGCCGGTTACAGGCTGGGTCTTCAGATTGTCAGAGTTCAGAGACTTGTTTGTGTGTCAAAAGCCTTGGGTTTCATGTTGGGAGCACTGTTTGAATGTCGCGCTTGTCCTTTTGTAACCTCTCTTCACCCCTGTGATTGGATAGTTTGTTTATTTTGGGCTGTACCCGAGTCCACGTGGGGTGTTTCCCATCGGTTGTTCTCATTCCCATTGTTCTCAATTGGTCCGCTGTTTCTCCCCTGTCAGCTGTATTTATGTGGGGTACTGTTCTCTCTCAGGGGTGTCAAGGCATTCAAAACCGTCTGGTTTTACCACTTTGACGATCCTGCTGGCACCACGGGATTTAATCAACGATGGTGAAGATAAACCACTTGTCCAGTATTTAGTTTACAAGCATTATTTGTCAGTGGGGGAGTTTGTGACATAGAAACCAAGTAGACACAGAGAATGGCTTAGGATCCCCCTATGTATTACAATTCTGTTAATTTCATAAACAGAATGATATATGACCCACTATGATACTACAATAACTATCACTGAATAAAAAACAACACAGTTTCGGTATGTTGTGAGGTATGGGATTCATATTCATGCACTTTCTAAAGTGCTGTGTAGGTCCGCCATCCGCCACAGATGCCCTATAATAACTAGTAATTCCAAGTAACTGGCAGCTGCATTTAAATAAATCAGCAATTTCCATATAATGTATTTGTAAGCGATCTCTCTTCAGAATTGTGAGTTTTAGGAGAACATCATCAATGAGAAATGCAGAGTTTGGGCCACAAAAATTGCTCTCCTTCCATCACAGATCAAGCTTAATCATTACTGACTTGTGCACAAACAATCACAGATGCAGTGCAGTGCTTGCTGGCATATCTGGGGAACATGTAGTTCCCAGATCTGTACATCACTAATCCTGATGTAAGTTCACTCTCCTTTTTACTGTGATTATAGGTAAAAACAGATGATCCACACTAATTAGTAATTTAATGCAAAAATGATTGACAGTTGCATCAAAATAAATCAACAATTTATTTATTTTCATTTGGCTGTACACTCCTGTGTTATACATGTAGTTGTTTGTGCCAATTTGAGAAAATACATAGGAGCAGAGCTCCACTGGTGAACTAAAGCACTTTAATAAATAAAACAAGCTGGATGGATGGATTCAATACAAATTCATTGTTATTTTCCTTATTGTGACCATGTTCAATCCAATTTTCCAGAGACTATGGTATACAGATGGTCTGCCTTTCTGTCCTGCCTCTCTGTCTGTATGTCTTCAGACATCAACAGGGGGTTTCCAGGGTTATGGAGGGAGCGGAACATTTATAAAGCACATGGTGTGGGGAACTGCAGGTTCAAACCTTCCAATTGTTGTCTGTTTCTTTTTTCCACCAGCAGCGACACACAGTGTTACACAGTAAGAATACATTGTTTTCCAACCAAATGTAGGTCATCAATAGAGGTACTGTGGACATATACTAAAGTATCAGAGTGCTGTACCATACACACAGCTGCAGTCTAATAGGAACACTAAAACAGCTCTCTGGCACGTCCTATTGTGATCCTAAAACTTGCAGGCCACATTGCAGTTCAATTTGGAACTAAAAGAAAGTAGCTTCATAACCAAAGACAACAGTATGTCTTCAAGGAGGGGCAAACTTCTCAATAAAAAAGAGCGATAAATGACTGGGGCAGCGGACAACTGCCGTGTAAAGTCTGATAGACGTAAGACATTTCAAACAAGGATTCTTCTGAGCAGCCCATTTCCAGCAGAAAAGTACCATTCTGCTTGCTTATTTTGCTTGGGTATATAGCCAAAAGTGTAGATTACGAATCCGAAGAGCAACTAGAACCAGAGGACACAGCTGGAAAATAAGTGAAAATAGAGTACACATTACCAATGTAACAAGTGACCGATTATAAAAAAGGAATCCCAAGATATTTCTATTAAACTGTGCATAAGGTATAAAAAAAGGTTAAAAAAAGTCAAGAGAAAGAAAACGCTGCTGTATTGATTGGTGTGTCTGTGGAAATCAGAAGTATGTTTGTAAAAAAGCTTTTCTATTGACATGTTCTTGGGAGTGTGATTACGACAGTGATTATCTCGGAGCATATCAAAGATACATTGTCACAACACAAAGCAGCTGAATAGCACAGGAAATTGCTCCAGTTTGTCATTTTAAAGTTATTTTCACAGACATTAAAAACAAATGCTTACTTTCATTTAAGCTTTAGGGGTGCTTATGTGAGAATACATTCCTTTATAATCAAGAGTACTAGTGTAATATAAAGAATGTGTGTTTCCCAGCAGGCTAAGGTCATATTTACAGAACAAGGAAACACATTTTCAATTAAGTATAGCCAAAACTGTACTGTATGCTGTTTACACCAGCCACGAATCTGAAGGGTGGCAGCTTATAAAGTTGCATATTGTTCAATATTTTCAAGTCTAATTTTAAAACAATAGAACAGCTCAGCACATACATTATGTTCTAAAAAAATCTTTCAGAATAATAATGATACATGTAGAACTGTGTAAAAACTAGCACAAGGGTGATATTGTACCACTAATCAATTTATAAACAGTGTATCATTTAGATTACTGGCAAATTATGATATTGATTTGTTGGAGACGACTACTCCAAACTATTATCCAGCCTGCTATTAAATGGTGTTTCTGTTGACATAATAAGAAAACATTAAAAGTGAGTCTCAAAACATTGTCAAGTTAAAGGATCCCAGTCATTAAGCATCAACAACATGGCCTAATAACCCATTCCATACTCTCACCACTGGAGGAAAAACACAAGCTTGGCAACAGTAAACAAGAAATGATATACTCTGGTTACCTGGAACTGACTGAACGGATCAACTACAGTCTTAAAATGTAGTGAGAACCTGAGATTAAACTCACCATTGGATACAAAGTCTTTCTTAATTGTTTTCTGTAGGCTTATATATATTTTCTTTAGATTTTATAACTATTCACACTCTCTGTGTGAAAAAGTGTCTCCTACTCTCTGTCCTAAGTCTGTTTCCCCAAAATTTTCAACTGCATCCTTTGGTCCTGGTTTCTGTGCTGCACTTAAAGTATTGGCTAGGTTTCATCAACTCATTTTTAGAAGGCACAGGTGTCATTGTCCATCAAATCAACAGTATGAAGGTCACTCTTGAAATCAGGACTTAAAGGATGTGATGCAGTAAGAATACCTCTGTTAAGAAAGGGGGACAAGACTAAAAGGCTAAAATATGAACAAGTACATAGAACATAGAACAAGAACATAGACTATGGAACAATGGTCAAAGGTGCTTTGGACTGTTGATGGATGGATGACACCTGTGCCTTCCGCCAATTCTGTTGTCAATTCAAAGCTTGTCTTCTTTCTATTCCTTAAGGATATTATCTTCAAATATTGCCCATCCTTGTTAGACCGCTTCCAGTCCTGGGTTTGTCAATTACAGATGATGTTTCTCTGTACTTGTTCATTATGCTTCGGATACCACACCTTGAAAATCATGTGATGCAAACTATTTCAATGTTTTTCCTACTTTATGCAAGTCAAGGTTGTTATAATAGTAGAAAACACAAGTGGAGGCTTTGAGTAAATTGTTGATGCTCATAATGCATCAGAGTAGAAAAATGCAACATGTCTAAGCCTTTTGCACAGCAGTGTATGTGTATATATATATATATATATATATATATATATATATATATATATATATATATATATATATATATATATATATATATATATATATATATATATATATATATATATATATATATATATATATAAATCTCCTCCAGTGGACAGCCACAGCGAAGGGGAAAAAGGAAAGACGGCAACTCCCGTTAAAATCAAGTGCAATAATCTTTATTTCATATCATCAAAACTTCACAGCAAACATAGCTAACATGCTTTCGACCCATAGGTCTTCTTCAGAGCATAGATGCCCTATTGGTCAAAATGTGTTAGCTATTAGCCTTATTTCCACCCATGTACTCTATGCAGATTTATTCTGGTATCTGGTATTATAAAATATGTGTGTGTTAAATTAATTCTAAGCATTTAAAAAAAAAAAGGAGTAGAAAATTAAAAACAGAATACATAAAAATGGTGTTCCAGACACATTGCAGAAAAGGCAAACTGGGGTTGTTTTTGGTTGAGCTCTGGTGTTCTGTCTAATAATGAACACATGTTGATTCTAATATTAAATGACGCTGCATTGGAATGTCCTAAGTCTAAGTCAAACTGTGTCCTCTGCTCCTGGTTTCTGTACTACTCTTAAAGTATTGGTTAGGGTTACTATGAGGGTGAGACCCTCACTGTAATATTGAACTACATGTTATTGTGATTATTATTGTGATTGTTATTCTACTGGCGATAGAGCCGTGGTTTATTATGTATTGTGCATGCTGTTGATCAAGTGTGTTTCATATATGACAGCGTATTGCTGTATTTAGATTAGGGCGCTTCCCTTAATTAAGTTGCCATAGATATACATATGGAACAAGGGTTTGTTATAGCCATATGTTCAGTAATCTTCCAATAGAAGGGGTCATGTTAATTCAGTCTTTACTGGTAATAGTTAAGGACAAAAAATAATAATGACAATGATAATAATAATGAGTAAACAATATAATAGTTTAATGATTGTGTTTGTAAAAGACGGTATGCATGCAGGTTAAACAAATCCATATAAATGAGAACATGATTAACGTAAAATATATTAATGTTTTATTGTAAAAGTATACATGTTAAGTAAGAGTTTATTTTTGTATAAAATTATCCCAGGTGCAAATGTTTATTAAATAATTCATCCTGTTAGGTGGGGCAGGTGGGGCTGGGGATTATATAATGCCATGTCTTTCTTTAGGGAGAGCATTATTATGTCAGTCAGTGTATTTACAACCTGCTAGTCAGTGAGCATCAGTTGTTGTTGTAATTTGTGTGTAGTATCTAGTGCAAAATATTTATACCTGTGAATGCTAACGCAGTGACTGTTGTAAAGTACTCCGGGTTCCTGTGAAGGTAATGTGATTGAGGCTCGCACCTTTCACCCCGTTACCGGTACCTATGTCAACTCCTTTAAAGATCTGAAAGGCTTAATTCCACATTGACAGAGATTTTGGAGCAAACTGAGTTCCCCTTCAAGTGAACCAAGACAATTGTTTGAAGGGCTCTCAGTTCACTTCATTTGATGGGCATTCTGTTTTTGCATTCCCGGTCCTTGTGAACAGAGTCTTTGATGCGCATCACGCTCCTCAAATGGACCATGTGGGAAAGGGCCCTAAGGCAAAACTTTAAACAAACACAGTACATCTGAAAACACAACAAGAGACAGACTGGTTCCATTATATTTATTCTTTTATCTCATAAGAAAATAAAACTACACCAGTGACAAATCCAACTGGGAAAGCTGCCTTTTGATGGAGGAAAAAAATATGTCAGTGGCTCCAGAAGCTGATATAGAGGACAGATGATCTGGCTAGTGTGTGTGTTTTTTTTTGTTTGTTTTTTTTACAATGAGTGATGGACACATCTGAACTCACCAATGCCGCAGGCTGCTATGGCTGTGTGGAGGTAATGGCTGTTGAATATGATGTAAAAGGATGAGGGATGGAGGACCTGCGATGGCAAATCTCAGAAAATAAGATCACTGTACTGGGATTTGCTTTCCTTTACAGAGACTGGGGCCTAGGGCAATGAAACGGTACTGTGGTGCGTACACTGCAGCAGCAGTGACTCTTTACTGGGATAGGCTATCCCTTGAAGCCTAGCCCATTAGTAACAATGTGCTATCTCAAAGGAACAATATTAAAAGAGTTAGCTGTCCCAAGGCCACTGACAATGGACATTGACATTGATTTTAAAGAGATGACCTTGGGGATAGCTATCCCTTATGGAAACTAGGCCCCTGGTAATGATGTGATATTGGAAAAGGAATAAAATGGTACTGCTGTAAAACAATGTAGGTAAAAAATAGTCTGTCAGAAGATAAGCAGTGCCAGGCCACCTCAGTACTTGGATTAGCCCCATGCAGTGTATGAAGGGCTGTGGGTGGTTTAGCAGGTGACAGTCTCACCTCTGTGGCAGAATAAAATCAATGCTGTAACTCTATACTGAAAGGGCTATAATTTGGATGGGCTATAAATTGTAGCTAACAAAATACTTATTTTTCTCTGCAATGCACATCCATTCATTATACAGGTCTCAAATGTGCTGCCAGATCTGGTACTACACTATGTTCATGACATCTCTGTATGCAAGCCATGCTTTTGCCTGTCTTGCACTTCCTGGGTCATTTCACCTTTGATAGCCTAATGCTCACTACATGTATAACGCACATTTTGAAAGGGCAATTGTGATTGAACGGCAATCACATGGTTTCAACGTGTGTTGATCGGACCTTACTTAGGTACAGTATGAGTAGAAGTTGTGTATCCCAATTAGCTGATATTCATTATAAATAACAAAAGGTCACTGATTGTCCACCACAACAATTCTCTCTCTCTCTGTATGCAAATTTGTCACCTGCTCCCTCCATTCCAGTGGGGTAAACTGGGACCTTGACTGGTCGGGTGGTTCATTTGCTGATCAATTATTCAATTTAATGAATTTAGGTCCACCTGTATAAAAAAAAAAAGCTACAGAAATCCCAGTCAGGAAGATGTAGGAGCAGTTTGTGTAGTGATCTGGTCAAGCACTGATACCAGTGATATTAAAGGTGTTGCTACAAAGTGCCATCTGTGTCTCTATTAGTGAAAACTGTGACTAAAAGAGCCTCATGACAGTTGCAGTTATTGTTCATTTTGTGTCAAGCAACAATTATCTCTCTCTCTCTCTCTCTCTCTCTCTCTCTCTCTCTCTCTCTCTCTCTCTATATATATATATATATATATATTATTTTCTTTAACCCTTTGCTGGTCCATTTATTCAGCAGCTGTCAATAGTGTCAGGTCCAATTTATTTTCACACGTGCTGTTTAAAAGTAATTTTATTCATAGTAAGATGGGATTAAAAGGCACTCAGTACACTCATCAACAGGACACTCAGTACGGCATCTCCAGCACCGCCCCACTCCTTGTTCGCTGTATTTTTCACATACCTCTTCATAATAGGTAATGCATACTGATAAATCATCTCCTGATCACTTGTTTTTTCACCAAACTCCTCAATAATGCCATCCAAGTCATTATTTTATAACTATAACATCTCAAAAAGCTTGGCATCGGACCGGAAAGGAATAATTGTAATGTCGGACCTGGTACACTGCAAAGCGTTAAATGCCCCAGACACTACCTCCACAATCTCAACCAACACTACTGGACCTGGGTCCCCAGCTGCTCCTACAAGGTCTACCTTAGAATCTCCGGCCCTTGGTCCTCCACCAACCCCCCTGAGTTCCCAGACGTTGCTGTTGTGTCTCAGAAACTCCACCAAGGTCCTCAGCTGCCTCTTGGGGACTCCAGTCGGCAAGACCCCTGCATCAGACTCCCTAGCAAGGTGTGTCGTTTGAGGGGCTGAGTCAGACATCACTGCTTTCACGAGGAACTGCCAGAGCAGGTCAGGTAATCACCACCATCACTGTCCCAGGAGTCACTGCTGTAATCCCTGTGATGTAAAATGCTCCTGTGACAGGGAGGACCCTGTCGCTGGTTCAGCTGCGCTGCTGCTTTGGTAAACAAGTAGGCTTGCCCAGAGCTGAGGTCCTGACTGGCTGGGGGGGCATGCCCAGGGAACTTACACCTGTTTAAGAAGGCAACAGTGTCATTGCTACACAGGCGAGTGCTGAGCAAAAGCTTGCTTGTTGACATCGAGGAGGAGAGCATCCGCTCCATGGAGAGTACTACTACACAAAACCCTTCCACTCCAAGACGGTGCTTGTGAAGGCATTGTCCAGTCAAGGTTGTCTTTAAAGACTGGAGTTGCCGTGAGGATGCCGGAACTCTGGGAGCCCAGAAGTAGGTCAGTTTAGGGGATTTAATCCTAAACTAAGTACAGTGATGCTTAGCAGTGTAGTAGGTTTTTTTTTATTCTTAATTCATATTCATTCTAAAATACACGGGCAGGCAGATTCTGAAAGCAAGATGTTACAGTTGATCTGTGATATATTTTTTATATATTTTAGTGCTAATTACACTGAACATAAAAACTCCTGGAAACTATTAGGAACAGATTGCATTTTTAATACACTTTAATGCACTACAGCAAGTAAGCTGAAGTTGTGTTTCAGTCATAAGTTTGGTGTAAATATATAAAGTAAAAAACTGTACTTCAGTAAAACAAAGCAACCTTAACACTTTGAAACCAAATTATGATTTTTTTCTCCTAAAATTAGACAGGTTTATATAATATTGTGAGATAGCAGGGAGGGGGTTAAAGCCTCCCTGAACAAGAAAAAAAAAAAAAAAAGCATGTGAAAATGCATGTTGGTTTATTGTTTAATTGTTTTGTGTTTGGTTAATCAGTTTTGTAAATTGTTTTATTTTGAATCATTCCCTGCACCTGGTGCTTATTATTAAATTAGAGCCAGGTGCAGGGTATTTAAAGAAAGCAGCCAGTCTGTTAGGGGCTGCTGAGGAGAAGGAGGCAGAAAGGAGTGCTCTGCTTCCTGGCAGTCATGAGGTAAAAAGTGCTGTATTAAACCTGTGTGGTTTTGTTTATTGTTTGGTGGGGAAACGGCTTAGCCGTCCTACTTGTAGTCAGGGTGTTCCTGAAAGTTTGAGTTAGTGCTCTGAAAGAGCTTGGTGTTTATTTGGTGTTTGTTAAAATTAGCGCACCAGCGCATAAAATCCATTCCAGTGTGTTGGGTCGTATTTTTAAAGGGGCAACGAACCCGAGTGGGTGAGTTCATTCACAATATATATATATATATATATATATATATATATATATATATATATATATATATTAGTTATTTACGTGTGTGAGTGTGTTAATGTGTCATCCCAGCTAACCACTTTAATTCACGGTTCACGGTGTGCTAGTCGATTTAGAATGTCACCAGTATTAATGCAGAGAAATAAATAGAGCTTGGGCCTGTGTGATTGAATTACAGCCACAATTGAAAACTGACTCTTGTAGGACAATAAGAGTATTTTAAAAGGTTAAACTTTTCTGTAATGATCTAGCATAAGAAATAAAGTTGAGGAATTTGTAACCGTGAAGCTTAGAAAGAAATAGGCCCCTGGTCACCATAGTAACCTCTGATAAGTATTGGGGGAAGAGGCTCTCCTGAATTCCTGAGCCTGGAATAGGCCTCTGAATAAGTAAGAGATAGCAAGAATGGATGTATCTGGTTCTCAAGGTCAGTTGTTGCAAAAAGGAGTAATTCTAATTAAGGGAGAAGCTGGTCTTTGTTCCAGTGAATTTTACAGTCAGTCAGAGAGTCAGTCAGTAACATCTTGAACCACAACGTGCCATTGAAAGATTTAACAGAATCTATGTGGGACTGTAATACCTATACAAGCAGAGAGAGAGTTAGAAACTACAGCAGGGTGTGGCCATAAATCACTGAACTAGAAACCAGGGGCAAGTGTAAAAGCAGATTGAAATAATTTCGTAGTTGGAGTGAAAACAATTGAAATGATCTACTTAATTGAAATTGGTGCTAGACTAAAATACAGAATGAATATAAACACATATAATGGGTGTTATGTTTAGGTGCCGTGAATTTTAATTAAGATATATATATATATATATATATATATATATATATATATATATATATTCATTCCCAATTTACATGTTTTATTCATGCTATTTGAGTATTGATTTAAGAGCCTTGCTATTATTCGATGAATGCTTTCTTTTACTTATAATTGACATGTCACATTTAAGATTAATTGAATATTATCCTTTGCTAAACTTAATGTACTGACACTAATTAACTTTCTTACTTTTGAACTGTATACTGTATTACTCACTTTGATAAAATGTATTGACTATACAACCGTGTTGTGTTGTTACTGTTCACCTGTGATTGGGTATTGTAAATGTATTTACTTGTTAATTCTTCCTACACAACCTTGAAAGCATCATCCTAGCTTTGGGAGAGTAAACTCTGTAACAGGCATCTGGGCAATTCAGTGAAGTCCTCAAAAGGCACATTCATCCTTACAGCCAGGGCAAGTGCCACCAGAGGGGGGCCCACACCCATACAGAAATAAAATTGCAAATATGAGTAAATGTATTATTTCTTTGCCAGCTATCCTACTCAAGCAGCCTTTAGGACTAGAAACATCTCGTTTTCACCAAACTAAACTAAACTGTATGCGTGCAGTGCAGTGAAACTTTTCAGATCACCCCTTTTTTTCTTTTCTCTTGTCCTGCTTGTATCCTGTTCCCTTATTCCTGCCTCTTCTCACTCCCTATCGGCTTCTGGCCTCCCCAGGTCTACGTAAAGCCAAAAGCTATTGGCTGATTTCCATATACAATTATACAAATGTGCCAATGAAAGACATTCTATAATTGGCACATTTACTTTCCAACAATCAAGACTTTCATTTGACAAGCGTTTTGTCGAGCCTCATTATAATTATACCCACTGGCCCGCAAAAACCTGGCGCCAGCTGATGGTTGGGATCAATACTGCCTGGGCTGGGCGACAGAAGCATACACTAAAACCCCATCAGTCTCCTGTGTGACTGACACCAACTACTGAAGCTGGAAGAATAGGCAATCTACCTGATCGAGTGAAGACTAAATATACTGATAGATACAGGGGAGTGACAAAAAAATGAGAAACACTTTTTGCTGTCTCCTTTTTCCATGTGTGGTTCACTCACCATGGGAAAGATCCCATGAACTTTAATATAGGGCTGATGATAGGCTCTCGATTGGCTATTGTTTCTGTGACTTTACGGGCCATTCTGTGTTACCATGTTAAACTGTTATACAGTAAAAGCATAGTATAAATGCAAAATTAGCGTTCACATTTATCCTGATAAACCTGTATAAGGGTATGCTTATAAAAATGTGCTATGCTTTTTGAAAGTGATGTGAAGGTGTACAACTGCATGATTTTTCTTTTCTAATCTATAAATATCTTTTATAAAATATATGCTTTTTTGGTCTCATGAGAGGCACTGAAGACTGATTGAATTCTTTGTTATCTGCTAAGCAAGGATGCAAAGCAGTATATCTCTGCAACCTTACTGTTGGTCCCCAGCAAACTAATATGTTCTAGAAATTACAAGGTAAATTGAAAAATAGACAAGCAGTCAGTGAAATAGACAGATAGATAGATCTCAGTCGACTAACTCGCTGTCAGTAAAAACAAAAGCATGATATAGAATGTCCATTTAGAGCCTGAGTGAAAAGTAATGCGTGGATACCCTGTGGGAACACTAATCTCTGCTAATGAACCTGCGCAGGGAAACAGTGATTTGTAACTCAGTTCCGTGCAGATCATTTGTTGTGGCAGTTTTTTTCCCCCACTGAGCCTCTTTATTTGAAAGCAAAGAAAACCTCCTTAGCACTGACAGTGAGGTGGCTAAAGTACTCTACAGAAAAATAGCTGCATTTAAGGAGCTTTATTTTGAGACCCAAACAATCGAAACAGGACCTATTTAACAAGCAGCTCAATTAACACCTACAGCATCCCTGCCAGGATTCTAAAATCGGAACATGGCAAAGTCACAGGTCCCTCAAAGCTCTTGAATTTTTTGAGGTAGCATGGGGAAAGCAGAATATTTAGGTTGTGTTTAGATGTGAAACTGAAGTAGGCTGCTTCTTTTACCGGTAAGTCGCATTGGCTGCACCATAGATAATTTCTTTCAGCCATAGCGCTGGTAAATTTCTTATGTGAATGAAGGAGAATATTGATTTGGAACGTAGCTAGGAAATGTGGATGAGGCCCTCTCAATGTGGGTCTTAGAAGTAATGCAAGGCCTAAATATCTTGGCTGTGCTCTGCTATTTTGTACTGAGATACTGGTCTTTTATGCTCATATTTGCATGGAACAGAGATGAATGGATTTGGAAGAAAAATTACAATTTGTATGTCAAAAAATCACCTTTAGTTTGGTTAAATAAGAAGTAAATAATTTAAGGGCCTTTTATCATATTACTGTTTATTTTAATTTAAGTTGCCCCCTGAATTCAAGTCGCACCACCAAATTTGAAGACCAAAAACAAAAAGACCCTGAATGCAAATCACATTTAACTCTTAATGAAAGAAACACAATAACTAACGGTTAAATTAACTTTTAATTTCTAGGTGCCAGCATGGAACACTGTATTATTGTACATTAAAGCATCAGAATAACTCACCAACTATATTACAAATGGAAAAAGAAAATCTGTACAGTAGGGTACTATGGTACAGTTCTGAACAGCAGTCCTTGCAGATTCCTCAAATTCACGTTCTGCTGCATGGTTTCCCTTTTCTTCAGCAAACAAGGTGACATTTCTTTTAAAAGCTACATCATAAAATGTACTTGAAGTTCACCGCGTAGTCATGTTAATATAGTGGTACTGTATGGAGAGTAATTACTGTCGTGGGCATCACTGTGTACAGTAGCTCTCGTTCCAGCTCCAGAACAATTGACATGTGCAAATGTAAATAGGTCCCCTAACTGAAAAACCCTGAATCCAAGCTGCCCTCGAATCCAAGTCGCTTCTGCTAAATCTGAGCTTTTATTTCAGTCAAATACAGTAAATACATTTTAAACTAGGGAACACAATTAGACCCATTTGCTGCTGTTATTAACATTCCAACAATAATTTTAAAAGCTGAGAGTTAGTTGCATTTTCTTTAGTCAGTCATTGAAATTTTGGAGCTGCTTGGACTGTAAGCCCATTTATTCTTGGATTTATAGGAAACCATATTTTTGGTACCACTGATCTGAATCTTTAGAGAAACCTTCCTAACATGGACTTCCTGTTATAAGACCCAGCATACTTATAAATCAGTTGTGTAAGTTTCAAGAGATATCCTGCTAACCCCAACATCTACATGGATAGACCCTATTAGAGTTATTTAATTACATAAAAAAAGAAAACATTGCGTTCCAAATAGAAGAAACAGAACTTATAAGCAAGCAGGGTTTCATGACCTCTGACCTCCTCCATCTTTGTTTGAGAATGTAAAGTAAATATGAGCCAAGCATTTCCATTAGTTCCATTATAGAAACTGTTAGTTTCACCAGAACAGCACTACAAAAATGTATTGAAATTGCCCAAAAGGTTTGAAAACTGTGTCCCTGGAAACCATGGTTGATGTTTCAGTAGTCTAAAAGCTTAAAGGATGCACATCTTCCTCTCAGTCCTTACAGCCTCTTCCCATTCATGGGTAAGTGGGCACCTATTTCAGTACATTAGGAAATCACAAATGATCTCTCAAAGCAGCCATTTTGCACTAAGTGAACTGGACCATAAAGTAATGATGGCTTGAATCTTTTAATGGAGTTAAAGGAAATTTCTATGCCTTATACTTGGGTTATCTATTTGCACTTGTACTACCTGGGTCATATCACCTCAGCAGTGTCTTCAGGTGAAAGCATCTTACTGACTGAAAGTGTGTCCGTCAATAGGAGCCAGAGCTGCCTTCTGGCGACCACCAGGGAAGCAATACTCCTGCCTTGAGCCCGTGCGTTCAACTGGGCTATTTTGACTAGGAGTTGTGCGACCAGCGCCAATTCCGCCCTCAGAGACGCTGATGGGTGCTCTGGGAGATCCTTCACCAGCGACGCCTGGTAAACTGAAAGGAGGCTGGCCACGTTGGACAACCTAACTGCCTCTGTAGCCGCTAAGTAGCCCTTCTTTAAATGGATCTCAGTGGTCCTGCACTGCTTGTTAGGACATGCAGGGTCCTTAACCAGACCCGAAAGTGTCGGAGTCTTAACCAGGGCTGCAAAAGCAGCATCGACCAGCGGAAAGGACGCCAGACCAGCCTCACTTGCTCCCTGCATGGCAAACGCGGAGGCCTTCCGCCGGTTGCCGGTGAAGAAGCTGGGGCCCCAGGTGGACTGTACCTCCTTAATGAAATCAGGGAAGGCTGGGAGCCGCCCTGGGCAGTGGAGACCGCATCTGATGGCGACTCAAACAGCGACCGCCGAGGTAATTCCACAGCTGGCCACTCAATTCCTAGGTGACGAAGTTGCTCGCTCCACCAATGACCACAAGGGATCACTGGTGTCCAGCGCCTCGAGTCAGTGTCTTGCTCGGAGTGCTGGGATGCCAGGTCAGTTTCCACACTGTCCTCCTCAAGGAGAGGCTCTCCTTCAGAAGCATCCCTGGAAATGGCATCTACGTCCCATACCCCTTGGGGTTGTTGGACAACAGGGACGGCCAGAGGCTGTGGCTGAAGCGCCGGCTGACTGGCAAGTGGTTCGGCTGGTGGTGCCCTGCTGGTAAGGGACATCAGCAACGATTGCTGGCTCATCATCACATCCATAAACTGAGACATCTTGGATGTGAGCTCTGCCACACCTGACTTGTCCCTATAACGCCTGTCCCGACAAGGAGAACGGGAGCGTCCCCTACGGCGGGGTGACAGGGAGCGAGACCGTGACTGACGGGAACGTTCCCTGCGAGGGGAGGAGCCTCGGGGCCGAATAGACGGGCTATGAGAACGCTCCTGGGCATGTCTACGGTCTGGAGATCTTTGGCCAGCTGTAAGCTGGGAAGGGCTCCTGGATACCCGCAGTGTGACGGGCGGAGTCGCCGTGGATGACGGCGGGACAGACTGGGTGTAAGAAGACCCTGAGGAAGGGGAATGGCCACCCACCGCTTTCCTCGCCCTCTGGCGAAGAGTGCGCGGTTGAAAATTAGCGCACAATGCGCAAAACGATCTGTCTGCTAAGGCAGTCCTCATGGGGATCGCTCGCTGGCAATTTTGCCTGGCAGGTGACGCAATGGTGGAACCCGGACATGGTTGCCACTCCGACCCTGAACGTCGAACGGCGAAGCGTTGAACGTCAAGGTACGTGCACCAAGCGACGATGCGTCGATGCGCCGAAGCGTCGAGCGTCGGGTGCATGCACTGATCGTTAAGGCGTCGATGCGTCGAGCGCCAAAGCGTCAAGGTGCATGCACCGAGCGTCGAGGCGTCGAAGCACAGAGCGTCAAGCGCCGAAGCGTCGAGCATCGAGGTGCGTGCACCGAGCGTCGAGGTGCGTGCACCGAGCGTCGAGGCGTCGACGCACCGAGCGTCGAGCGCCAAAGCGTCGAGCTTCGAGGTGCGTGCACCGAGCATCGAGGTGCGTGCACCGAGCGTCGAGGCGTCGACGTGCTGAGCGTTCAGCACCGAAGCGTCGAGCGTCGAGGTGCGTGCACCGAGCGCCGAAGCGTCGAGCACCGAATCCCCAAGCGCAGATGCGCTAGCACCAAGCGCTGAAGCACTGCACAAAGCGCCGAAGCGCTGCACCAAGCGGCAAGCGCTGACACGAAGCGCCGATGCGCAGCACGCCGGAGCGTGAGTACCAAGCGAGAACGCTAGCACAGACGCCTAAGCGTCAGCTGACCCGCAGAGGGGACACGCTAAGTGCTGGTACGGTGTCTTGGATGCTGTGCACTACCTACCTGTTGGTGCTGGGGATTGGGCTTAGTGGTCGTCTTCCTCTGTGTAGTGAATGGGAATGTATTTTGTTTTTTTTTGTTTTTTTTAACGCTGCAGCAGCACTAATGGTAGTGATTAAGCAACTGGGACACAAAAAATATGTGGGCACAGTACACCTACCACGCGGTTGTTGTTTTGTTTTGTTTTTTCAACACACCGCAGAAGCAGTATGTGGGAGACAGCAGTGCAGGCTCCACACACGCGGTCTAGCCAAGGCAAGACCGGGCTGCAGATACGCTGCGCGAGGCCAAGCATAGCGTCGTCGTTTACAAAATATATATATAACACACAATATATACAATTTTATTTACAAACCCAAAAACACAACACTAATAATCAAAAATAATATTAAAACAGGAAAGACGGAGACCACGAGACAACGCGATGCCAAAGCAAAGCGTGAAGGAAATATATAAAAATATATAAACAATTGATATAATCCTTAACAATACCGAAGAGTAACTGAATAAACCCAGAGAAGGGGCAAAAACCAGCTTCTCAAGCTTAAGCTTATCGAGTACAACAGCTACGAGCTCTAATGACCTACAGCTACCAATGCTGAAGACAAAAGAGGAAGTGAGTCTCTGCGCACTGCGTATAGTAAGCTCCCAATGGGGCGGGCTTACGTGGCAGCTTGCGCAGAGGCCTATCGGCAGCTTTGCTATAAAAGCTCAGCCAATCGCTACTGCCTGACGGCAATATCCCATACTTGATGGTTATTTTCGACTTGAAAGGGAACCGGTATACAGCCCATTTTCCTAAAAGCTCTCTGGCACACCCTGCTGGAAGAAGAAAGTATTGGTTTGACACTTCAAGCTGCACCACATGATAACTGCGCTATACTGTGACTTGCCTCAAGATGCTGCAGATTTGTATCTTCTGTCTTATCTAAGCCACCAAGATCTTTTTGAAAAATGTCAGTCTCAATTCAGACCACATCTTTGCTGATGGTTTGTAAGATCCTGTACTTGCTAATATTAACTGATTCAGTGATCATGGGACCCTTTTTGGAGGTTTTAGAATGCCATGCGGCTCTATCTAATGCAGTTCTTCTGTGTCTAAGATCTTATTTCTTGATAAGAGTTTGGTGTGCCTTTAATTTTAATTGTTAAGCGTCAAGGGATTTGTATGAAATACATGATAGAAGTATAATTGGTAAGGTATGGTATCGGTCATAAGGAAAGAGCTTTATCGGTGGCTCCCAGAAAAATAACTGGGAAATGGGAGAACAAAGTACTCTGCCTAAATATAAACATTACATAACATACTGTAGGGAAACACACACCCTGAACTAATGTATCTAACTACCTGTCTCAGCAACAAGCCATTCAGTTTTAACAGTGAAGCTGCTGGCTGTGTCAGACACCCTGCTCACCGACTCACACCGACTGCCTCTCATGCCTTCACCCAGTGCTGCCTGCCCTGCCTGTGGTAATAACATGGTTGCTGAGTTGACTAATTGGCCAAGCTTTTTATCCCAACAAGGATATTATTGATTGGGTTAACCTGAAACTCTTGTTTTTGCCATTATAGTACAAGCAGTTTTATTATATTGTTTTAAGAAATGCACTACTTACACTTGCTTTATATGTGTACCACGCATGGTAATGCGTTAATGTTGCTATCTTAATAGTTTTCACAGTGAACAAGGCGGTACTCAATGAAACCTGGAATTCCACTTTTTCAGAAACTCCCATCACAAAATAGAGACTATAAAATACATTGGCTCATTTTGATTCTCAATTGCACATGCCTTTTATCTTTTATTTGACTAAACTACTATACAAAAGGCAAGGTAGACGCTCTATTGAATAAGATAAGGTATTAGGCACTTCTGTTGTAGAATTCAGACCATTATGGGAAAATGACATGAATAATACAAAAGCTGTTTGCGTTTTAAATTTTAAACAGAAAAAAGGCTACCTTTCCTTGTTCAAACAGTATAACAGCATCTCAGCATTAAATGTAGATGACATTTGAGATTGTTTTAATATGGCATGTGAGGGGAAAAGCTGCACAACTGAGGCATTTTCACACAGTAACATAAAGCATTTCAAAATGTAGCATTCAGAATGTTGATATAGTAACACCATTTTCAAGACTAGAATGGGAAATCAAGGATTACGACTTCAAAGAATACACTTCTAGCACATTGATATGGGCTGTGGGGTGTTAAATTAAACAACTAACCATTATTTGATGATTTATAATCCTTGGGGCTTGACATGATGTCAACACACAAAGAGACAATGCATCTAAAGAAATCCTAAAGAGACACATGGAAATGGCTTTCAGATGGCTAGTGTACTGCCAAACCCTGTGTAATCAGATTAGGCTTTGTGGGACCAGGAGGGCAAGCAGAACCACAGCTATCAAACAGGAGCTGCCGTTTAGACACGTATTTGTCTTGCGTGCTTCTATCCATTATTCAAAGCTACATTACACACAGCTTTCATTCTTCGACTCCTTCCAGTCTCTGAGATTCGTAGTCATGGCAATGCCCTTATACCATGGTCTTTTTGCATGGCAATTTAGCAGTTTTAGCATGGCTATAATATGCATTTACAAAATATATATCAAGGGTTCCCATTATATCTGGATCTATTAGTATCTATATATGACATAGATACTGTAATATGCATGAATGGAATAGCTATGTGAACATGTGATTCTGCACCCACTTTTGCACCTAGTACAAGTTTCTTATATGTTTCACTTCTGTCTCTGGGCACACACAACCAGCTGCTAAAGTGTAAAGTATAAAGTGTCAGGGTTACATTAGAATCGACGGTTTACAAAATACAAACACGGTTTAGGGCTCTGGTTTGGCGAGAAAGCTTACCACTGGAATTTCAGTTCACCCTGATACACCCTGTCCGGACATAGCTCTCTTTAATGAATGTGTAAACAAGCTCATATTACAATGTCTCTGAAGTATTACAGAGCAACTTTTACTTGTATAAAAATCTCCCTCTTGTCCCTCCCTCCCTCTGCCATGGAAGGGTATGGAAGCTCTGCCAGTATTTACCCACTGATGGACCTGAGTTCAACCCTGTCCTACACCTGTCAACCATACCTAGCAAATCCTCAATAGTACTGAATTTAGAAATACTAAATAAACTTAAATTCAGTGACAAACATTTCGAATAGACGTCTTTTTCAATTAATTTCCAGGTTCTGGAGCTGGAAAAGCAGGTGCCCTGCTTCTATTTGTATTTGTGATTGCAAACCATGGCAAGCTGGTAAACCTATCAGTGTCTAGGTTTGTACAGCCCCATATTACACTAAACCTGTTTTTGATTTACATATAAATGTATCTATGGAATGTAAAGCCCTGGATTTTCTTGGTGTAAATCAATATTTTCACATGCTTGAATGGGCCAAATCTGTAAATACTGACTTTTTTAAAACCCAGGAATTTTTAGGTAATACATCTGTAAAAACTCAGAATAATGGGACTTGATTATAAAATAAAACTTATAAGAAACTATAGCAAGTGAATATACGTTCTTCCACACTTCCCCAGATTGTTATATTGTGTGTCACCTATTCTATATTACTGGCGCCAAGCATATGCATCCCCAGCAGGGAATCTGTGCATGTTTTGTAACCCAGGTGTAGGATAACCAACACCCTCATTGTATACAGTTCACTCAGTGACAAGGCTACTGCAACACATTACAACAACATGTCAAAAAAACAGAATCCTATAATGCTAAACATGGATTTGAAATCCATGTCTCAAAATCTGACCTCCATCCTTACCTCTTAAAAGCAAATCATTATATATATAAACTATACATATATCTACAGAACGTTTTCCATACATTAAATCTATTCTGTATAGAATTTCATAGTTGAGTAATGATGCTTGAACTGGTATGATCTTTGCTCCTCCCTGCCACCTTCAATCAACAACATAAACAACATGTGTTATAATACATATGCACAGTTCTTAAGTGGGCCTTCAGGGATCAACTGGTTAAAATGAAAAAAGAGATCCAAAATATCTCTCAAACTGTTTTCCAGATTTCTCTGCTTTCCCTTTGAAGTCATTGTGAAAGCTTTCATTTTCCCATAAGAATAGTTTCGTCTTTGTCACTTTGCCTTATCTGAAAATCTTTGTTCCTTCTGCTAAAGACAGGTTTGATAGAAGTCCTTTATTTGCATATGCACCAAAGGTTGTCAGATTAAAACACATTTTACAACTCTGTGGAGATAATTATATCACACTGGGGCTGTCCAACGGATGGCTTTAGAGCCATAGATCATTTATTGAGCAACAGAATATGGCTCTTTTGATTTAGACATGAAGTATCCTAATTTTATTGTAGGATTGCTTTGTTTTGTTTTTTCTGTCAAAAAGTAATTGCAGCTGACAAAATAATCCCATCAATCTTCAAAAGTGTGGACTTGCATTACATATATAGGCCTGAATTGTGTGGTTTTTTAAAGAAACACATGTTATAGCAGACATATATTTTCATTTTAAAACATAACGTCTGGTACATTACTAGGTTAAAGAAAGTTTGCTTGCCTGTCCATCCTGGAAATCTATTCCTGCTTTACTTCCTAGTTCATTTTACCGCAGCAGTGTCTTCTAGTTACTGGATGAAAGTATGTCAGTCAACAGGGGGAGCAGCTGATTGGTTATTGACAGGAAAGAAGCCAGTGAGGGGGTGGGGACAATTTCACTATCCAGATAAAATGACCCAGGAAGTCCTAAGCAGTCTAAAAGCACGGCTTACAAAGAGAGATTTCTTAAAGATAGTGTAGTACAAGATACAATGAAAAATAAATAAAATTTGGATGGCTGTGCTGATGTTTGCAACCACAATCCCTCTGTGGGTCTCTAACCCTCTACCAGTGGGCTGCCACACAAAATATAGCAAAGATAGGTATACAATTTAAAGAGAAACTGATATGGGCTTGAAATATCAGAGTAGTCCTACCTAATCCATTTCTGTTGTTAGGGTTCACTCCATATCATTTTGTTTCAGTCACCACATCTGTGACTGTTTCAGTCTATCTAAAACACTTTAAATGTTTAAAACATCCCAATGACCTCAATAGCTTGCAGAATCATGTCTAGCCTTTAAGTACATCTGGTGCACCAGAGAGTAACCATATTCCTGTCCCACTGCAGCAGTCTAATGTAGGTAAGAAATACCACTTAGAACAACTACATCTGTACATATATATATATATATATATATATATATATATATATATATATATATATAAAACAACTACTAATTTGACAGAATCAACAATTCTGGTAAAACAAAAAAATAATAATATATCTTTTTTTATATATATATAGCGCCTTTCATAGTGGACCACCATCACAAAATGCTTTACAGAGGTAGGCTATGAACTGTGCATTATATGCAGAGTCACTTACAATAGGACATTGCTTTAACATCTCATCTGCAGGATGGAGCACAAGGAGTGACTTGCTCAGGGTCACACAGTGAGTCAGTCAATGGCAGAGGTGGGATTTGAACCAGTGACCTTCAGGTTACAAGCCTTGGACTTTAACCATTGGACCACACTGCCTCCTGTCAAATAGGTCGACAAAAATATTAATAAACCATATATTTGATTTTATGGTGCTTTGAAATGCATACTGTATGATGTGAGTGACTTGCCACTGTATTTGCAGAAGGTAGGACAGCTGGGGTATTTTTTTATCCCTGCTGTTGAAATATATAATTCATCAACTGCAATATGTTTGATTTAAATACTGACTGACGTTGATGGAAATGTTTCTGTTAATGATTGTGTGCAGCTCACTTTTTATCAAATCAACTGCTACAGGTAATGACATTATTTAATGTGGCAGAAGACTAAGAATGACAAATAGCATGTGATTTACAAAACAGAACATTTATATGCTGATGAAAAACTGCAGTTATATTAACAGTCATTAACTGTAGAATTGTAAACAACATTTTATTGTATTCAGCTCCAGTAGTCATGTTTGAAAATGTATTTCATGTAAAGTGTTTTGTTATCATGCACTACATTCTTATGTAAATGCAATTAATTTCCCCGGGCAAGCAGCAATTCGCAATTAAGCCCTTGTATCAATGCAAAATGTTACAACTGGCACAAACACCTAAATCTATCTAATGCAATAATCTATCTGATGCAAAATGTAACAGAAAACAAACAAAATCTAATTACCACTAAATAACTAACACAAAACATTCCAATAATCTGTTATTGTACCATATAACTCAGAATTATAACTAATCCTTGGGCTGCTTAAATGTAAGAGTATGTGACTAGCGAATAACATTTGGACCCGGTTGCTCCATTCGTAACTGGGTTAGAGGTGGTTAACCCAAGTCACTGTTACACAGAGCATACATACAAGTAGGACTTGTGTACAAGTGAAAGCTGAGCTTCAGGCTAGGCGAGAGTAACCCAGCTAGTCCCTCTGGGACATTCTTATAATTTATTTATTTATTTCTTAGCAGATGCCCTTATCCAGGGTGACTTACAATTGTTACAAGATATTGCATTATTTTTACATAGTTACCCATTTATACAGTTAGGTTTTTACTGAAGCAATCTAGGTAAAGTACCTTGCTCAAGGGTACAGCCGCAGTGTCCACCACCTGGGATTGAATCAGCAACCCTCCGGTCAAGAGTCCAGAGCTCTAACCGCTACTCCACACTGCTGCCCAACATAATAACAGATTGTGACAAGTTGGCGTGTGACAGTGGGTGACGTCAGACCAGAAACAGGAAGTAATACACAGAACAGAGACTTGGGGTTTTGATGAAGCTGAGCACTTGGTTGTGCTCAGCATTTAATAAACAAAGTAAAAGGTTTAAACAGAACACAAAACAGGACACGGCACTTGCGGCCAAAATAAACAGGTAAACAAAACGGACTATACAGACAAACAGACAGACAAACGGTGAGTGAAGCAAAACAAACGTTACGATCTTTCTTTCTCCTCTCTCTCACCCGTTCTCCACTCACGAACACCCAACCCGAGTGAGTGAAAACATGCAACTTTTATGCAGTTGTACCGAGACTCGATTGCTAGTCAATCATTCAATTGGAATCTCGGTACAACTGCACGTGAATTAATTAAGTGTACTCCCGTGACCACACATTACATTTTAACCAGCACGTGAAGTGATTTGTGCCATCCTCGTGCCTAAATACAAATCTACATTTTTAAATACACATGAAACACAGACCCGCTTATATCCCGTGTACCAATGACTATACACCAACATTTACACACAACACGTAACACAAAATATACACAGGGGGGGGGCACTTTGCCACATATACCCCCCCCTTGTGCAAAGCACACATGGCCTCAATGGCCACCTCCCCCCTCAGTCTTAAAGTCCCGAAGAGGGAGAAGCAAGGTGTTTCTGGGGGTGGCCATGGTGGAATGTCCTCCACTCCCCACTTCTTCGTGGCTATTAGCTCCCTCTTCCGGGGCTCCCGCCACACACTATCCTGCCGCGAAAGTGCGGCTGGGGAAGCTGGTCTCCTGACCTCCCCCCCCTTCTTCATGGCCAGCATTTCCCCTCCGTGGGGCTCCGACCACATGATCTCCGGCAGCGAAACTGCTGCGAGGGGAGCTGGTCTCCTGACCTCCCCCCCTTTCTTCATGGCCGGCAGCTCCCCTTCATGGGGCTCTGGCCACAGTGTAGTGACCCCAGGCGAAGCAGGACCCTCGACGACCCCAGGCGAAGCAGGATCCCTGGCGACCCCAGGCGACGGCAGCAGCAGCGGACCCTCGGGAGGCGACGGCAGCAGCAGCGGACCCTCGGGAGGCGACGGCAGCAGCAGCAGACCCTCGGGAGGCGACGGCAGCAGCAGCGGACCCTCGGGAGGCGACGGCAGCAGCAGCGGACCCTCGGGAGGCGACGGCAGCGGACCCTCGGGAGGCGACGGCAGCAGCAGCGGACCCTCGGGAGGCGACGGCAGCAGCAGCAGACCCTCGGGAGGCGAACTCGGGAGGGGAGCCCCTGGCCGTAGAGGCGGCAGCGGGAGCTCCACTTCTCCCTCGTACCCTGTGTGGAGCAAAAGGCAGCCCCAGGCGATGCGGAGCGGCTGGCAACCCCAGGCGATGCGGAGCGGCTGGCAACCCCAGGCGATGCGGAGCGGCTGGCAACCCCAGGCGATGCGGAGCGGCTGGCAACCCCAGGCGATGCGGAGCGGCTGGCAACCCCAGGCGATGCGGAGCGGCTGGCAACCCCAGGCGATGCGGAGCGGCTGGCAACCCCAGGCGATGCGGAGCGGCTGGCAACCCCAGGCGATGCAAGGCAAGCATCCTTGGCGAAACGAGGCAGGCATCCTTGGGCGGCGAGGCAGGCATCCTTGAGCGGCGAGGCAGGCATCCTTGGGCGAAGCGAGGCAGGCATCCTTGGGCGAAGCGGGCAGGCAGTCAGGACAAGCTGGGAGTGCGGGTTTTGGCCCTCTTCTCGGCCACTGCGGCGGGCGGTTCTTCCCATGCTTTCCTCAGCAGCCTATGCAAGGGCTGCTGAGGACCGCCAGCATCTAGTCCTGGTTTTTCTGGTGAAGGGAGAGGCAGCTCCTGCTCCTCTCCTCGTGACGGTGGGGGAAGTGATACCAGCAGGCATTCATTCTCTGCTGGTTGGGGAAGTGTTACCAGCAGGCATTCATCCTCTGCTGGTGGGGGAAGTGATACCAGCAGGCATTCCTCCTCTGCTGGTGGGGTTGGCGGAGGCAGAGGCAGCTCCTGCTGCTCTGCTCCTGCCGATGGAGGTGGCGGAGGCAGAGGCAGCTCCTACTGCTCTGCTCCTGCCAGTGAAGGTGGCGGAGGCAGAGGCAGCTCCTGCTGCTCTGCTCCTGCCGGTGGAGGTGGCGGAGGCAGAGGCAGCTCCTGCTGCTCTGCTCCTGCCGGTGGAGGTGGGAGCGGCGTGTAGTCTCCTGGCGGCGGAGGTGGGAGCGGCGTGTAGTCTCCTGGCGGCGGAGGTGGGAGCGGCGTGTAGTCTACCCTTGTTTCAGGGGACTGGTGAGGCCCTCCCTCTCTTGCAGGGGACTGGTGCGGCTCTGCCTCGGAAGGGGAGACCAGCAGGCCTTCTCCCTCTGCTGGTGGGGGACCCAGCAGGCATTCACCCTCTGCTGGTGGACAGGGACCCAGCAGGCATTCACCCTCTGCTGGTGGGGGACCCAGCAGGCATTCACCCTCTGCTGGTGGACAGGGACCCAGCAGGCATTCACCCTCTGCTGGTGGACAGGGACCCAGCAGGCATTCACCCTCTGCTGGTGGACAGGGACCCAGCAGGCATTCACCCTCTGCTGGTGGACAGGGACCCAGCAGGCATTCACCCTCTGCTGGTGGACAGGGACCCAGCAGGCATTCACCCTCTGCTGGTGGACAGGGACCCAGCAGGCATTCACCCTCTGCTGGTGGAGGTGGGAGCTGCAAGCAGTCCTCCCATGGAAATGGAGGTGGAACCAGCAGGAATTCACCCTCTGCTGGTGGAGACTGGGGCTGTGGACGCTCTACCTTCCCCTTCTTGGGCCGTGGACGCACCGACTCCTCCCTCTTGGGCTGTGGACGCACCGACTCCTCCCTCTTGGGCTGTGGACGCACCGACTCCTCCCTCTTGGGCTGTGGACGCACCGACTCCTCCCTCTTGGG
Source organism: Acipenser oxyrinchus oxyrinchus (assembly GCA_030684275.1). NCBI lineage: Eukaryota > Metazoa > Chordata > Actinopteri > Acipenseriformes > Acipenseridae > Acipenser > Acipenser oxyrinchus. The sequence goes on along the minus strand of CM060265.1, from coordinate 10,071,117 downwards.
CTGTGGACACACCACTCCTCCCATTCAGGCGTGGGACGTTCGGGCTCCTCCCATTCAGGCGTAGGACGCTGGGCTCCTCCCACTCAGGCGTAGGACATTCGGGCTCCTCCCACTCAGGCGCAGGACATTGGGCTCCTCCCACTCAGGCGCAGGACGTTCGGGCTCCTCCCACTCAGGCGTAGGGACGCTCGGGCTCCTCCCGCTTGGGCTGTGGACGCCAGGCTCCTCCCATTCAGTCATAGGACGTGGCAGCAAGGGCTCCTCTTCTTCATCCTGCATGGGGCATAGGGCCAACGTGTGCCCATATGCCCCACAGCCAGGGCACCACTCCCCATCCCAGTCTTTGGGCCATTGCCTGAAGGGTCCTGTGGACGGAGCAGGGTATGGTGGTGTGGCTAGGTTGGCCACAGTCGAAACACCACAGCACTGCTTCCACCTTTCTCCCTTTGCCCTCCTGTGCTCCTCTCCAGCCTCTTCTCCCATTTCTTCTCCTTTGTTTTTCAAAAAAAAAAAAAAACTCCGGTTCCCGCTCTGGCCTGAGTCCTGGAGGCGCTGTAGATCCCGGTTCTGACACCACGTGTGACAGGCTGGCTGCAGGGAGGAACTCAGACCAGAGAGAGAAACACACAGACAGACGGTGGTGATGAGAAGCTGAGTGCAAATGGTAGCACTCAGCGTTTATTAACAAAGTAAAAGGTTTAAACAGAACACAAAACAGGACACGGCACTTGCGGCCAAAATAAACAGGTAAACAAAACGGACTATACAGACAAACAGACAAACGGACAAACAGTGAGTGAAGCAAAACAAACGTTACGATCTTTCTTTCTCCTCTCTCTCTCTCACCCGTTCTCCACTCACGAACACCCAACCCCGAGTGAGTGAAAACATGCAGCTTTTATGCAGTTGTACCGAGACTCGATTGCTAGTCAATCATTCAATTGGAATCTCGGTACAACTGCACGTGAATTAATTAAGTGTACTCCCGTGACCACACATTACATTTTAACCAGCACGTGAAGTGATTTGTGCCATCCTCGTGCCTAAATACAAATCTACATTTTTAAATACACGTGAAACACAGACCCGCTTATATCCCGTGTACCAATGACTATACACCAACATTTACATACAACACGTAACACAAAATATACACGGGGGCACTTTGCCACACAGATATATTAGCAACAAGCAAAAAACTTTTATTTTAGTGAGTACTTGTTACAGTGATCAAGTGGAGCTTTCTCCTAGCCTAAGTCAGTATTACTAATTGGGTCTGACAAGGACAAACTGTTTTTTTTTATTATTATTATTATTATTATTATTTAGCTAATTAAGCAAGTCAGTGACCTGTATCCCTGGCCACAGCAGTAAACTGAAAATTAGAGCTTCCGTATCAAGAAAAAGTAGATCACCATGACCTGCAACCACTGTACATGGACAGACAAATGCAAAAAAAGGCAATTCTCATGAATAAACTGCATTGTGAATTGTTACATCTGTCAACAGTGTTAACACAGACACATAACAAAACAAATGAAGTTAATACAACGACTAACACAAATATTTAAAATTGCTGTAATAATCATGATACAAGCGTTCCTTCTAATACACAGTATTTGAAAAGCTGCCATTTAAACGGTAGCTCTTTCAAACAAAGTAAACTCAAGTGCAATATCTGGAAACGCAGAACAAATCCAAGACGTGTAGGCGCAAATGGAAAAAAGCTCAGCTCAGCTAGGAAAAGTGGATTCAAGACAAGAATACAGGCTTAATGGGTGTAGCAGGGCGATTGCTCTGCACATGGGGAAATTAGTTTTGGTGTAATGTACATGTGGAAATGGGTTTATTGTGTGTGCCTTTTTGGAGTTCTTATGTTTGATTGAATGATTGTTTACAGATGGGCTCTTAATTGAGACTTGCTGCCAGCTAGGTTTGGTTGAGAGGAAGGCCAGCGAGTGGATTGGCTGTACCGGTCCTCAACCAGCAGGTGGGCGGGTCTCAACTGAGTACACTCAGGAGGAGAGCGTCCGCTCTGCAGGAACTACAGCTACGCAACCCTTAAACTGCAACACGGTGCTTGTGAAGGCAGTACCCAGCCAAGGCCGTATGAAGAAGCAGCAGTCGCCATAAGAATATCAGCTCAGTAGATTAGTTTAGTGGATAGTGATCCCATGTGATGTGATCCCATGTGATGTATAGCGAGGGTTACGTAGTGTAGCAGGTTCCTGGAGCGGGACGCCTCGTTTAGTAAATGCTAGTGCTCGCCCTGTCTGGCACCTTTTATTTGTAGTTTTTGTACTGGGTTTTATTTTGCCTTTATTTTGTCTCTTTTATGTGTCCTCTGTGCACTACCATAGTGGATAGTGTCACATGACCTGTTTGTTTACTTTTTGTGTGTGTTACCCACACAGGTGACACGAGTACCCTGTCACAATGGGCTATTAAATAATGAGAGATTAGCACAAGAAAAACCCTCAGATCACTGGAATTACATTTCATACACCTCAAACAAAAAAATAAAGAAAAAGACTGTATGCATAATGATTTCAAGGGAATGTGCATGCGATCCAACCTAGAGCATCAATATTCAGGTTACCCCAAGGCAAAAACTGAAACGGTCTGTAGAAGTGAAACCCTGGGACATGGCTAATTTAATCATGGAGTTAATAAGTCCAAGTTGAACGTTTTTAACAATCACAGGTTCCAAATGCTGTCAGTAGAGCATGTAGAAGGTGTTGCCACAATTAAACAGAAGTTTCTCAAAATAAAGTCTATTGACATGTATGGGTGAGATCTAAGCTCAGAATTTTCAAAAGCATGATTTTCTTATTTTTATAATGGGAAATTGTTCACAGTACCAAACGAGAAATAAGCAAATCAGACATTTGATTTATGGGCTTGTGAGTGTAAGCTAAAGTTCCCTTTCAATTCAAAGACTTCAATTTCTGAGCTCTCTATACAAGAGCTGCCGATAGGTCCCTTCCTGGGATGACGCCCTCTGTCCTGCCTACAGAGGATTTAAATAGTCAAACCATGGAAGCCATGTTCTCTTTTTGCCTCTCAAGACGGTAAGTTAAGACCCTCTGTGTTGGTATCTGAGTGTATTGTGAAAAAGAGCTTTTGAGTCAACAGCAGTTCCCTTGCCTTTCAGGCTGAAAGCTGGCTTGCCGCTTTCACGGAATCAGTGACTCCTGATTCAGCCTTTTTCTTTCTTTCTTTCTTCCTCAGCAACCACGCGCGCTTGCATTGAAGGCTGCTGCTTAGTTATCTGTGGTACGGGAGTCGACTGCCTGTGCAGTAGTGATTTAAAGGAGTGAGTGTTGTTGTTTTTTTCCAGCCTTCACTTGTGTGGGAGCACGTCCTCCACCTGGGCTAGGCGACTAAGCTAGCTGCCGCGTGGCAGTTTAAATATATATAAAAATATATATATTTGTTATTGTTGTTGACTAAATACCCTTGCTGGCACATCTGCAGTGCACACACAGTATTCCCCGCTTGCCTGTGTTGTGCAGCAGCTAGGTAAAACCAGCAGGCCTCCTCCACAGGCTGTATTTTTACTTGACCCGCTCTAGAGTAGACCTTGCCGGCTGCCTCGGCCTGCCCACCTCGGTGCTCCCCAGAAGCATTGTTTTTTTTTTTTTATTATTGTGTTGTACTCCATCCACAGATTCGCCTGTCGCGGCTTCGGCCTGTGTGTCTCCTGGTATACGCTGACCAGGTGTGTGACTACATGCAGTTAGGGCAGGCACCGTTGCTTCAGCTGCCCCCTGGTGCTTCGGTACCCCGGTGCACACTCAGCCCGTGGTACTTCGGTGCTCGGTGCACTCGGCGTGCAAGGTGCTTGGTGCACTGGTTGAGCACGGTGCTTAGTGTCCTTGGTCCTCGAAACAGATGTAGCAGAAGTGCTGACTTACTGTATAGTGGAATGCTGATGTGCATAAAGTAGACTTTTAAGACCAGAACAGTGCTAAAATAAAAGTTGATAAACTTTCAAGAACTGTAGAAAGGAGATTTGCAACATAACAGGAGATGCAAATATTTAACTAGAATTAATTCCCATTATTGAGGTACTAGGAATCCAGCAGATTGCTTAGGAATACCCTTCATGTAAACAGTGAAGGGTTTATTGATGAAAAATACAAGGACTTTGAAAAGAAATTGGTTTTCCTCACATTTCAGGTAGACTTTAGACTCCAACTCCCCTGCTGGGACAATTTAAAAATAGGTTCCCTGGGGGGCTACGGTATTCAAACTGTCGTTGACTTTATGTCAGACACCCTGCAATGCACACAATTTCATGAACATGACAGGAGGAGGAACAAATTAATGGCAATATTATATCAGAAGGCTCTATTTAATTAAAAATAGGATTTGATTTTAAATATGATTGGCAAGCAAAAAAATAAAATGTGAGATGTTAACCAAAAATGTGCAAATGTATTTTTAATTTTAGTGAAATAAAAAATATATACATATAATAAAATGCTGTTATCGAACAACTATATATACAAATATATAGTATCATTATTATTATTTGTTGATTTAGCAGACGCCTTTATCCAAGGCGACTTACAGAGCCTAGGGTGTGTGAACTATGCATCAGCTGCAGAGTCACTTACAACTACATCTCACCTGAAAGACAGAGCACAAGGAGGTTAAGTGACTTGCTCAGGGTCACACAATGAGTCAGTGGCTGAGGTGGGATTTGAACCAGGGACCTCCTGGTTACAAGCCCATTTCTTTAACCACTGGACCACACAGCCTCCTTTTATATAATATACTAATACCAGGGTTTATGTAGTCGTAAAAATCAATACAAATGTATGTACTGTTTTAGTAGCGGAAGTAGTATTTTTTTTATATATATATATATACTGTACTACTAATATTATTTTTGTTTTTAGGGATGGAGTAGCTGCAGTGGGATTTATTTTATTTGTAATGCATTATAAAATTGCACTTTAAAAAAGAAAAGCTAGCCAAAGAGAAATGGTGGATTTTAAAACAATCAAAATAATGTTATTATGAAATAATAATAATAATAATAATAATAATAATAATAATAATAATAATAATAATAATAATAATAATAATAACGTTCTTCTGGCAAATATTAAAAGCTAAACCAAAGTTTGAATCAGTTCATTAACAGTATCATTTTACTCTAAATGCACACACAAATTACAATTGGTACCAAATCATTTGTGTGCGAAATCAAATGGCAGTTGATCAGTCCGTTACTGTGTTCTAAAAATGACTCCTTACATTTAGCAACTACCCTAATGCTTAGAATATAATGCACAACCAGTGTATACTACGCTTCACTGAACTGAATTGTATGACACAACCCTTTTATTATACAACCCAATAAAAAACAACTAGGCATACTATACAAAATATAATCACCTAAGTAACAAGTAACCTCTATACAACAAGCAGAAAATATCCTACAACTTATAACAGGGTGCGGGTTACATTTAAAAATTATGGTTGTCTAAAGATCCATTGGAAAACATTACTTTGCTTGTCTATCTCTTTGTTTGGCTAAATTATTCCAATCTTGACATATTCTCTCCTTTTTTCCAGGCTACTGCTGTAAATGACAATCTGCTTTTGATTGGTTGATGTACTGGTTTTGGCCAACTCTACTTGATACAGATTAGTATGAGCTCTGCAGACATGCAGTTGCCTGGGATACTGTGCAGAACTCAGCCAGGTGAATAATCAAGATTAGATCCGACCTACTGAGTGCCTTGACAGAAAAGAATGGAAAGTTGGAAGAAAGGTGTCAGGACTGTTCATGATGCAATTACAGAGGCATTAGTCATCGCAGCGGTTAATGGGAGTGCTGATGATGATCTGAAAAAGGAACACAATAGGACGATAATAAGGTGAACAATGCAGCTAGCAGATCCTTGCTCGGTCTTCTTCCCACAGTATACATGCCACAGAACTAGAGGAAGAAATTAAGAAAATAAGTGTGATAGAACACAAGCCTTTTAGTGCCCAATTCTCCACCCAGGCCCGCTAAAAGCATTAACTGTTACAATGATGGTTTATAGCTACAAAATATGGCAGCGTAAACAAAATTGCTTGGCCATGAGACTGAAAATTGGGTTTGTTTACTATTGTGTGAGATATGTCACAGCTTTGTTGTCCTTTCGTGCAAGGTCACAGTAAATAAAGGAATTGAATGGACAATAGAGGAATGGAGTGCCTCCTTCTGTATACTGTGTGTGGGATTCAGGCCTATGTTTTAATAACATGTTATAACAACAACTATTCATTGTAAGTTGCCGTTGATGAAGGAAGACCTTGAGTCAACCTCCAGCAACATGTCCACAAGAAGGGAGACAGAATTCATCCTTTAAAAAAAAATGTAACCACAGGCATTCATTTCCAAAACTTCTAGCTTCAGTCCCCTTTACTCTCCTTGACCCTTTGAAACATTGTTGCTCCACTTTCTCCAGCTAAACCTACAAAATAATGAATTACTAGATCCTTGCAGTGGTATCTTTTAGGGCTGTGCAGAACGCCTGAATATGTTGTCTCCTGTGGAATAAAGCAGTAAACCATGACAGGCAGTGTCAAATAATTACAACCCTCAGGTTCATTGAGAGGGAAGTAGTTCTTCTGCTTTGTTTGTATTAAAAATCTTCACCATTAAAACAAATATTGGGCCTTATTTGGAAGAATTAAATGCTCCTACCTGGAAAAGCTATTTTGAATACATTTTCTATCGCTCTGCAATTAGATTTGTCATTAATGCACCCTACAGAACTATAATATAAATGATTCAGTACCATCAGCCAATCAGCTTCCAGCTCCAGTGGGCTTGTATAAGATAGTATAATATATTTAAGCCTAACGTACCGAAAAGCCTACTTCCAAAACAACCAATCAGAATAAAATAACATTGGCACTCTTCCATGTGATAACCACCGTAGGAAATTAAGTTAGCAGAGAACGCTACCTCGGTATAGCTGTAGCTATGAGAGTTTTTTTCTTTTTTTACCATCATTATTGCTTCAAAAGCCTTCTGAACCATGAGCCATCTAAATTGTTTATTGTTACCCTGACTATTATTCGTCCTACACTGCAAGGTCTGGACATTCTGTTTGTTCAGTGGTTACACAGCCACCATCGCTGCCCCACAGTCCATCATAGACCAAGAGTGGTGATCACAGCTCTACTCCTTGAAATTCTTTAATCAGTCAGAACAAGTGACTGAAAGCAGCTGCATCTCAAACACACAATAAATATGAACAAAAAAGAAACAATCAATTCTCAGACTGTAATGTCTGGGAGAAGCTTTTGCAATAAAAGAAAGCCTTCTTTCCAATCTTCCCCATAAATAAAAGAAACATACAGACATCTGCCTGCCCTGTAGTGAAAATTACCGTCTAAATCAGGTTAACCAAGCTAAACAGTGAAGAAGATAGAAATGTTTAATTACTTACAAATACTAAATGAATATAATGCTAACCGCTATTATAACGAGCATCCATTTAATTATACTGAACACTTTTTTTCATGTTTACAACTTTTACATTCATGTGAGTTTCAAGTCTTGTGTCTTAAACTAACATGGTGAATTCCTTTATATTGCCTGTTAGGTATTCGGCAGCGCTAAACAAACTGTGCAAAACATAAGACTAGAATACAGTATCTAACTCACTTTGATACAGCTAGCTGTAGCAACATTTACATGTTTTTTTTTGTTTTGTTGCTGTTTGCTGTTGTAAGGAAGAAAATAGTGATTTGCTAAGTAACTTTTGAATACTTGTTTGCTGAGGTAACTACATCAGCTGGTTGAAGTAATTTCATTTTCTAAAGTGTTCAGAGCTGTGGTTGATTGAAGTGAATTTTGACAGTGTGTAAACTGGACCAGCTCTAGACCTGCAGGACAGTATAAATTGGCGAAAAGTGTCTTAGAACGCCAGCCGTTCTAAGCACCAGCCAGTCGAAGGGCCACTTGTTCAAGGGCAGTCTGAGCTGTGGCAGTCACAGCGAGGACCTTTTCCAAATCCCTCCTAATGGCTTCTAAAGGCCTCATTCCTACTTTGACACCTAACGTCTGGATCCGCTCCCAGAATGAATGCTGGTAAGTACCTGCTGCACATATTGTTAGGAAATGTGATAGTCCATATTAATATTTGGAATGTATGGTTCTTTCAATGGAGAGATATTGAGCAGAGTTTAGGTGGGGTATTTTCGAATGCAGGGTCTGTCTCAATAAATTCCAGATTGACTAGAGAGAGAGCAAATATGACCATTCATGGGCATTTGTGGAAAGGGTCCTCTGTTCTTCTCTGTTTGATTGCATGAGGGGATGGGAGAATCTCAGAGATAACAGAGACTAGAGGAATGTTTGTGAGGCTTGGGGACTGGCCACGTACACAGGTTTAGGTGGGGAAGGGTCTCAAATCATGTCATTATATGGGAGTGTTCTATATTATTAAAACATGATTGCAGCCATTGTCTGTTGCACAGATTCCATCCGCTGTGATCCAGAGCATTTGTCTCTGCTTTCTTCCAATAGTTATATTCTTGTATTACACCAATAAACATATTTTTGACTTTCACCAATATTGTTTTTCAGGTTTTATCAATTTTTCCTTACAATACTGTTACTAACTCCTTCTCCCCCTATGCTGCCTGCTACACATTTGAAAATCTCCTTTTTCAATTGTCATTCTCTAACTAACAAATCTCTGTCCCCAGGAAAGTTCGGCCTCTGCATAGCCTGGACTCGAACTGGCACCGTCCAAGCTGTGTGACTCATCCTGCGCTCCCAGCGATGATTTTAAATAACCCGGCTTACTCTTACTCTTACTTCCTCCTTTAACCACATTCCATCTTGGGTTATTAATCACACAGACACAGGTTTGATTTCAGCTACAGAAAATAGAGCTTGTGTACCAAAACAACAAAGCCTAAACATCTCAGTATAATTAAATACATATTATATATTGAACCTGGAACCATATGGCAACTCTAGATCAGTAGTATACAACTAGAGCAGATTTCTGTTACAACCATTATACTTATTTAAACCAAATAAACCTCTTCAGATATGAATCCGTTAATTACTTAATTGAGAAGCTATGAAACATTCTGTGGACTGGCCCTCGAGGACTGCAGTTCTGCATCCCTGCTCTAGATACAGTCTGTGTTTCACTGACAGGCAGTCCTGAGGTAAAGTATTAGCTCTAATTGAAAACCTGTGTTGAAAAATATGGCCTTAATTGGCTTACCTGGGCTCCTTGGAAAATATGCTGACTTGCAATAGCCAGGAAAAGAAAGTAATGTCTTTAAGAAATATGTCTACGCATACAAGTTTTTTAAAATGCCTTGTGTGGCTTGTGGAATTAAAAAGCATGAGTGTGCATGCATCAAAACATGTGTTTATTTTCTCCAAACCATAGGTAAACAGCAGCTTGATTTCAGGATGGGGCATGGGTCTTATTGCAAAGGAAATGGGGTTTAGCTGCTGCGTTGGGAAATTACATTTTCTGCTGGTATCCATGTCTGGTGAACTGATCTGTGAAAACCTCCAAGGACCACGGAACCAAGTGGTCGGGTATGAAATACAATCAGAGCAGAAAAAAAACAGGTTTCTGTTTACAGGTTGACAAGTGTCAAGTGATTTTTCAGACAAGTATAATAATAGCAGTGCATAATCACTGTGTAAAAGAATGGAGCCCAGTGCACCAGCAAATGTGTCTGTATCACACAACTATGTATTGCACAAGCATTAAAGAAAACCTCATTTCATTTGACTAGTCCCTCTAACACAGTTCCTGCTTATCTGATACAAAAGAGTACACTTAATAAAAATTGCAGACCTGGTATAAGATATATGTAGGCCCCTTTAAAAATCTGCGATTGTGGCCACTGTTGTTATTGACTGCATTAGACAAACTACACGCCCCATAATGCAATTTCGCGCCCAAAGGGATTGAACTTTGCACTGCAGCGTGTCAATCAATGCAGAGCACCAGTCAGGAAGGAGAATCGCCTGCACGTCCCACCTTTGACAGATGACCTTATAAGGAAAAGCTCCGCCCAGAACTGTGTTTTTTTTTTTTCTCTTGGCTTTGTGTTGAGGGTATGTTGTGGCGGTTAAGGAGAAAAACAAGGGCGACTACGCAGATGGCCCCTGGTTTTATGAAGACGACACAGTGCGTTAAGGAAAATTTAAAAAAAAAAAGACGTTAGCGTTTCAACATAGTATAGCTTCAACAGTACGAGTTTAGAACTGCAAACGTCGGTTAATTATATTACGACTAACATCGTGTTTGGTTTAAATGGAATTCATTACCAGCTGGAACTGAAGCAAGTCAAGTCTGAGCTTGCGGGACGGCCTAACTAGGATAATTCCAGTTTGCTGGTGCATACTCCAAAGAGGCGTGTGTGTGCTGCAAGGCATCGGACTGAAGTTTTCCTGCAACCTGCCTGTGCAACTTTTTTTTTCTTTCGAACGCTTGCCGTTTGTCTGCTCCTATCCACAACATCTACCAAGGAAATTCGTGAGTAGCAAACATAAAAAAAGGAAAGAGCAAGAGTTTGTTGTGTATTGATATGTCAATTAAAAGATTAAAAAGTCCCCCTCAGGACTGAGAAAAAAAAAGCCACGAGGTGGGTGAAAGCAATTGTTTAATGTTTATGTGCACCAACGGAAAATAAATAATAAAAGGACAGTATGGGCCCCAACGAGTTATGCTAGCGCTATATAAAACAAAAGGAACCAAGTTTACACGAGTTTGCATTGCATTGGACTTGTTTTTGTTTTCTTTTTGAATGTAATATGGTATGTAAGGTGTATGTAATTGTTTAATTTAGGGACATTTGGTTTTATAGAAGCTATTAAGAATAAGAGTGGAACATTTCTTATTTTTCTTTCATTACTACAGTACCCACATTATAGAGTTTTGATCTGGTATAAAAAAACAAACCAATATAATTTCTAAATGTATTATTTTTTCACTGGGGTTATTCTGAAGTCTTGATTTTGAGAATTAAAACTAGTTGAAACAAATGCATTTAACCATGTAATGGTGTTGATAATAGTTGAGAACACTACCCAGATATTTACTTATTACATGCACTAGTGCTCGTTTTCACTAAGTTGGGTATATTATTTTTATTTTATTTTTTTCCCTTTTCCCCAGGTACAATAAAATCTGTGTTTCATTGAAGTTGGATGTGGGTATTTAACTGTTTAAATATATTGCTGCATATTACTGCTAAAATAAAAAGAGGGGCAGATATTTCAATTTCCTGGGAAATACTAAAGTGGCACATTAGTTTAAAGTGTACAGTATTATCCAGGTGGAGGCACCGCACCATAATCATTATTATTCATTCTTGAAGATATCTGCATATAGAATAGGGCAATACCAGTCAGCTCACCATCAACCACTGGGAACCAGGATCTTCTTGTATGCGTACTACTGTAAACCACAATCAACATCAGGTACTCAGACAAGTAAATAAGTTCTAAATATTGCTTGTTTGTGCTCTGCTAGCTCAGAGTGACCAGAGTGGGGTTACATTTTTGGAGGCTCCGCTGGGAGCTTTGCCCTGCATACCAGCCTGGAATTTTTATTTTTTTTTTCTCTCATTTGCAGCAGTGTATTGAGTGTATATATATATATATATATATATATATATATATATATATATATATATATATACAGTATATATATTTTTATATATTTTTTGCCACCTGCTATCTTCTTCTCTCTGATTTCTATTCTTGCTGCCATCATGGACCTTAGCCAAATAGTCAGCTGGTGTCATGAGAAGCAAGTCACAGCTACACGGACCCTGGTACTGAGTAGAGTGCCACTGGAGGTTAGTGATGAAACTATTTACAAAGTATTGGATGCAGTGGAAGTTCTAGGCAAAAGTAAGATACGTGGTCGCCGTGGAGATTCTACTGGGAAAAACGTATTCATTTTAGTGGAGGCTTCTGTTGACCTTGACCCCCAGAAGATGCCCCAGGAAGTTGGTATTGAGGGTGAAGTAGGCCCCTGGGCTGTGCTCCTAGTTGGAAATGCAACTGCCATGGAGATTCCTCCAGCGAGAGACACCGCTTTTCAAACCAAACTACTGTCCCTTCTGCAACAGGAAGGCAAGACCCTGGCGGATGTACAAGCAATGGTCAATCCAGCCAGCTCTCCAACTACTGATTTTAGTAAAGACCTGGTTAATGCTATAGGCCAATTAGTAGACAGATGTAACAAAGTGTCTGCTGAAGGACATAATTATAGAAAGTTGAGGTTGTTTTCAGGAATGAAACCCACACCTGCAGGAGTAGAAGAATATGATGCCTGGATTGCGCAAGCTACTCAAATGATAGATGAATGGAAATGCACTGATTCAACAAAAAAGCAACGTATAGTTGAAAGCCTGAAAGGACCGGCTGCTGACGTTATTATGTTTCTGAAGGTTGGGAACCCCTCTGCTACTGCCAGAGATTACCTGGTAGCTCTTGAGACTGCATATGGCACAACTGAGAGCGGACAAGATTTAATGGTGAAGTTCAAGTGCACATATCAAGATGAGGGAGAGAAGCTCTTTCATTATCTGTATCGTTTAGATAAGTTACTGCATAGAGTACTTTTGAAAGAAGGGATCGCTCAAGAGGATATGGACCGAGCTAGGATGGAGCAAGTCCTTACTCAAGACATGGTTGCCCTGAGGCTTCGAATGACTCATAAACTACGTGAACCGCCTTCTTTTTCACAACTACTGCGCAAAGTGAGGGAGGAGGAAGACCTAATTTCCTCTAGAGATGCTGTGAGGGCCTCAGTAGCTGCAGCAATAATTCAGCCAGCTGCTGCTGTCTCTGAGCTTGAGAGCCTTAAGAGAGAAGTGAAGGACCTGGCTAGTCAGATCACCCGCCTCTTGACTGTGGCTACTGTGACTCCAAAACAACAAAGGCCTTCATCTTCTAAGAATAGAGGGTCTGCAGACCAAGTGTTTGACACCCCTGCTAACACTGCACCTTCCACCCCTAAAGTCCCTTCAGCTACAGCAGCCCACCGGGGGATTTTCTGCTACAAATGTGGGGAGGATGGCCATACCAAGAGAGTATGCCAAGGCATGGAGGACCTGAGGAAGGTTAATCAGAAGCTGATCCAGTCTCGACGGCTGTCGGGAAACACCTTTCAGCCCGGTGAAGGAGCAAACTGGTGCTCTGAGAGAAATCTGCTCCACCAAGTGTAACACACAGAGTCACAGAACGAAGACTCAACTACCTCCAGGTTTAGTGGGACCCTCATCAGTGGTACCTGTACAAGTAGAGGGCATATATACGCAAGCTCTACTGGACACCGGTTCCCAGTTTACCATCTTGTACAGAAAGTTTTACAACACTTACCTGAAGCACTTACCTATTCAACCTGTTGAGAACCTGGAAATATGGGGTTTGAGTTCTCACAAATACCCATATGATGGCTACTTATCTCTAAAAATCGAGTTTCCTGGAACCATTGTGGGAGTACCCCGGAAAATCGATACTTTAGCATTGGTGTGCCCAGACCCTATGGAGACGAGTAATGTGTCTATATTAGTTGGAACCAACACCAGCATGGTGAAGCGGCTTTTCGAATCCTGTCAAGAAGAGGCGGGGGAACACTTTCTAAGCACTTTGACCATACACCCAGTGATCAAAGAAGCTTATGAGATCATTCAAAAAGCTGCAGGAGACACTCAGGAAGAGTATGATCACCAGGGAACTGTATGGTTCACACAGCGAAAGACCCTCACCTTACAACCAGGAAGAGTCTGCCACATCACTGGCACCCCTAAGTTTCCTGGGAAGCCCACGGACCAGATACTGCTGGTAGACCAGCCTGAAGAGACATGTTTTCCTGAAGGTTTACTAGTGAGGCCGGAAGTTCAGTCTGCCACTGTAGTGTCTGCCAGACGAATCATTATTACTATTAGGAATATCTCTACTAAAGAAGTGACCTTGCAATGTGGGACTCCAATAGCCCACCTATTTCCAGTGGATTTGGTGCCCCAGCCAGCCATACCTAACGCTGAAGTCGTGTGCAAAGTTGACTCCCTCGTCCTTTAACTTTGGAGATTCCTCTGTGCCAGAGCAGTGGAAACAACGTCTGTGTGAGAAATTGATGGAAAGGAGAGAAGTATTTTCATGTCATGAGTGGGACATGGGTTGTTCTAAAAGTACTCAACATGAAATAAGGCTCAATGACTCCAGACCATTCCGAGAAAGGTCTCGTCGACTGGCTCCTGCAGATGTGGAGGATGTGCGGCAACATTTGCAAGATCTCAAAGCTGCTGGCATCATTTCTGAATCTAGAAGCCCCTATGCCTCTCCGATAGTGGTAGTACGGAAGAAGTCTGGAGCAGTGAGGATGTGTGTAGATTACAGAACTCTTAACAGACGCACCATTCCGGATCAGTACACCATGCCTCGGATTGAGGATGCTCTCAACTGCCTAAGTGGGAGTAACTGGTTTAGTATCTTAAATCTCAGAAGTGGTTACTACCAAATACCCATGAGTCCAGCAGATAAAGAAAAAACTGCATTCATCAGCCCCCTGGGGTTCTACCAAGTTGAGCGTATGCCACAGGGCATATGTGGAGCCCCTGCCACGTTTCAAAGAGTGATGGAGAGAATGGTTGGGGACATGAATCTCTCAGAAGTTTTAGTGTACCTGGATGACTTAATCATTTTTGGCAAAACTCTAGAAGAGCACGAAGAGAGGCTGCTCAGGGTTCTGGATTGACTACAGGAAGAAGGTTTGAAATTTGTCCCTGGACAAATGCCAGTTTTGTAGAACATCAGTCACTTATGTCTGCCATATTGTATCGCAGCATGGTGTATCTACTGATCCCTCCAAGATCAAAGCTGTGGCCACCTGGCCTCGACCCCAGACACTATCTGCCCTTCGTTCCTTTCTGGGTTTCAGTGGTTACTATCGCCACTTTGTGAAGGATTATGCTCGCTTAAGTCGACCTTTGACCCAACTACTGCAAGGTTATCCACCTCACCTTAGGAAGAATGGGACCAAACCTACAGTTCCCTCATCTGATAAGACCTACTACAAACCCTCTGAACCTTTTGGGCCTAGATGGAATGAGAAGTGTGAGGATGCTTTTCAAAAGCTCAAGACCTGCTTAACCAAGGCGCCAGTCTTAGCTTTTGCGGATCCTCAGAAACCCTATATACTAGATGTAGATGCCAGCCTAGACGGGTTGGGCGGCGTTTTGTATCAAGAACAGACAGAAGGACTGCGCCCTGTCGCATTTATCAGCCGGAGTCTGTCACCGTCCGAGAAGAATTACCCAGCTCACAAGTTGGAATTCTTAGCCTTAAAGTGGGCCATCGTTGATAAATTGCACGATTACCTGTATGGGGCACGTTTTGAGGTGAGAACAGATAACAACCCCCTGACATATATTTTGACCTCAGCCAAGCTAGACGCTACAGGGCACAGATGGCTAGCCGCCCTAAGCAACTACAACTTCAGCTTGAAGTACAGACCTGGGAGGAGAAATATAGATGCAGATGCACTGTCAAGGCGTTCTCATTCTAGACCAACACCTGATGATGAATGGCAAGATATCTCAGCACCAGGGGTCAGAGCTTTTTGTCAGACTGCATCTACAGATAAAAGAACAAACAAAATACCACCTGATCGTGTCATTGAACAATTAGGAGCTCCTGTGTCTGCAGTACCCAGAGCATACTGTCAACTAGCTGCCCTGGATACAAACCAGTTGCCTAATATTAATCAGCAAGAATTACAGGCTAGCAGTCAATCAGAGAGATCATGACAGTGTTGACAGGACCACCCATGCTGACATTCCTCTTCTAATGAGAGAATGGGATAAACTTACACTTGAACAAGGATTACTGTACAGGGTTATCAAACTATCAGACAAACCTGACAGAAAACAGCTGCTGTTACCTAGACAGTTTCGCCAGATTGCTCTGAAGTCTTTGCACGATAGTTTAGGACATTTAGGTTTTGACAAGACCTATGGTTTAGTACGTGAACTGTTTTACTGGCCACGTATGAAGATGGAGGTTGAGCAGTATTGTAAAACATGTGCTCGCTGCATACAAAGGAAAACTTTGCCCACTAGAGCTGCTCCACTAGCTCACATGCACAGTGATGGACCCATGGACTTAGTTTGTATGGATTTTCTCTCCATAGAGCCAGACACCCAGAATGTGTGCAATGTGTTAGTCATCACTGACCACTTTACACGATACGCCCAAGCCTTTCCTACCAAAGACCAGAAAGCATCAACTGTAGCTAAGGTTCTTTGGGAGAAGTATTTCATCCACTACGGTTTGCCTAGAAGGATGCATTCGGATCAGGGCCGAGACTTTGAAAGTCGTCTAATCCGGGAACTTCTGACTATGCTAGGAGTAAAGAAATCGAGGACGTCACCTTATCACCCTCAAGGAGATCCGCAGCCAGAGAGGTTTAATAGAACACTCCTCAACATGTTGGGTACTTTAGATCCCAAACAAAAATCTAGATGGAGTCAGCACATAAGTCACCTCGTGCATGGATATAATTGCACACAAAATGAAGCTACAGGTTATTCATCATACTTTCTCATGTTCAGGCGTGAAGCCAGATTGCCAGTGGATTTATGTTTTGGAGTGGCTGCCGATGGTACTTCCACCACCTCATACCTTCGATATGTATCTCGCATGAGACGAGAATTGCAAGCTGCCTATAAGTTAGATCAAGCTACTGCTGACAAAATGAATGAAGGGAACAAAGTAAGATATGATCAAAAAGTATGGTATCATAGTTTAAATCCTGGAGACAGAGTTTTGATCCGGAATCTTGGATTTAAAGGAAAGCACAAACTTGCAAATCGATGGAGTTCACAACCTTACATTGTAGAAAGCCAGATGTCAGAGCTTCCAGTATATCATTTGAAACCTGAGAATGGAGAAGGTCCTAAAAAGATCTTGCACAGAAATCATATACTACCACTGGGACAAGTAAGGATGGATCCTGAAATAGACCAAACGCCTACACCTTGTCCGAGGGCTCTCAGACGCAGGCGAGCAAAAGAACTGAGGAAAGCTGCACTTGAGTCAGCCAAGGAACCAGAATCTGCTCCAGAAGCTGATGATCCACTGCAAGATACCAATTATCTGTCCAAAACAGATTCTGAAGAAGATTACAGTCTTCATGAATCAACTGACAATCCCTCTGTGATGCCTGAGGTCACTGTTCAATTAGAAGAGACGTTGCTGCCTAGTAGCTTGACTGGGACTACGCCTTTAAATCCAGAAGCACCTGTGTTTTACCTGCCTAGTGAGTCGACAGTGGAGATGCCTACAGCCTCTGCAAGTCATCCTGAAACCAATCTTGCTGAGGGAGTAGATGATACAGAGATAACTTCTGCTACTGAACGTGATACCAGGATGGATGATGATCCTGTCGAAGAAGTAGAACTTCATTCCCACGAGTCAGAAGGAGAGGAAGAGGTTCCTGCCATAAGGAGATCACACAGAGAAAGAAGGGCACCCATACGAATTACGTATGACTGCCTTGGAGAAGTTAGGAAAGACACAGTTACTGTTAAAAGGACTTGTGTTTTTCCACCTGGAACTGATACCCTTATAGTTCCACTCAAAGTAATACCTTTGTGCCATACATGGTGGTGTAATAATCAAGCTCTATGTAAAGTATGTACTAGCTTACCAAAACACTTACCTGGTGGTAGATCGGCATGTTAATGCCAATCTTGCAACAAAATTGTAAATAGTTAATATTTGAATGCTTAAACCTTTTTCTTTACAGGAACCGTCATGGGGGCATGACGGAAATTCTTAGTGAGGGGAGAGTGTAGGCCCCTTTAAAAATCTGCGATTGTGGCCACTGTTGTTATTGACTGCATTAGACAAACTACACGCCCCATAATGCAATTTCGCGCCCAAAGGGATTGAACTTTGCACTGCAGCGTGTCAATCAATGCAGAGCACCAATCAGGAAGGAGAATCGCCTGCACGTCCCACCTTTGACAGATGGCCTTATAAGGAAAAGCTCCGCCCAGAACTGTTTTTTTTTTTTTTTCTCTTGGCTTTGTGTTGAGGGTATGTTGTGGCGGTTAAGGAGAAAAACAAGGGCGACTACGCAGATGGCCCCTGGTTTTATGAAGACGACACAGTGCGTTAAGGAAAATTAAAAAAAAAAAAGATGTTAGCGTTTCAACATAGTATAGCTTCAACAGTACGAGTTTAGAACTGCAAACGCCGGTTAATTATATTACGACTAACATCATGTTTGGTTTAAATGGAATTCATTACCAGCTGGAACTGAAGCAAGTCAAGTCTGAGCTTGCGGGACGGCCTAACTAGGATAATTCCAGTTTGCTGGTGCATACTCCAAAGAGGCGTGTGTGTGCTGCAAGGCATCGGACTGAAGTTTTCCTGCAACCTGCCTGTGCAATTCTCTTTCCTGTTTTAAAATCTGGGCTGTAGCTAGCTGCCTGTGTTTCTCTGCTTCGATGCCACTGCACTGAGCCTCGCCTCTCTTCAGCATATTGGTATATAGGTTGCTGTGGTCTTTCTGTCTACCCATACAAATGTGAAGATGCTTAGTTTTGCCACCTGCCACCTGATCCTGAATCAAAGGACTTTTTAATACAGATCAAGCTCACTTCTAAACTGCATATTAATGTGATCATGTAGAAAGTGAGTGTGAATTGTGCAAGCTGCTCCACTAAAGGGATTTAATTACTGTGGGTGGAGATTCTGTCCTGAAAGAATTATAAAAAAAAAAATTGATTGAAATCCTACCGCCTGAAAATGTACATGGTAAAAAAAGAAATAACAAGCAAAATACTATGGGGACTATTTTAATGATCTAAACAGTGTTGGTCTAAATAATACTGCTTTTTAAATCTACAGTATATTAATACAGCTGGGTTTTTTTGCGAGGGTTATTAATGGACTGTGATTTTCAATCCACAACAGCCATCCTCAATTCAGCAGTAGTGCATGCACAAGTACCCTATCACTGTTCGGTTTATACTGTAGTGCCCATTTAGTTTGTAACCTAGGTTACCATCTTCAGTGTGGAGATTCAAATTTCTCTATACGTCACTGTCATCAGCTTCTGGGCAAGCTCAGGACTGACCCTGTAAAGTTCTTTCTTTACTCCGTGTGTGTTGTTATTTGTAAACTTACATGCTTATATAGTATATAGCTAGAGAACCACAACACCTCCTGTGTTGTGTACTGATTTGAATTGTCTCCCTGCAATCAAATAAATTGACCAATTGAAAACCAAATAACTACCAGTTTCTACGTTCTTGATAAACTAGTGCTCAATATAATGGCATTTCAAATAGGGGGTTGTGGCAAAGTGGCTAGTGAAGGGGAACAGATGTAGTAGCGATGCAATGCAGGAGTGACAGACTGACAACGGTATCCAGTGGGGAAGGTGCTTTATTTATAATCCCGGTCTGGCGACCGTAAAATAATAAATCCCCGGCTATACACAACAATGTGTAAAGCGCGGGGATAACAAAACAGGGCACAGTCCCGAACAAAAACAAACACACGGTCACCAGTCCTGGGTGAGTGCAGTCGTGCTGGTGCTGAGTGCAAACACAGGTATGTTGTGACGGTAGTGCAGTGGTGCTCCGGATTTGTGCTGACCCTCGGCGACAGCTCCGGAGGTGTGCTTCAACTGTCTGGTGATGCAAAACACGAACAATTACAAGACAGACAAACACAACACAAAACACGTAACCCGTCTCTTTTATTTACTCTGAGAGCTCCTCTCTCAGTCCTTCTCTCCACCGTGCTTTACCCAAACGAAGGAAAAGATCAGCGTTACCCTGGCCCCTATATGTAATCCCGCATGATATCTAGGTAAACGGTTGCAGCTGCCTTATTACTTGCAGCTGCCCCTCGTTTACCTTTCAAGTCAAAACGGTCTTACAACAGAGTCTCGCTTCTTTCCAGGCTGACCCACTTCCGGTCCCGAAACGAACTGTCAGGCCAGCCCTTCCAGATACTTCTCCTCCCGTTCTTTAGCCCTCACAGGTCGGGAGGAAGATTTATCACCAGAACTCATTATATTTCTGTCACATATCCCACCGCTCAGAGTGGAGCCGAAGGAACACTCGCTAAATCTACCTTTCCCATTACTCCTCCCGGAAAAATAATCCGCATTTTGGTGGTCTTTCCCTGCACGGTGTACCATATGGTACATGAAGGGCTGCAATGCCAGATACCACCGAAGTTATCCGGCATTGCTGTCCTTCATTGTGCTTAACCACTTGAGTGGGGCGTGGTCTGTGACCAGATCAAATGAGTGTCCCAGCAGGTAGTATCGTAAAGAGTGAGTAGCCCATTTAATGGCCAAACACTCTTTTCGACTACGGAGTAGTTACGCTCCCGAGGTAACATTTTTTGCTCAGGTACACTATCGGGTGTTCTACTCCAGCTACTTTTGGGACAAGACTGCACCCAAACCTACATCCGATGCGCCGGTGTGGAGGATGAATCTCTTGGTGAAATCTGGAGTAATAAGAGTGGGGCCTGGCAAAGTCTACGCTTAATCGTATCAAACGCCCCTGACACTCAGCTGACCATTTAATTAAATTTGGAGCACTCTTTTGGTGAGGTCAACTAATGGGTTAACCACTGTGGCGCACTCGGGATGAAACGGCGGTAATAACCGGCTAAGCCCAGTAGTGACCTCACCTGAGTCTTGGTTTTGGGGATCGCTGCATCAACCAAAGCCTGGATTTTGGTGACCACAGGTCTCACCCTTCCATTTCCCATTAAAAATCCCAAATATTGAGTTTCTTTTTTGCAAACGCACATTTCCTCAAGTTAGCTGTCAGCCGGGCTGCCCTTAGAGACTGAAGAACGGCTGCAACCCTAGCCAAATGCTCTCGCCAGGTGGAGCTGTAAATCACCACGCCATCAATATACGCTGCTGCATATTCATGATGTGGGCGTAAAACCTGGTCCATCAGTCTCTGAAAGGCAGCGGCGCACCATGTAGCCCAAATGGCATGGTTTTAAAGTGGAACAGCCCTTCTGGTGTTGAAAATGCGGTTTTCTCTGGAGCTGCGGGTTAAAGGGATTTGCCAGTATCCCTTCGTCAGGTCCAGAGTGGAAATAAACCTCGCTTTTCCCAGTCTGTCTAAAAGTTCGTCGACCCGAGGCATGGGATACGATCGAACTTAGCAATAGCGCTTACCTTACGGAAATCAACGCAGAAGCGGTTGGTGCCGCCTTTCTTAGCCACTATGACAATTGGACTGCACCACTCGCTCCTGGAAGGTTCAATCACCCCAAGCTCGAGCATATCCCATACCTCTTTGCTAACGCCACTTCGCCGACTTTCCGGGATCCGCACGGTCTCTCTCGCACTGTGACACCTGGTGGAGAGATAATGTCATATTCAACTAAGTTTGTTCTGCCGGGCACGCCAGAAAAACATCGCTGAACTCCTCAATAAGCTTACGCAGCTCTCTTTGCTGATCCGAACCAATTGTTCCCCATTGAAATCGCTCTTGTGCTCGGGGTCTCTGGACAGGGGCCTAAATCATCCTCCATATTGCCTGGGGCTATAAATAAGACCTCCCTTGCCTGCCAGGGCTTTAACAAATTAACATGGTAAATTTCACGCTCATTCCGCGATCGGGCTGTCTAATTTCATAATTTACTTTCCCTATAGCCCGAATCACCTCATACGGCCCCTGCCATTTAGCACACAGTTTTGATTCTGATGAGGGAAGTAGCAGCATTACCTTGTCCCCTGGTCGAAAGGTTCGAATCCGTGCATTTTTGTTGTAATGCTGCTGCTGTCGGTGCTGAGCCGATCTGAGGTTGTCCTGGGCCAAACGACCGACCAAATCCAGGCGATCTCTTAGTAGGAGCACATACTTCACTACATTTTTGGACGAGCCTTTGTGCTCCTCCCACCCCTCTCTCAGCAGGTCGAGAATGCCGCGAGGCTGCCGGCCGTACAGGAGCTCAAAGGGGAGAACCCCGCTGAACTCTGCGGCACTTCTCTCACCGCAAAAAAGAGGTAGGGAAGAAGCGATGCCCAATGTTTCTGCTCCTGTGTTACAAACCGCCTCAGCATCGACTTTAAGGTCTGATTAAAACGTTCCACCAGACCGTCCGATTGTGGATGATAAACGGACGTCCTGATGGGACGTATTTTCAATATTTTGTACACCTGCTGTAACGTATTGGACAAAAAATTGGTTCCGTGATCGGTCAAAATCTCCTTGGGGATCCCTACTCTAGCCATAATCTGCGCTAACTCGGTGGCTATTGCAGCTGCACTAGTGGACCTCAATGGAACTGCCTCCGGTATCGCGTTGCATAATCCACCACCACTAATATATGCGTATACCCGAGTCAGAAGGTAGCAAAGGGCCCACTATGTCCATTGCAATGCGCCGAAAGGAGTGGAAATAATCGGCAGTGGGACCAAAGGGGCGGGCGACTCGACCCGGCGCTACTCGCTGGCAGTCTGGGCATGTGGCTACATATCTCGACACATCAGTATGAAGACCGAGCCAATAGAATCGAGCCAATATCCGCTCCCTCGCCTTCTCGGCCCGAGGTGCCCCGCAAAGGGATATCATGCGCCAGCCTCATGACCTCGGTCCGACAAGACGGGGAACCAACAATTGTGTTACAGGCTGTCCTGTGCCCGCGGCTAGGTTTACCCTATACAGTAATTGCCCCTTGATACTGAAATGTGGATATACTAGCGCCCCAGCGCCATCAACATCCTTACCTTCAATGGACCGACCTGCCCCCAAGCTGCACCAGTGACGGGTCGTTATGTTGGCCCCACACTAGGTCCGCGTTGAGTACCACGGGTCCGTACATTGAGAGGGGCTGGAATAACCTCTGCCCTAGTCGGCCCAGTAACCTCGCCTCTCGGTCACACTGCGCTCCCACTCCCTTCGACTGGCGCTTGTTACCATTGCAGCACTCTCCCACCAGACCCCAGCCTTGTCTCAAAAACGCCCCTCCCATTTCGCGGTCCGTCTCTCCTTATTTGTTTTTCTAGGACGGAAAAGAGGGGAAAACATTTCAGTGTGAAAAGGAAACACATCACCAATCCGCTCCTTTTTTTTCTGCCACGCTTACGTGTGTGGCTGAGACTGCCATTTTTGTATCAATTCTTTGAATTTTGGCCAGTCTCGCCCAGAATAACTGGGTGTGGCAACCTTCCGCCACCCCGACTACAAGGTGACGCTTTATCGGTCCTACCGATAAATATACTTTTAATGTGGGGTATGCCGCCGTGTCTCCATGGATACAGGAGATGGCCACCTGACCTCGTGGCCGCCACGACACACCGCCCAGGAGAGCTGTCCTAATCAAGGTTTGCTCACACCCTGTGTCCACTAATGCGTGGGTTTTCACATTCCCTAAAACAACATTAATCAAACAAGGCCCCTCCCGACCATTTTCCCCACACTTACCAGTTTCAGGTGCCCATTGCACGCCGCCACGCCACACTCCATGGCAGCGGGCATGACCTGGCCAGATGTCCCGCTGGTGGCACCTAAAACAGATAGGAGGGACAGAGGGGCATAGGGTGTAAATCTGTCCCGCTGCTGGTATGGCAACGGGCAGGGCAGCACCTCTACCCCAGCTGGGGCCAACCTTGGTCTCCATGGGGGAGGCAAGGGGCCCAATGGGGTCGGCGCCTCGGAGGTCTGGGTCCCGGGAACAAGGGTGGTGGTGGTGGTGTTGGAGGAGAGGGAGGGAGAGGTCGACTGCTCGAAGGGCAGGGGCCGACAGGATCCCGACCCGGCAGAAGTCAGGAGTCCTCAAAATCTTCGCCAACTTGACCGCCTCCTCCAGGGTGTCAGGGTTGTGGCGCCGTATCCACGCCTGGGTTTCGCGCCGACCACATGGCAGAATTGCTCCACCACAATGGCTTCCCCATCTGTTGGGCGGTCTTCTTCCCGGGGTCAGCCAATGCACCATGTGGTCGCACAACCGCTCTGCCACCACCCTGGGGCGTGTCTCCGGGCTCTCCGGTACTCCCTAAACCGCGCCCGTGGGTCTCCGTGGTGATATTCAGGCGGCGGAGGATAGCCTGTTTGACCAGGTCGTAATCGGTGGCGTGATGGTCACTCATAGCTTGGTAGGCTGCCTGAGCCTCCCGATCAGGCAGGGTCCCAACTGGCTGGCCCAGAACTCCGCGCCAAGCCGCCGCGGTAGCCAGCCGCCGAACGCCACCAAATACGCCCGGGTCATCCTCCGCCGACATCTTCATCGCCCGTGCCTTCGGGGCGACATCAGCGGTGTTGTGGTAGGGGCCGCCGCTGCGGCAACGGCCAGCCCTACCCGCTCAATGAGCGCCTGTAGCGCCCTCCCTCCTTCTCTCCTCTGCGCGCGCCTGCTCTCCAGCGCCTGCAGCAGCTCCGCCAGCGCTTGCGGTCCATGATCCCGTGATCTGACACCACGTGTGGCAAAGTGGCTAGTGAAGGGGAACAGATGTAGTAGCGATGCAATGCAGGAGTGACAGACTGACAACGGTATCCAGTGGGGAAGGTGCTTTATTTATAATCCCGGTCTGGCGACCGTAAAATAATAAATCCCCGCTATACACAACAATGTGTAAAGCGCGGGATAACAAAACAGGGCACAGTCCCGAACAAAAACAAACACACGGTCACCAGTCCTGGGTGAGTGCAGTCGTGCTGGTGCTGAGTGCAAACACAGGTATGTTGTGACGGTAGTGCAGTGGTGCTCGGATTTGTGCTGACCTCGGCGACAGCTCGAGGTGTGCTTCAACTGTCTGGTGATGCAAAACACGAACAATTACAAGACAGAGAAACACAACACAAAACATGTAACCCGTCTCTTTTATTTACTCTGAGAGCTCCTCTCTCAGTCCTTCTCTCCACCGTGCTTTACCCAAACGAAGGAAAAGATCAGCGTTACCCTGGCCCCTATATGTAATCCCGCATGATATCTAGGTAAACGGTTGCAGCTGCCTTATTACTTGCAGCTGCCCCTCGTTTACCTTTCAAGTCAAAACGGTCTTACAACAGAGTCTCGCTTCTTTCCAGGCTGACCCACTTCCCGGTCCCGGAAACGAACTGTCAGGCCAGCCCTTCCAGATACTTCTCCTCCCGTTCTTTAGCGCCCTCACAGGTCGGGAGGAAGATTTATCACCAGATTTATATTTATATTTCTGTCACAGGGGTCCACATCAAAAGCATACTTATCAAAGGCAGGTTTTATTTGCTGAAACTCAAGCAACCCCAATCTGCTGTTGCCGAATACGATAAGGTTTTTCTCTCCTGTTTTCGTTTGTTTTATGTATCAAGTTGCTTAAAAGAAATCTGGTGGTGTCCGCACAGCTGATTTTTCTCAGCATAAGCATCTCTGAGCTGAGATGGAAATGCTAATCCCAGCAAAAATACTCTGACCTTTAGCAGAAGGAAAGTATTATATAAAAAGGTCCTCCTAAATAATTTGCTAGGGCACTGTAATATTGCTTAAGTTAGGGGAAAAAAGCTCTCGCTCTCGCTCTCTCTTGCTCTCTCTCGCTCTCTCTCTCTCTCTCTCAAAAACAGCAGTAGCTATGTATCGGTTACAGTATTATTGTGAAAGATATGTCAGACTAGAATGTCTACCATAGGCAAATTATTATGCCATTTTTGGAAATAAAGTATTTATTTTATAAACCTCATATTTCAGAGCAGTGTTTATCGTATAAAAGAATCAGACTTACATGCTAGCACATCCAATCTAAACAATGACCAATAAAGCTGTCTGACTCCTCTTTCTTACCATTCAAAGCCATTACCCATGAATATAAAAACACATTGCTGTGCCTCTGTTGTCTTCTTTGGGTTATAAAGTCCAATCCACATTTTCTGCACTGTTCTCTCTTGTAATAACTGTTAGCATTTGTGCACATAACCTCTGTGTATGATGTTGTGACTAACAATTCATTTTGTATGGTTGTTGATGTATAAATAATATAACACATTTGTATGTTCATTTTTCTTAGTTACAAACAGTCAGCAGAGCTTAAAAGAATATGGAGCTCACAATAAATAGAATGCAAGTAACGTTAATGGTCTTTTAGCACCACCTATTGTTGCGGCCCACTCTGTTGAGCACATTCCAGTTCTGGAGAGAAGCAGAAGGCTGAGAATGGGACGGAGGTGCCTTTGGGATTGCTGGAGTAATGTGGGTTAACTGGAGGACTAAACAATAGAAAGACTCAGTGACATTTATGTTCTGGAATGGTACTGTGAATAGTCAGAAGTATTGGGCTACTAAATGACATGCACTTTGTGCTTGCACCTAAAATTCCTGGACTTGCTATGTCTTTGTGGATTACCACCATACCAGCTAATCCATCACTACATGATGGATGGACACAATAGCAGTCCCCTTGATTTGTGGGTCGACAATATGGTGTCTTGCGCCTTTTCAAGCTCTGTGTTCCAGAAACATGTTTGACTTCAAAAGATTAGCAATTTGGGATATATTGTTGACCCACTGTGGCAATGTGGCCACGCCCTTGTGCGTAGTTTATGTTTATATGTTACGTGTTGTGTGTAAATGTTGGTGTATAGCGATGGCTGCACGGGATATAAATGGGTGTGTGCAGCACGAGTATTTAAAATATAGAATTGTATTTAGGCACGAGGATGGCACATCACTTCACGTGCATTTAAAGTATTTAATATGCGAGCACGAGGTTGCACTTAATTCACGTGCTGGGATTCAAGTGAATAATTAATTGGTAATTGAATCCCAGCACAACAGTATAAATAGATGCATGTTTCATTCACTCGGGGTTGGGTGTTCGAGAGTGGAGAACGGGTGTGGAGAAGGAGGGAAAATAAAATATAATAAGAGGAATAATAATAATAATAATAATAACTATTGTCACTCACCGTGTTTGTTCGTTTACTGTTTAGTCCGTTTTGTTTATATATTTATTTTTTGGCGTAAGTGCCGTGTCCTGTGTGGTTTTTGTCTTACAACCTTTTTTTATTTTCTGTTCTGTTTGATTATTAAATGCTGAGCGCGATCACGTGCTCAGCTTCACTAAAACCCCAAGTCTCTGTCTGTTCTGTGTTGCTCCCGGTCTCTGGCCGGCGTCACTCACTGCTGCCGTCTTTGTGACACCCACACTAAAACAACGTCTTTCCTTCCAAAGAATTGTGTGAGTTGTTGTGCAGTGCTCTGTCCAGACACCCTGCCAGCTCTACGTTATGGCTCCATTATTTAATTGAAAGTTCTCATTAAATTTACAACAGTGAGTATGACTAGGTTATCATTCACACCTGGCAACTGCTGACACAAATGTGTATATATTTTTCTTTAAAGTAATTTTATTTAGCAAAATAATTTCATGAGGTTTCTTTAACCATGTGTCGTATCCTATATTATGTGTTTAATATGGCCAATACAAATTTACTGTAACATTACCAGTGTAAAAACTGGCCATTTGACACTTCTATAACAAATGGAAGAGTACAGTCTGTTAGCTCCAATCACTTTAATTGAAAACTGAATGTACAGTATAAAGTCTCTTATTACAGATACAGTAACTTAAGCAGCAGAGTGATCTCTATTAAGAGTAGCTACAATGAAGCAGGAAGCATTCTATTTTTATATTTTGATTTAAGACAAATGAAAGCATACTGCACATTTTACGTGTACAAGTACAAAAACAATCTGTAATTATACTTTTTTTTGCAGCTAGTCAAAAACGTAGTGTTATTTAAATTGTCATCTGCGTTTTGAAAGAATATTCAAAGATGAATAGCCATTGTTTTTCCATGCTCTAATTAGGAGATCTAAGTTTGCAGTGAGTAAAGCACACATTGTGGATGAGGGAGTTACAACTAAAATGTATTTGTATATTTACAACTATAAAATTTCTAAAACCCTGTACTCGTTACAGGCTATCACCACTGGAAAACAATTACAGTATCCCCCCTCAAATTTGCTAGTGAAGCCACAGCAGGACCCAAACTAAACATTAATTAAGAGAGCTGCCAATACTTCAGAAAAGTGTGAGATCATTGTGTGTAACCCCTCTATCCCAGGGCTCCCTGACAGACTGCAGTTAATAAAGACAGATCTCCAGAATCTACTGCCTTACCCTGCCCTGAATGACAAGTACACACAGCCCAATCTGTGTTGTTAAATATTGATTGCTCAGCTTGCAAATGTGAATAATGTCCCTGTGATGGCAATGACAAAGACACCATACTGCTTCATCAGGTTTCCAAGATTTTTTTTAATATGGCCAACACAGATGAGCCCCCAGACTTAACAAACACAAGGTCACAGTGATATTTATTTGACTACATTAACAATTTAAGCCATCAGTGCAAGTGTCAGGGTTTTCTATACTGTTAATTCCAGGTAAGTTTATAATTATCTTCATAACTCTTTTTTTTATTCCGAACTGACCACCCAGATCTTTCCAATGAGTGTACAGGAACCACACAAACAGGCAAGTAAAATAATGATTTCAGGAAATTTAGACAATCAAATACAGTGCTCCCTCACTATAAGGCTCTCTGTTATAACGTGCCTCGGATATAAGACTCCTACAGCAGGTCCCCCAATTCCCTACACTAGTGATTCATGAAATATTTCCAATACAGTAAATACAGTACCTAAAGGATATTTCTGTCAGGTTAATATTAACTTACCTGATTTCAGTTGTTGTCTTTTTTGGTATTTTCTGTTAGGAGGAATCTTGCCTGTAGGTCTAGAGTGAGGTCTCATGACCCTACATAAAAAGTATTCTTTAAGATACTTTTTAAATAAACAATGTTGTTTTAGTGATAGGAAGTTTAGGATGCTAGTTCTTGCAGATGTAATAGGGATTACTTTTGGAGGATGTATATATTTGTTTGGATATGCTATTACGTGTTGTAAAAGGAATGCACTTTTGTATGACTTTTGAACTGTCCAATCAGGTTATGCGGCAAAATGGACATGTATAAAAACAGGTTGAGCCCTGCACAAGAGGTGGGAGTTAGCTGCTGCCAAACCATTGAGGTGAGCACAGCGCTGAATAAGAGTTTGCTTGTGCAGTTTCCATTTGTTAGTTCACCTGTTTGTTATTGGAGAGACACAATGACATAAACCGATGCAAAAAAAATAAAACGTGACAAATAGTATTATGCAAAGAAGAATAAACACATTGCAAGGCTTTCCATTGTTGATAAAGGGTGAATCACATATACATTGTTCAAAAGCTTTTATAAGAAATTTGGTGCAATTCTCCCTTTTAATCCAGCCGAGAGTCCAGGGGACAAACTTGATTTCACTGGACAAGGTGACCCCAACATTACCAGCACAATGCATGATTTACTTCCATTTACAATCACATTCGTGGTCATGAATATGACCGTTGATACAAAATAGAAATTAGGAACCCCAAACATTTCAACAGTCACAGTCCTTTATCTCAAATTCATAATACAGCCTTGGAAAAACCAATTATTTTTTTATCCATTATGAGAAATACAGGATAGCATCTTTACTTGCCATTAAATACTGGCAGCCTGGATTAAATCCAATATCAAAATCCATTATTAATCCCAGACCAAGTGAAATGACTTATCTGATTCTATTACACACCAGTTGCATTGTACAGCTTCCTTAATTCAGAAACCGTTTTCATTTTGAGAATGCATTGTGACCTTTCCCTGGCGCCTCTTTCCCTCTCTGTCTTGTAGATAATGTTATAGAAATTGATGGGTCTTCACCAGGATGTTATACTTGTGCTTATTAGACCTTTAATAATAATATTACAGTCCGAGAATTGCTACTCTCAATGTAGTTAGCTACTGCGTTCGCCGAGTCTCATCCCACTAGTACTAGGCTGTTAGTTTCTTTGTTTTCTGTAAATCTTCCTTTCTCAGTCTCTTGAGCTCTCCCTTAAAATAAAAAAAAAAAGAAATTGTCATAACTGTACCAATACTGCACATGCCAATAAAGAAATGATTGATATTGTGTTCCTCATTGATCGCTGTGGCGTGTAAATAGTATGTGGGGGAATGTAAGGTTGGCAGGGATGGGGTTAAATCTGTCCCTGCCAGCAATCACAGATGTGGTTTGTAAACAGAGTAGTGAAGGGGAATGCCCAGCCTATATATTCTTGTTTTCTTTGAGTCTTTTTTTGGCCCTTGTGCCCTGTTTATTTGTTTGTTCTTGTTTTGTTCTGTTCATTTTGTGAATTAAATGTGTGTAGCAGCGCTTCACTGCAGCTTTTATCTCTGAGTCTTCATACAGCACTTCACTGCAGCTTCTGTCTCTGAGTCTCTAATTCCTGCCAATAACATCTTGGGCCACAGCGCTATCCTGTCAATTGCCTTGCTATAGCAAAATAAAGCATCTGACTCTACAAACACAGAATATTGTATTTATTACCTAAATCTACCTTCCAGATAAGGAAATCGATGGCTTAGGTTGAGATGGCACAGAGAAATCCTGAAGATGTCAAGAATCTAATCACTTACTCACCAGTCATAAACCCGCATTGCAAGTGAGTGATTCAATCGTGTGCTTTTTTTTTATTGAAAACCGGGCCTTATTGGTCACGTGTTTCCGACAATTTACAGGCAGGCTACAATTAGCTGTCCTGGTATTTGTATGATGATTATCAAGCTGCCGCTTGCAGTATATTAACAATTGACCATTGAGATGCCAGGAACCATAGAAGTACAAGAAGCTTGATAATATGCAAACTCAAGCTGTGCAGCAAAATTGCTATGCATATTCTTTACGCAGTACATTTAAATGTCATGTGTAATTCATATTTTTTTCAATGCATAAAACTACCCAGTACATATCTTATCTGGAGTGCTGATCATGGCACAACTTTTGGATCAAGTTTCATTCTATTTTGCTTGCAATACACTGCAGTGTACTAGATAGTGCAGGCACTTAATGATATATTGAGATTTTGGCTGATTTTAGCCTGTATTACACGTCTTTGGCAGGCAACTCCATCTGAAGATCATTTTTTTAAAAAAAGCACAATTTGTGTAATTCCAATACCACTTAGAATGATTGCAAATAGAATGAAAGGTTGGTGAACTGTAAAAAATAAGAATCTTCAATGTTATATTTACTCTTTTTTAAGAAATATTGGCTTTTAGAATGTTAGCAGTAACAGAACTGTAGCTGCAATATCTGAAACAATATCTGAGGATTATGAATGTGCTCAAAAGTTGTTCGCACAGACCTACAACTGAGCCTCTGTCATGGACTCATAACTGAAGTGCAAGCAAAAGAGAAGGTGCCAGAAGCAACATTTACACATTACTATGTACATAAATTAAATCTTGTGTTGTCCCAATTCTCAAATCTCATTCTGAATGCAAAATATTTCTCAAAACAGTGAGATTCGATGCATCCTTTAACAAATCCACATCATATTTGCAGTTATATAAACCCCCTTTGGGCAAAATATGTGTGTGACCTTGCCTTGCTTATTGGGTTCAAATGTACTATATTCCTAAAAACACTAATAATTAGTTTAGTGTATAGTGTGAACCCCAGGTTTTAGTCCATTGAGGTCGCTGTCTTTTTATTTACACTGGGGGTGGAGGATTCCAGGAAGATAAGATGCAACTGCAGACTGAACTCCAGCCATCTGCTACTCCAGCCATCTGCTACTCCACTCATCTGATACTCCACTCGTCTGTTGCCCCATCTTATGATTTCAGTCCTATTCTTTCCTGAGGGAAATTCCAGCATTCACTACTACTGGTGTATGCTGGTCAGGGCAGGTAGTTTGCTGGTTTTCTGCTGGTCTTGCTGGTTTAAAGACTTGCTGCTGGCCCACACAGTATATACCTGCTGAGTGCCCAGTAAGTCCAATAAATGTTTGTCCCAATTCCCACACTTAACCCAACATTGAAACTGAAATAGAATAAAGGTCTTTAGAGTTTCAGTATTTAAGTCATCTGTAATTTACCAATCTGCTTTTCCTCGCAATTATTTTGACTTGAACTATGGTTGTACATCTGATAGCAACTGAACAAATGTATTGGTCTGTTTCTGCCGTTACCTAAAACAAATAGTTTTGAAGCATGGTATGAATTCAAATAAGAAGAAACCTGTAAGTTTGCATGTAAGTTTGAGATGCATTACGTAATGTGATCATTTTAAATATAGTTGATTGCTGACATTGCAAACAGAATGTTAACCATGGGGTGATTATGCAGTTCTATCAGAGTGGTTTGAATTAAAATCAAGTCTCATCATATACTCTGTATAAAGTGGTTTTTCATGCACTGTACAGATGCCATGTTTGTCTGTCTAGAAGTAATGGTATTGTTTTTATTATATGCAAGTTATTGGTAAGTGTTATGCTACACAGCAGAGGGACTTGCAAAGTTAATTTAGTTTTCTTTTGGTCAAGTTCTATGTAGTATATGCTATTAGTTTTCAGATTGCTTGTAGGATTCCATCTGCAAATACGTTCATGCAAACGAATTGAAATGGCTATTTTGTAAACCATATCAGTACTGCTAGTGATTGCCTCTCCTCGCTGTCTCATTCACAAAGGTCCTGAACTTCATTACATTGAAGACTGAGTAGCACAGTCAGAAGAGGTGCACTTTACAACTGCACTTTAAGCTGCTGCAGCAGGTTGTACTTGCTGGAAATAGGTGTATTAAACGCTAGGATTTAATTGTCTTTCTTTGAGTTCAAGCTCTTGGGCAACAAGATAGAACTGATGCTTCTACTTATATTACATATGCCATTGTATTACATTATTATAAATGCATGTAGAGTGATATTTAATAGTAAACAGTTAAACTAGTCTGCACCAGAAAAGAAGTACTGCACATCTGAGACCTATGAAGCTAACAGATTAAGAATTTGGGAATTATTTTGTCAGCTATAGTCACTTTAACTCAACTGCTAGAAGGAGATCCATTACAAGAGCTAATCTTTGTAGAAATTAACAAGAAATTAAAGAACGTTTGTTAATGTTCTTTTTTTCCTCCATGCATCCATGAGTATAAAATTATTGTGGTTCCGAACTCCGTTGTAGATTTCAACAAAGATATTTTATTACATACAGTACAGCAGCTGGGTACTCCATTTTCCTTAAGCACAAGTTATAATAGAATCAACAAGTCAATACAATGTTCGGATTAATATAGCTTCTCTTATGACATCACTCTTTATTCCTTAACCTATCAAAAAAGACAATTACATACTGATGCAAGTTTTACAAGCCTCCTATCAAGCAATCATATCATTGACCACGTGGGTCCACTTCCTTCTATCTCCAAGAGAACACCGCTTCAAAACATCCTAGGTGTTTCACTCACAAGGCAATAAAACTATAGCTGAAAAGGGAGGAAGAGATAAGAATAAAGGAGTAAGCTTTTTGCCTATTTGCTTTGAAGTTTAAACTGTGGTAAAAGAATGTTTAGCCAAAGGTGTAATTTCCCTAAAAACACAGAGTGCAATCACCTTTCAAGTTGTCATAACATTTAGGGAACACTAAAGCTTTCCTTCCATCTGGCTTTCCTGCTCCAGCAATCAATATTAAACCCAACATTGTCTAACTAACTTACTAACTGAAACCCAAATACTAACTGATTAAACCCAGTTAATTTTGTAAACTATCGTTTCTCATAAAGTGTATGTTTCTCCAACAATCTGCTTTGCACATCATCACAAAATTAACTGTGACACAATAGAGGCAACAGTAGCCTTTCCTCTTGGCAGTGTGAGTGCATGTGGAGAGGTAGACAACAAACAAGTATAAACTTAAATTAGAACTCTGTTAATAATTGCTAATCTACAGAGCCCTGTTTATAAACAGCTAGGCAAAAATCTGTTCATTGGACATTTTACAGTCACCAATTGACCTTGTAGGTGTCCCAGTTAATTTCGAAATGTTTTTTACAAAATAAGATACCATCCTGCATTTGACAAGGCTAAACTCTCAAGTTTTAATATTGTATCGGGAAATAAAAACCTGCAGATGCGGCAGCTGGTTTACAAGAGAGGCTAGCTGGGAAGCAATCAATCATTTCCAAACTGAATACAACGTACAATGAACATGCAAAACAAACAGGAAACACTATTCAAATATGGAGATTAAAATTCAGCAGCACCTGCAGTGTCATTTCAAATAGAATGAGACACAGTAATACGTCTGGGAGAGCCGACACTGATGGGGAACAGAATTTACTATGGCTTTAAGTGGTTGTAGTTAACAAATGTGCTGTATACTGCTTATTAACAAACTCTTTTTCTGCAAGTTTTGGGTTGTCCTGGGTCTTTCTCTGTCATTTCACTTGGAGAGTGAAATTGTCCCCACTCCTTCAATGTCCAAATTAAACAAAACTTTGCAGATATGTGGTGTCATGAGCACAATGAAAGAATATAACATGTGTTACCTCACTACGTGGCCTAGCCTAAGATAAGCCGAGAAGGCGTGAACTGACAATCAGAAACAGCAGGTGGATTGCTTAACCATCCTGATCTTTCTGGTCATCTGTCCCACCTAGAATTGTGGTCTTACTGCAAATGATGTACCGGTACCACAGAAGATATATGCTGGTTCTGATATACCACAGGATACTTTCACCAAGACAGAATTGGTTTGAGGTGCCCTTCAGCTGAGGGGAGGGACAATACAGCTGTAGCCTAGTAACCCAGATAATGGACATGTAACACCCTCTCTACTATAAACAGGAGACCTCTTTGAAATGCCCATACCAATACAAGTGGAACATGTGATCCAGCTTGCTAATATCCTTTATTTTGTGTTGATAAATAGCAGGTGAGATTGGGTGTCATTAGTACTCACAAAACTATGGGTGGTGTACGGTAGTATGAATGCTGAAGTGTAAAGACAGCACAGTCTGTCATATAGGGCAGGGTTTCCCAATCCTGGTCCTGGGGACCCGCTGTGTCTTCTGGTTTTCATTCCAACTAAGTTCTCAATTACTTAATTAAACCCTTAATTGAACTAGACCTTTTAATTGTTCTCGACGCCTAAAAAGTTGATGATTTTAAGGTGCTTATAAAATCGTATAGTTAATTTGAAATCTCCAACTGTTTAAAAGCTGAAAACAATTAAAAAGGTCTTATTAAGCTAATGAATAGTTCAATTAAGGTTTCAATTAAGTAATTGAGAACTCGGTTGGAATTAAAACCAGCAGACACAGTGGGTCCTCAGGACCAGGATTGGGAAACCCTGATATAGAGGATACACTTTTTTGAGATAGACACTGTGAACTCCATCTCAGGCTTCAAGCAGCTTCAAGAAATACAGCAGTGTGGTAGTGTGCTCTACTGGCTAGTACTGGTACAGAAAACATGAGCAAACTCAGAAAAGTGCCAATAATACAGGTGTATTTAATTATCATGTAAGTAGTAAATATGTATTTATAGCAATTACAAATTAAGGCAGGTCCTTCACAAGATATGATCATTAAAAACCTTCCCACTTCCCACTAAACACAATACATAAAATAGGTGAACAACAGGGGGGTAGAAGAAAGAGCAGAAACTAAAATAAACTCAAACAACCTCCCCCCCCCCCCCCCCAATCTACAGAGCGACAGGCTGTCGGGAACTACATCATATACCAAGCCTGTGTATCACAGTAGCTGGCCACAGTAAATGTAAATTTGCTTAGTTTTGAACAGTACATTTCGCTAGTCACTTCCCTTAGGGATTTACTCCCAACAGCCAGCTAAGGCTGTAGCTAACCAATTAATAAAGATATATCCAAATTGGTATACCCTCATGCCCTCTCATGATTCCAAGAACAGTTTGCCCGCTACTCGTAGATCTCACAAAGTCAGGTTTACAATCTTACACTCGCAAAAATATAACAGCCGTAGGATTCTTTTGTGAAGAAAGTTCCACAACACTCGTGCCGGCGAAATGACACGTGCACACAACACAGGTGCCGCCACCCCAACAACCTCTCGTTCTCACTACATTCTGTTCCCCTTGCTGCATAGGAACGCAGCCTTTAAAAAGATCCAGGTGATGCGAATCAACTCACTTGATAGGAGGGTGGAAAAGGGGGCCGTCCTAGAACCATAACATCAATTACAAAGAAATAAACAAGCGTAGTGGCGACCCGCCACATTCACAGTTCTGTGTACACCATGGCCCAAAAATGTGCACCTCAGTAATTCTCAGTATCCCTATGACAATTCTAAGTCGGCATATTTAGTTCTGTAATATTACTAAAATACAGTATTGTGGCGGTATTTACATCCATTGAATAGAATGTATAGACTAACACAGGGTTCAATCCTGTGGACTAATAAGATCCAGATAATTTGTGTGCATTCACGTATATACTGTAGGGGTTATTGTGAGACATAGATAGATAGGGAATAAGAAATTGCCCCATGATATGCATACTTCAGTTAGTTTCCTAATAGTTCAGAATAAAGTGTCAACGAACTGCATTCTATCTAGTTTCAGTGGTGAGCAGAACTGCTGCACAAGGACATCCATGTGTTGGTTTTATAATATGTATTCCATTGACCTTTCATGCTTCGGTGCTCCATCACATACTGTGTACTTGACAGCAACTAGACAATACAGTCACAGAGGGTGTGGAAGATCATTGGAGCTGGCTACACCAGAAAACACAATCACATCACGGTTCCTTCATCCCCAACAACAGGAAACAGACCTCTCTTCCTTTTCAAACTACAGATCAATCCCAAGAGACTGGTGTACATAAACAGCAGGGAAAAACAGGATACAAACTGTAGCACCTGAAGGCTGACATGCACAATACTACGTTAATCCGATTTTGTAATGTCCTACACTGCAGCATGGTGGAATTTACTAAAATGCACATGTGTATACTGTAGATGGTACTTCATTTTCCTGTCATTTAAAGTGCTATGTCCTTGTTTTTGGGTGATATGAAACATTCTACAATGGCACACAATTAAGTTTATGTTCTACTTTCAGTTTACATAGTTATTAAAAAAAAGGTGTTAAATTATTAGCAACAACATATTTTTGCACTTCCATTTAAAATACATTTCTAGTAATCCTTCTGACTTAACAGTATAAAATCCTCAGCACAGTATCATGAAACAGTAGATCACCATAACCCACATCCACAGTATGCTCAAGCTAAAATGTACAGACGGGCAAACATGTTCTTCCTTAAATCCACAGATTCTGACAAGAACTTCATTCATTTGACCCCAGGATTTTTTTTCTAGATTGGTCTTAATTTCCCATCATTTCAATCATGATTGCAAAAGCATCCCAATGACTTGTGTCTTGGAAACCCAGTACCCATGTCTACTTGCATGATTCTGAGTCGCAAAATGTAATGTGCAGGTCACTGCTTGCAGTAATATTTAAATCCACATGGACATTCAATTGCATCTCATTGTGATGTGATATGGGACAGGGCAATTCAAACGTGCACATTTTTAAATAGGAATTACATAAACAAGCTTTTTCCCTCTATACCTGTTCCAATGTTTTCTTGCTTTTGTACTGCTGTCTACCTATCTGCATCAGCCTGGTCGCTCTCGACTGAGATACCCTCACGTATGAGGTGAACTCGAAGCTGAATGGTAATAAATGGAAGCTCCTTGCTCAGATCAATAAGCAATTTGAGGCCAAGGGCAGGGAGGGAGAGGAGGGATGGACGATACTGTTAATCTGAATGAGGATTTGGAAGGAAGAGGTGGAACAGAGGATTAAAAAAGGGCAACCTTTCAACTCGGGGGCATACTGTTGAATTCAGTTCAATATTTGCCAGGTCTCTCTAGTAAAATAGATTTTATTCTCAATGAGACGGGCTGGTTAAATACATTTTGCATGCTTAGGTATAAGGCTGTACATTTGTAGGCTTATCAACATCTCAGCTGTAAATAGCAAACAGGGAACTGAAACCTAGTGATTTTCATCCTGCCGTTCATTCATTTCTGTGGTTTCAGTGGAGCAACAGAAAAGGAAACATGCAATATATTTTTTAGCTATAGGACTCTTCACCGTTCCAAATCAAAACTCTGTATGTTTACTGTAACTGCATTGTAACTGTGCAATTACTGTGTTATTGTGGCATAACTAAGAGACCCTTCATGTAAAGTGTTACCTCAAATTATGTATATATTTAAAAAATATGAATTAGAGTATATTGTGCTGGACATTAACTCTCTACATCCTCAATTCCAGGGCCTCTGAATGAGGCTGATCCAGTAAAAACACCTGTCAACCTGTCAGTGTCAAGTGCAGGGTGTTTAAACTGTTCTGGAGGAATATGTAACCATTCTTTGATGATTACCATTGATTCCTTCCAGGAACACAGGAGTGGAAATCTGCAACAAAGGCTGTTCTCCAGAATAACAATTTTGAGGCTGTGCCTCGAGAAATATTAATAATATGTACAGTCTTGGGTACATAAGCACCTGCCAACCATGTACCCACTATCAGATTTCTTATCTTGTTCATTGACTTGCAACGAGAATGTATATAAACCTTGGTTTTAAAATCTGTCGGCATTCGTAAAAACACTATCACACTATTCCAATATAGTTCCTGAAGTCCTTAACAACGGCATATATTCATAACAACGGTACCCACAGCAACCACTTACATAGATTGACATGCTCACCAATCACATCACAAAGAAAAAATATGGCGGAAACCCATTTTCGTCAGCTTTCTGATATTTTATAATCCCCTGTCAGACACTATATCCCCCTCAGGGACAAAATGGTTTTCTTCCTTTTTTTCTCTTTACTCGCAATCCCTGCATAGGATGCGTAGCTGAGAATGAGACACCTGCATCTAAAAATGAAAGTTGAAAATCACAAGCTTCCAAGGAAAATCCATCCATTTTGTCCCAAAAAACTAAGTAATATGTCAAATAGAAAAAGGAAGGTGTGAAAACATCCTCATGAGGGTCAAAGAGTTAAATAATATGGAACCAATCAAGCTGGGAATGGCTCTTCTTGCAGCCAGGAGGGATGAAATAGAGAGAGGAGACAGGTGCTGCAGAGCCCTCGTGAATCACAGTGCTGTGAATTACAGAAGAGCAGCAACAAGCAAATTAGAAATCTTTCCCAGAATGAGACGCACAGGCTTAGCCGTAGATCATTCTCTGCGGCTGGTTATTAACCAAGTAACCAAGCAAGAACCAGAGATGCAGTACCATAAAATACAGCAGCTCAGGGACCCATTCACCAGAGAAAATATATTACCGCTGATCTGAATAAACGGAGCGCTGATTAGTGTAGGTATACATACTGTACAAGAAAGAAGGGAGTGGAGGGGCAGATAAAGCAAATACAGGGTGAACTTGAACTCAGAATAGGGATAAGGATGGGAACTTGGAAAATAGGGTCAAGTGGACCTGAATTTTAGGATGGGGCAGGGTGGGACATTTTAAGAGGAGGTGGGTGTGATCTCAAAAAAGTGAAAATGATAGTATAGATGTTTGTTGAGGGTTGAGGGTATAGGGTGGTCACAGTAAGACAGTATTTAAAAAAGGAAACAGAGTGAAAGGTTATAGTACAGGCTCAGGCAGTTGCGTAGCTAGGGGACAAAAAAAAATGTCAGCCAGCTGCAAAAATCTCCATCCACCCCCCTCTCTGAAACAAAATCCTGGCTACGCCGCTGGGGTCAGGTACATGTTGACCAGTAATGCTTAAAGCATGGCTATTTTGTGTCTGTGAGACCA
This sequence comes from Acipenser oxyrinchus oxyrinchus, assembly GCA_030684275.1. Classification (NCBI taxonomy): domain Eukaryota; kingdom Metazoa; phylum Chordata; class Actinopteri; order Acipenseriformes; family Acipenseridae; genus Acipenser; species Acipenser oxyrinchus. The sequence goes on along the minus strand of CM060265.1, from coordinate 10,031,377 downwards.
GAGAATTGTGCTAGAATCACCAATGTCAATATCAGAAATACTGCAATACTGAAATAGTAGATGAACTAAAAGAAGCTATAATCTACAACTCCTGCCTAAAACTTTGAGGACCTATGATCTAGACTTAATGGACAGGCCTACTTCTGCTGATAATGAAAGGATATCAGAATTGCTTTAATTGCAAGAAAAGTTTCATAAGGTCAGAAAAACCTGACGTGGCTCCCCCTCACCTTTCATAAGTGCTAAATTCATCACAGTGCTGTGAAGGCTCTAGATGTCCTGGAGGTATTCTAGTTAGACAAAGGGCCTCAGTCTCCGGCATTCAGCCCTGTCATCTTTCACAGGAACCAAACTCATCTCATTGCCGGCGCATCCTCTCCTCAGACAATGTCTGCCCCTTACCTTTCATGAGAAATAGAAAATGAGACATCGAAACATGGCTTTGTATAGTGTATAAATCACCAGAAGGGTGCTGTTGTAAGACTGCATTTTGAAAGTACAGCCTATGCTTTTCTGCTGTGATCCACTTACAGACTGAACACACACATGTTCAGACTTCATAAACATTAGAATGGGTTTAGTAATTTTTGTGTACTAAAAATGGTATTAGTGATAAATCAGAATAACACTGGATTCATATTTATGTATTATATTTTGTATACAACTGTAAGTCACCCTGGGTAAGGATTTAAGGGAAACCAGTAGAGAAACTTACATGCTGTGGTCCAGTGGTTAAAGAAAAGGGTTTGTAACCAGGAGGTCCCTGGTTCAAATCCCACCTCAGCCACTGACTCATTGCATGACCCTGAGCAAGTCACTTAACCTCCTTGTGCTCCGTCTTTCGGGTGAGACGTAGTTGTAAGTGACTCTGCAGCTGATGCATAGTTCACACAGCCTAGCCTCTGTAAGTCGCCTTGGATAAAGGTGTCTGCTAAATAAACAAATAATAATTCGCTGTGTAAGTATACCTTTTTTTAATTTTTAGTCATTGCCAGTTATTTTTATTATTTTCTCCCAATTTGGAATGGCCAATTATTTTTAGGCTCAGCTCACCGCTACCACCCCTGCGCTGACTCAACAGGACAAAGACGTATATCTATGGGATCTACTTGTACCAAATGTTAAGAAGTCTGGACTAAAACAGTCAGAGTAGTGGTTTAATAAGCCCATCAGTTTGGACACACTTATAAAGATGGTGGATGTTCCAGCTGACTAGCAAATTGCAAATGTGGTACTAATATTAACAAAGCTAGAGAACTGAGAAAATGCTGACCCCTCAGACTTCCCTTTATAACATGTAAAAACATAGAATCAATCAGAAAGGGTAAACTTATAAAACAAAAATAGATTACTGCTAAATTTAAAACAAACAAACAAAAAAAAACTCATGGTGTTCAGCCAAAAGAAGTCTTTAAATTCTTTAAGACTTTTTGCCTCCACATACTGATGTTCTTATTGAAATAGTTTCATGTTTAAGTATTTGGGGGTGACTTGAGGCACTATCCTGTAATTGACTTACCTATCCACTAGGTTAGCCCTATAAACAGCTTGCCCCCCTGTAGTGTCTTTTTCACCCTCATCTTTCATAGCCCTTTTGATCCTGTTGAGAGCTGAAACACTTCCCTGAATCCCGTGAGAGCTCATGTGACCCAGGGTGTCGGCGCCCATTGAGTTCAATAGCCGCAAGTTTAACACTGCGTCTGAAAAGTTTTTCAAAAGTAATTTTCTATTGCAACTGGAATAATCTCTACATAATACGTATATTAAAATAAATAAACAGTGACCTGAGAGTGGAAAATATTGTTTCGGAGAGGATTCAACCACCGGCGGCTGTCAGATTTGATTGCAAGTTAATACTAAGACTTGTCATGCAAAGGAACTACCGCTGTGCTATTTGAAAAATGAAAAGCTGGGACATAATTAGATTTTTGCTTGCGTACTAATTCTCGCTGTTGTTGGTGCTGCTGCTGCTGCTGTTTTGTGCTTTATTTATTACAAATATATGTATTTATTGATGCTGCTTTATAATAATGAATGACTTTCTGGTGTCACTTTGCATATTTAATTGCTGCTCATCGATTTTTGCTGCTATTTATTGGTTTTGTAGTTATTTATAAAAAAAAAAGTATAAGTGAAATCTATTAATTTAATTGTTAATAAGACACTGTAGAACTGCCTGCTGTTTGTATGTATGTGCACTAGTACTATTGAATACAGTGTTATTTCATCACTCATGCTAATGCATTATACAATTAGACACAATGTAGAAATATTAAAATAATGAATTAACCCCTCATCAGCGGTAAAAGCTGAGCTCACATAGAGGGCGGAATGAGGTGCAAATGCACCCCACACACAAAAGCAGTTAACTTATAAATTAAAGAAAAAAGACGTTACAAAAAACACTTGTGAACAATTTTTTTTGAACAAATTCAGTATTGAATTTCTGGAAAGATTTTTATAGAAACATTTTGTTAATAAGCACTTTCTATTCCAAATATTTAGCAAAATACAAAAATAAATACGTGTATTGAATATGGTAACTTAGCAAATAAAAATAAATATAAATGACAAAACAAAGAACTTGTCAACAATGAAGAATTATCAGTAATGCGTACCTCAATGCAATTGGGAAGACGAGAGGCCGTGGAGAGGGAGGCTCTGAGACCAAGACAAGGCCGCCAGTAATAACGATAGGTTGCGGATGCAACCCCGGTTCCCTGAAAGAGAAAATAACCATCAAGGTATGAGATATTGCCATCAGGCAGTAGGGATTGGCTGAGCTTTATAGCAAAGCTGCCGATAGGCCTCTGCGTGAGCTGCCACGTAAGCCCGCCCCCCTGGGAGCTTACTACACGCAGCGCGCAGAGACTCTCTTCCTCTTTTGCTCTTCAGGCCGTGAAGGCTTCCGGAGCGACCTTGCGGCTTGATGGTTATTTTCTCTTTCAGGGAACCGGGGTTGCATCCACAACCTATCGTTCCCTTTCAAGTCGAAAATAACCATCAAGGTATGGGAACAGTGTACCCAAGCCGTCGCGAGGGAGGATTCTCGGCAGTAGGCCAGACTTACATCATAACGCAACTGCGGAGGTAATACATCGACGCATATGCGGAGCTGCGCCTCAGCGTCTATGCTCGCAATGACACCTGTCCTAAGGTGGAATAGTCAACACCATGTTGTCAACCACTCTACATGTCCGCATCTTGTGGCATCGTAGAGTGTAGCACAGATGCTCCAAATATTATTATTATTATTATTATTATTATGTATTTCTTAGCAGACGCCCTTATCCAGGGCGACTTACAATTGCAAGCAAATACATTTCAAGTGTTACAGTACAGGTAATACAATAAGAGCAAGATAAATACAATGACAAGTTCAAGCAAGTACAAGTGTGACAAAATACAATTCAATTCAGCAGATAAGTGACAATTACATCAAGATATGATTAAATACCAAATACTACAGTTTAAACATATGGCAGATTACAGTACTCTGAAGTACAGGATTAAATGCAGTAAAATAGGGGGCAGGTAAGAGTAATTAAAGCAAATTTAAGGAAGGGTGAAAGTGTCCCAGGGGGGAAACAGAGGAGTTCTACAGGTGCTGTCTGAAGAGGTGAGTCTTAAGGAGGTGCCGGAATGTGGTCAGGGACTGGGCGGTCCTGACATCTGTAGGTAGGTCATTCCACCACTGCGGAGCGAGGGTGGAGAAGGAGCAGGCTCTGGAGGCAGGGGAGCGTAGAGGAGGTAGAGCCAGTCTTCTAGTGCAGTGCAGGCGGAGCGGAGAGGTCGAGTGGGGGTGTAGGGAGAGATGAGGGTCTGGAGGTAGCTGGGTGCAGTCTGGTCAAGGCATCTGTAGGCTAGTACAAGAGTCTTGAACTGGATGCGAGGCGGTGATCGGTAGCCAGTGGAGTGAGCGGAGTAGTGGAGTTGCGTGGGAGAAGCGAGGCAGAGAGAACACCAGACGGGCAGCAGAGTTCTGGATGAGCTGGAGCGGACGGGTGGCGGCCGCAGGGAGGCCAGCCAGGAGGGAGTTGCAGTAGTCTAGGCGGGAGAGTACCAAGGCCTGGACCAGGAGCTGGGTGGCGTAGTTGGTGAGGAAGGGTCGGATTCTTGGGATGTTGCTCAGGAAGAATCGGCAAGTGCGTGCCAGAGTGGAGATGTGCTGGGAATAAGAGAGGCAGGGGTCCAGGGTGACTCCGAGGTTCTTAGCGGAGGAAGAGGAGAGAGTGTGGTAGATTCCAGAGGAATAGAGAGATCAGAGGAGGGAGGAGGAGGGAAAGAAAAGGAGGTCAGATTTAGAGAGGTTAAGTTTGAGGTGATGCGAGTGCATCCAGGAGGAAATAGCAGACAGACAGGTAGAGATACGGGAGGAGATGGTGGCGTCAGAGGAGGGAAGGAGAGGAAAATCTGAGCATCATCAGCATAGAAATGGTATGAGAAACCATAGGATGCGATGAGGGGCCCAGGGAGCGGGTGAGAGAGAACAGGAGAGGACCCAAGACTGACCCTTGGGGACTCCTGTTAAGAGAGGGTGAGGTGTGGAGGTTGCTCCACGCCAGGTTACCTGGTAAGTGCGGTTGGAGAGGTAGGAGGAGAACCAGGCCAGAGCAGTGCCAGAGACTCCCAGGTCAGCGAGAGAGGACAGTAGAATAGAGTGATCAACAGTGTCAAAGGCAGCAGAGAGGTCGAGAAGAATTAGGACAGAGGAGAGAGAGGCAGCTCGGGCAGACTTAAGTGAGTTGGTGACAGACAGGAGGGCGGTTTCAGTGGAGTGAGCAGAGCGGAAGCCAGATTGGAGAGGGTCGAGCAGAGAGTGGTTGGACAGGAAAGCAGAGAGCTGGCGGTGTACAGTCCGCTCAAGGGTTTTGGAGAGGAAGGGCAGGAGGGAGACAGGACGGTAGCTCTGGAGCAGAGCTGGAATAGTGGAGCAGAGGAATCCAGTACGGGTAAAACCTCATGAAAGTATGCGGTGTAGCCCAACTGGCTGCCGCGCAAATGTCAGACACCGGCACCCCTCTAAAGAGGGCCCAGGATGTAGCCATACCCCTAGTCGAATGTGCCTTCAACTGCCCTGGTGGCGAAAGGCCTGAAGATTCATAAGCTAATTTAATAGCATCCACTATCCAGTGGGAAAGGCGTTGTTTAGACAACGGCTGACCCAAAGTCCTAGAACCATGGCATATGAACAATTGTTCTGTTTGCCTCACAGTCGTTGTACGGTCAATATAACATCTCAATGCCCGCACGGGGCAGAGCATGTGTAACCGTTCTTCCTCTGGGGAAGAAAAAGGAGGAGGATGGAACGCCATCAACTCGACTGATTGGTTCATATGAAACGGAGATATGACCTTGGGTAAAAAGGCTGGATTTGGGCGCATGGAGACCTTAGAACCGTCTCCTGCGAAACGAGTACATGATGAATGCACTAACAGTGCATGTAACTTGCTCACGCGTTTGGCTGATACCACTGACAGCAAAAACGCAGTCTTTATAGACACGAGCTTCATATCCACGCTGTGGAGAGGCTCGAACGGTGCCTTGGTAAGGGCTTCTAGCACCACGTCAAGGCTCCATGACGGTAAACTGGTCGTCCTTGGAGGCCGCAAACGTCTTGCGCCTTTCAGGAACTGCGATGCCAGAAAATGGCAACCTGGTGATAAACCATCCATGCGTACATGGCAAGCCGATATGGCGGCTAAATACACTTTAAGTGTAGAGGGAGATTTCCCCTCATCCAACAGTTTCTGTAGAAACTGCAATATCACTGCCATAGGGCAGGAGATTGGGTCATGGCCCTCCGCCAGACACCAATCTTGAAACAACTGCCACTTGTACGTGTACTGCGACCTAGTAGAGGGCGCTCTAGCACTCTGGTCGAAATCACCACCGTCGAGAGCCCTAAGGCTGACAGGCGTTCCCGTTCAGGGGCCAAGCCCATAGCTGCATGAGCTTGGGGTTCGGGTGCCAAAGCCCTCCTTGGGCCTGGGACAATAGGTCCGCTCGCAGGGGAAGCTCCCTCGGGTGACCGTGCAGCAACTGCACCAGGCTCGGAAACCATACCCTCCAAGGCCACCGAGGAGCAATCAGGATCACTGTCGCTTGCTCTACCCTGACCTTCTCTAAGAAGGCGTGGAGCATCGGAATCAGCGGAAATGCATATAGGAGCCCTGGCGCCCATTCGTGAGCCATCACCGAGATCCATAGGGAGCAGTGCGTGGTCTCTCGCGAAGCGAAGAGATCTACTTGCGCTATGCCGAACCATTCCCAAATGCGCTCTACCACCTGAGGGTGGAGACGCCATTCCCCAGCAAGAGGACCTCCTCTGGATAGGAGATCCGCTGCATAATTGACTCTGCCCGGTAGATGAACCGCACAGAGAGGTCAAATGTGGTTGTGCCCAGAGCAACATCCGTGTTACCATCCGGTGAAGGCGAGGGGACCGTAGGCCGCCCTGGCGGTTGATATACGCCACAACCGTGATGTTGTCTGACAGCACTAACACGTGCTTACCTAGAAGCACTGGCAAGAAGTGCCGAAGGGCGAGGTCCACTGCCCTGAGTTCCAGAGCATTGATGTGGGCTGACCTCCAGGGTCCTGACCACACTCTGCAGGTCCCTGAGCCGTTCCAGACTGCTCCCCAACCTTGGTTGGAAGCGTCGGTCGTGATAACCTCCCTTCGGAAGATGGGACCCAAGCGTACGCCCTGGCGGATGTTTGACAGAACTTTCCACCAGCGCAGTGCTTCCCAGCAGGTTCGGGATACCATCAACCTGCGGTGTTTGTCCCTCCGCGGATGTAACGCGAAGGCATTGAACCAGGCCTGCAGAGGTCTCTGGTGTAGTAAGCCCAAAGGAAGGGCTTGCGAGGCGGCAGCCATCAACCCCAGCATGCGCTGACACAGCTCCATGCTGACTGTTTCTCTCAACTTGAATAGGGAGAGACACCGCTCCATCGAGGCAACTCTTTGTGTCGACAGGGTCGCTTCCATGGACACTGAGTCCAGATGCAGACCCAAGAATTCGGTCTGTTGGCTCGGCACTAGGCTGCTCTTTTCTGAATTGATCTTCAGACCTAGCCGCTGAAGATGGTCTGTAACCATCACTTTGTGCTGTGCTGCCTGCTCCTTTGACTGCGCGCAGATGAGCCAGTCGTCCAGATAATTCAGCAGTCGGACACCTTGAGCCCGCAAGGGAGCTAGAATGGCATCCATACATTTTGAAAAGGTTCGAGGAGCTACTGACAGGTCGAATGGAAGGACACAAAACTCATATACCCTGCTCTGAAATGCGAAACGCAGATACTTCCTGTGACCCGGGCAGTTGGGAACGTGAAAGTACGCATCTGTCAGGTCCACGGTGGTGAACCAGTCGCCGTGTCGGACTGACTGGATGATGTGCCTGTGCGTAAGCATCCTGAACGATAACACCCGCAGGTATTTGTTCAGTACTCGCAGATCTAAAATAGGGCGGAGCCCGTCGTCCTTTTTGGGCACCAGGAAGTATTTGGAATAAAACCCCTGGTCGAACAGAGCAGGGTCTACTTGTTGAATGGCACGCTTCTTGAGCAATGCCTGTATTTCCACATTCAGAGCTGAGGACTGAACCGAGTCCTTCACTGCAGTTACCACCACTCCCCGGAAGGGGGGAGGTTTTAACTGGAACTGAAGGGTGTACCTGGTGGATATAGTTTTGTGCACCCAGATGTCGTTGGTGCATTGTTGCCAGAACTGGAGCTGTGGGACAGTGTAGGGGTGGGTTAACAGCTGCCTGGAGTTTTCAGGGCTGTTTTGGCTGCGCTTGCTCGCGAGGGGCCTGGCCAGAGCCACGAGGACGTGGCCTGCCACCTCCTCTAGGGCGCCACCCTCTGCGCTGCGGTCTTACAAACGAGGGTTGGCCGAGTGCTGATGGACCTGAAGGGGAGGTCTTACTACCCCGTGGTTGTGCCTGCTGCTGTGGAGGTGTCCTGCGCCACTGATGTTCCTGAGGCCGCTTCGGCTGGAACGGCGTTTTTGGCCACATTTTCGCCATTTGCTGCGATGCCTCCCGCGCCTTGGCGAAGCGTTGCAGCATCTCCTCCACCGCCGGACCAAATGTGTGTCCCGGTGTAATTGGGGCATCCAGCAACGGGGCCTTGTCAGGTTCCTGCACTCTCGCCTGCGAGAGCCAGAGCTGCCTTCTGGCCACCACCAGAGACGCGATGCTCCTGCCCTGAGCCCGCGCGTTGAGCTGGGCTGGGCTGAAGGCGACTCAAACAAGGAGCGCCGTGGTAGTTCCGCCATAGGCCACTCGATGCCCAAGTGGCAGGTTGCTCTCTCCACCACAGACCACGTCGGGTCATCGGTATCCAGCACGTGGAGCTCGATGTCCTGCTCAGAGTGCTGGGAGGCTACCTCAGCCTCTATACTCTCCCCTTCTAGGATGTCAGATGCGTCTCTGGACACTGCATCTATATCCCACTCCCTTCGAAATTGCACTGGAAGGGCGACAACCGGTGCAGGTTGTGGAGGGGCCACTGGCTGGCTAGCAATGGGCCCAGTCGGTTGTTTTGGGACTGGAGGCACCACATTTGCTAGGGACATGAGGATGGACTGCTGCCCCATCATAACCTCCATAAATTGAGACATTTTGGAGGTTAGCTCCGCCACCCCTGACCTGTCTCTGTATCGCTTGTCCCTACGAGGGGAGCGAGAGCATCCTCTCTGTCGAGGCGATCTGGAGTGCGACCTAGACTCCCGACGGGGGCATACCCAAGAAGGGAGGGGCTGCGTTCCCAAGCGCGTCTGGCGGGGGACCACTGACCAGCTGTTAGCTGGGAGGACGGGCTCCTGGAGAGCTGCAGCCGCCCTGGCGGCGTCGCCATAGACGACGGCGGGGCAGAAATGGTGTGGGATGATCCCGAGGAAGGAGAGTGCCCACCCACTGCTTTCTTCGCCCTTTGGCGGAGGGTGCGTGCCTGGAAGCCAGCACAGAGATGACAAAAAGCCCTATCCGCCAACACGGATGCGGCGTGCTCTGGCCCCAGCCACACAATCATCGTGCGGATCGCTGGCAGGCAGCTTTGCCTGACAGGTCACGCAGCGATGAAAGCCCGACATCTCCGTCGAGCGTGGCTCAACGAACGCCGAAAGTGCGTCAAGCGTCGGCGCCAAAGGGTCGAGCACCGGCGTGGAGCACCGAGTGTCGAGCACGGGCGTCGGCGCCTAAGCGCCGAGCGCTAAGCACCTAAGGTGCGTGCATCGAGCGCCGAGCACCGACGCGTCGAAGGTGCGTGCGTCGAGCACCAAGTGCCGAAGTGTCGAGCACCGAAGCGTCGAGCACCAAGTGCCGAAGTGTCGAGCGTCGAGCACCGAGTCCCAAGCGCGGAAGCGCTGCACCAAGCGCCGAAGCGCTGCACCAAGCGCCGAGGCGCTGACACCACGCGGAGTGCGAGTACCAAGCATAGAGACGCTAGCACGAGACGCCTAAGCGTCAGCTGACCCGCAGAGCGGAGATGCTAGTGCTGGTACAGTGTCTGATGCTGATTATACTTACCTAGGTGCTTAAGGGAGTATGTGTTTGGTGGTCGTCTTCCTAATGGTGAAAAAAAGGGATTTTTTTTTTTTTTTGTGGGACGCTGCAGCAACACTATAGTGCTTAGTGACTGTAAGGGCAGACCGTACAGCTACCACGCGGTAGGGATGGAACACACCGCAGTGGATTAATATATAGAGGCTGCAGAGCAGGCTCCACACACACGCGGTCTAGCCAGAGGCAAGACCGAGGCTGCAATGCGCGCGTGGCCAAAGGCCAACGCAACACGCGTCCTAACAAATATATATATATATATACAGTACTGTGCAAAAGTTTTAGGCAGGTGTGAAAAAATGCTGTAAAGTAAGAATGCTTTCAAAAATAGACATGTTAATAGTTTATATTTTTCAATTAACAAAATGCAAAGTGAGTGAACAGAAGAAAAATCTACATCAAATCAATATTTGGTGTGACCACCCTTTGCCTTCAAAACAGCATCAATTCTTCTAGGTACACTTGCACACAGTTTTTGAAGGAACTCGGCAGGTAGGTTGGCTCAAACAACTTGGAGAACTAACCACAGTTCTTCTGTGGATTTAGGCAGCCTCAGTTGCTTCTCTCTCTTCATGTAATCCCAGACAGACTCGATGATGTTGAGATCAGGGCTCTGTGGGGGCCATACCATCACTTCCAGGACTCCTTGTTCTTCTTTACGCTGAAGATAGTTCTTAATGACTTTCGCTGTATGTTTGGGGTCGTTGTCATGCTGCAGAATAAATTTGGGGCCAATCAGATGCCTCCCTGATGGTATTGCATGATGGATAAGTATCTGCCTGTACTTCTCAACATTGAGGAGACCATTAATTCTGACCAAATCCCCAACTCCATTTGCAGAAATGCAGCCCCAAACTTGCAAGGAACCTCCACCATGCTTCACTGTTGCCTGCAGACACTCATTCGTGTACCGCTCTCCAGCCCTTCGGCGAACAAACTGCCTTCTGCTACAGCCAAATATTTCAAATTTTGACTCATCAGTCCAGAGCACCTGCTGCCATTTTTCTGCACCCCAGTTCCTGTGTTTTCGTGCATAGTTGAGTCGCTTGGCCTTGTTTCCACGTCAGAGGTATGGCTATTTGGCGCAAGTCTTCCATGAAGGCCACTTCTGACCAGACTTCTCCGGACAGTAGATGGGTGTACCAGGGTCCCACTGTTTTCTGCCAATTCTGAGCTGATGGCACTGCTGGACATCTTCCGATTCGAAGGGAAGTAAGCATGATGTGTCTTTCATCTGCTGCAGTAAGTTTCCTTGGCCGACCACTGCGTCTACGCTCCTCAACGTTGCCCGTTTCTTTGTGCTTCTTCAAAAGAGCTTGGACAGCACATCTGGAAACCCCTGTCTGCCTGGAAATTTCTGCCTGGGAGAGACCTTTGCTGATGCAGTATAACTACCTTGTGTCTTGTTGCTGTGCTCAGTCTTGCCATGGTGTATGACTTTTGACAGTAAACTGTCTTCAGCAACCTCACCTTGTTAGCTGAGTTTGGCTGTTCCTCACCCAGTTTTATTCCTCCTACACAGCTGTTTCTGTTTCAGTTAATGATTGTGTTTCAACCTACATATTGAATTGATGATCATTAGCACCTGTTTGGTATAATTGTTTAATCATACACCTGACTATATGCCTACAAAATCCCTGACTTTGTGCAAGTGCACCTAGAAGAATTGATGCTGTTTTGAAGGCAAAGGGTGGTCACACCAAATATGGATTTGATGTAGATTTTTCTTCTGTTCACTCACTTTGCATTTAGTTAATTGATAAATATAATCTATTAACATGTCTATTTTTTAAAGCATTCTTACTTTACAGCATTTTTTCACACCTGCCTAAAACTTTTGCACAGTACTGTATATATATAACAAATATAAAATAAACAAAAACCCAAAAACACACGATAGCAATTATTAAATAATTATAGTAATAAGGAAAGACGAAGACCACGAGAATAAACAAAAACGCGATGCCGAAGCAAAGCGTGAAGGAATATATAATGTAATATAAAATTATATACACAATTATATAAACCGAAAATACCAAATAATAATGAGTACAACTGAAATAAACTCGGAGAAGGGGCAAAAACCAGCTTCTCAAGCCTAAGCTTAGTGAGTACAGTCAGTCGACAAGCTCTAATGACCTACCGCTACCAATGCTGAAGACAAAAGAGGAAGAGAGTCTCTGCGCGCTGCGTGTAGTAAGCTCCCAGGGGGGCGGGCTTACGTGGCAGCTCGCGCAGAGGCCTATCGGCAGCTTTGCTATAAAGCTCAGCCAATCGCTACTGCCTGACAGCAATATCTCATACCTTGATGGTTATTTTTGACTTGAAAGGGAACCTTGTTTATTAGTTTGATGTTCTGGCAGCAACATCAGGGATTGAAAAAAAACACTCACTTTGCATAGCAGTTTGATCCAATCCTGGTTTTACTATGGATTTAATAAGACACACCTGAGCGTGTTACATATACAGTGTGGCTAATCAAGCTTGTAGTAAAACCTGTAATGGGTGCTATGCAGTAGGAGTCTTATTTCCATTCCTGAACATGGTAGCAGCTTTATTAATACATACGTGCAAGAGTGAACTTAACTGTAATACTTTGCTCTGTGATATAATTTCTCGCCGTCTCCTTAGTGATACTGTAAATATGGGCCACATTTTTTTTTTTTTTAAATAACCCTGCATTTTGAATTCAACAGAATTAAAAAATCTAAAAAATCTACATTTCTTGGATGATGTTGAGAAGTCAGCAACATCTACTGAAAAGGTGTTTGCATCCCTTTTTTAATATAAAAAACATTAGGTGTGTGTTGTCAGTGTGAAAATGAAACTCGAAATGGCTCGAAAAGATATTATCTTGCGGTAGCATGCAAATTGAAAAATGTAATGGACCTAGGATAGAGCCCTGGGAACTCAAGAGACAACTTCAAGAGTAGTCGAACAAGAAACAAATTACTTCCTGATTGTTAAACAACATTCAAAGCAACCTGGGGACCTGGCAGATAGAGCAGAATCTCAATACAATTTAAAAGAACTGCATGATCCAATGTGTTCAAGCCAAACACTATACAAACCTGAGCTTAAGAGTAGATCATTCACAATATGTATTAAGGCTCTCTGTAACATGTGCTTCACTTAACTACAATTTTTATATTCAGATAGGCTTCTGTAATTATAATTAGGGACTACACCAAATGCTACATATTCATTTATGATCCACAGCTATGCCAATTAAATGTATTTGTTAGCAGTGTCGTTTAGCATTTGAATATTTGCTTTCCTCACCTCTTCAAGTTCATTTCTTAGAAGAGTTTTGACTGGCTTTGTCTCTCCCATTCTCAGTAACTCCCCCCTCCTCCTCATACTTTAGATTTTACAATGTCACAAGAAAATTCTTGTCTTGACCACATCCTGATACAACCTTACTGTAAATTCAATCAAAACACAAAAGTCAAAATTATGCTAGCATAGCAACACAGAAAATGACAACAAATGACTATCAATATTTGATACCATAACCAGTCTACCCTTTTATTGCATCTTATGTGATGTATTTAAGACATGTTTTCTGACAATGGCAATACATCAGCTCATATCCAGGTGCAGACCTAAAGCACAGTTCACATAAATATCATTTGCACATTTTAACTGAGCTATAAAACGATTCATTCCCAGCGAAGCCTGGTGTATTTGTTCTGTAGGGGCTGTGAGAGCATCATTGATCTCAACTCGCTTTCCCATTACCAGAGGGGCCTTTTCTCTTTGCTGGGTTGAGGAGGGGAAGGCAATATCAATTTATATTTGTGATAATATACATTAAAAGAACAACTCTAAAGTATCCCATAGGCCTACAGTGCCTCTAAAAGAGATACCTTGAATACAATGTGCATCCTCCCTGGCTTCATGCCTTTGATTTGTATTATGTGTCAATTATTTCATTTCTGAATATGCTCTTGTTGTAGCCCCCTTATAAAGAACATGGTGTTAACAACATAAATCCAGGAAATCTACATAATATGTATTGCCATCATGTCGTAGGTCTCAAATTTTCTTATATGAAAAATGCACACAATAGGGTAAAAGTTAATGGAAAGTTATTTTGAAGCCGAAGACAATTTATATTTATATGGGGAAAAAATGAGATTTACAAAGTGTCGGCAATACATATTTGGTCAAATGTGCTGGCATTGTTTTTGTTAGCTCTGTGTACTTTAATATATTAGTTATAGTTATTCTAGTTTTGGCCCCTTCCTCGTTGTTGACCAGATAAATAATTGAACATGTTTTGAATTGGCTATTCACTATAGTGTTCAAGTGTTAATAGTGTGTATAAGTTCACTGTTTATTCATTCTTTACCTTCAGATTTTGCTCTCCAGATATAACCCTTGTGATGCACCATCTCATTCCCCAGGGAGTCCTGGGGGCAGCAGCCACACACAATCCAGATACATCTTTCATACAATACATTTACACTCACATAATACAAATTCACACAATGCTGCCACAATCTTTGAGCTCCAACACTATCCTTCCAATTGCATTCAGCATGGTTTGCTCAGCACCAAAGCGTGTTTGTGAGGTACTGAAAACAATAACTCAAGGCTAAAGGAAGAGACTGCTTTGTTAACGTTCAGAGTAGGTGATTAAAATGAAAACCTTAAATGCACTGCTGGACAGCGTGTGCAGAAAATTGTGTGAAATGAACAGCATGGCCCCAGTCCATAAAGAATAGGAGAACAGAGTACATGTACATAACAAGCTGCTAAAATCCTGTGGAGGATGCAAAAAACAATTTTTTAGCTTCAAACCGGGAGATTATTGTCAGCCTTCAAAACCCATGCATGAAAGAGAACATAAAAAAATAATTTTAGTACATATTTTATATTTGAGGTTTTAAATATGCATTCAACTTTAGTCCACAGTATAAAACATTTGCACTTAATTTGAAAGCTGAAATGGATTTTTCTTCAACTGCCTGAAATAAAATAAAAAATAAAAAAATCTAAATTCTCTCAAATAGAAACACTTAACAACTTAGGAAATATAGAAACTGAATAGTTCCAAGCTTAAATGAGTTGTTTTATGGCACATATATAGTTGTAGTATTCCAATTGTATTAATAAGAGCCCCTCATCATTGTAACTGTAATTGTATAAAAACAGAACGCTCTCCCTTATACTGCAGCCATCCTTCTACATGCACCTCTGGCTGTGCTGCACTAGATTTTTTTTTTTTTGTGCATTGCTGATACTAGTAGTGAGCAGATGGTGTAGCTGAAACTAATTAGTTTATGTGTATCATCTGTATAGGTCATTATTGGTTTATTTTATGAATTTAAGTTTGAGAACTATGTTTTTTTACACACTTGAACCTTGATATAATAAAATAATGGCTGCAAATTCCTATGTATTCCAATGCATCAGCTTCCTGTAGTGTTCCCCGTGAAGTCATTATGAATGTGTGGCCTTTTTTTCATTATCTTCAGGATTACACAAAATATATATCTTTTTAAAAACAGTTGTTATTCAGACATTGCTTCTATGCAATCATATGAAACGCTCTTGAAATGCACACACATTTTGCAGCAATTATTTTAGTGTTACCATATAATGTATTATGGATCTTGACCCTTAGGGTAGGAGAACAAACTGTTATGTGGCTCTGCATGCATTTGACTTGTTATATATCCTGAGATTTGAGCACAGTTCTCCTGGGTGGTTGTCCTCGACTATAACCAAGCCTACAAAACCCCACAAAAGTGTATTTTCTCTTCATTTGTGTGGCATTTTTCATCTTCCATGTTAGGTTGTGGCACACAGCCATTATGTGCTGTGTGAGGCTGACACGTTGATAACTCAAGCAGCTTTGAAGTCCACCCTCTCGCCCCTGTGGAAAGAATCTTATTTTCTGGCCCCCCATGACACTGACAAAAACAAAGCAACCCCTGCTGTTGGGTGTCATCCCACTAGCCATGGGACATGTAAACTGGGGCAACATGGCGGGATGTGATACAGTGTGGGGTAGGAAGTCTCAGTTTTAACTGTCATCTATTTTTATAGATTCATCTTTATTGCTTTTCTTCACATTTTCACATCAGTGACCCCCACGGTACAATACTAGGTCTTAGTTTGATGCCTTTGGGGTTGTGAGGCTGCTTAACGTGGTTAACATCATTTTAAAGTAAAATAAAGACAAAAATGTTTTATATTATTTAAACAGTTCTGTACCGAATAGATGTCTGAAGTTCAAAGCATTTTTTTTATTTAAAAAAAATTAAATAAACGTACTGTCATCCGTAAATGCCTTTAACCTGCTGCAAGCAAATATAAACTGCAACATTTAGTAAAACTTTTTTCTTTTTTTTTTTTTAAATCTACACATAACTGTGCTTCAGTATGAAGTCCCACTGCACATTAAAAAACAGCTTCAGTCTTTTCATAAAAAAAATAAATAAATAAGAACTTAACAAAAAAAAGAAAGACAGGCTCCATCCCTCAAAAAAATAAAAAACAGAATGCCAATCCAAATAATGCCATTACCAAGTTTCAAAGCCCAGCAGATGGGGGTACGTTTACTCTGAACTGACTGTCATTTCTCAGGCATCGATTCTTCAGGTCAACAGGGGCTGAGCAATAGTGGTAGCCTAATATATAAAATATGTGTTTTTTTGCAACTTGCTGAATACAATCATATTTTTTCAATACAGTACTGTGGGAGGTAATAAGCAGGGCACTGTAAAGAATGCAGTAATCAAACACAGAGCTGGAAACTTATGTATTATACACACACAGACACTCACTCGAAGAAATTTACATAGGGCTAAAAAAATAAAGCTGTTGGGCTGAATCAATCATTTTAGAAACAGTACAAATTTTCTTCATCTATCCCAGCTCCCCTGCAACTCTCAGCACTCCTTTCTGCAAGTAACCAGGAGCTGAAAGGGACACCTGATTACTCATTTGTTCAATACTGTAAAGTATCAGGTAATATGCATGATGTTGTAAACAATGCAGTTATCAAATACAGTGCTGGAAACTAATGTACTATACACATACAGAAGCACAGCTTCATGAAAATGACTATTTAGGGATGTTTAGGGATAAATACACTGTTCCTACATCTCCACCAGCTCTCCTGCAACTCTGAACAATGTATTCTGCCAGTAAGCAGGAGCTGTGATTGTGGCGTGTGAGAAATTTGTATTTTTGTAACCCGCGGAAAGGCATGCAAATACACCCCCAAAAAATGTACTATGTGCACTTTGAATAAGGATTACTCTTGTACTTTCTGATAACAAAGTTGTTTGTATCAAAGTAAAAGTAAGCGGTTCAAATTTACATGTAAGTATATCTCACCATCTTCAGTGTTATGAGATATATTCATTTGAAACACACTGGGGTGGATTTGCATTCCTTTCTGCTGACAAAGGGTCATTTGTCTATATGAACAAATATAGATTACTAACACTTAAATGCTTGAATTACATTGACCTTGCTGGCGTATACTGCTGCTGATGTACAAAAATGTTATCACCCTGTAAGGTGCAAAATATCAGGGGTTGTACCCCAGGTTAAGAGGTTCTGTGCTAAAAACATATATTTTTATTGCTCACTTCGCTGAGATACCTACTGATAAGGGTTCATTACCACCTCTTATGTACCTAGGTATGTGGGCACTGGTCTACGTGCCCCAGCATGCTGAGATGTGTTAGTAGATCCATCATTCACTTCACACTGTTTCTGTGCTATCAGTTTATTTGAGTCTACTCAGGAATGAGCAAGCTCCTCCTCAGTTTTAAATTCTGTATCGCTTCCCTCTTGACATGCTATAGCCTCTGATCATAAGCAGCTAGATTAGATGGCAAAGGCATTAAGAGCAGGAGAAAGGCTCAAAATTAGAATGCTGGGTGTAATAGACTCATTTGAGGAGTTAGATCCACAGATTGAGGATGCAGTGGAAAGTTAAACAGGCCTCGATGGAAGATAATCAGCAGAACCACCTTGAGCTGATTAGGGATTAGATTGTAACCTTCTATCAGAGATAGTAGTAACAGAGAGATTGAAAATGAGGGTGGAGTGTATAAGAGTGTATCATCAAAGATGATGTTAGAAGATAACCTTAGGATGAAGGTAGAGTGGGTGACTGTCTCATAAATCAGACGCAGTGTTAGAGATACTGAGAGCAAAGGGGGAGATACTCCTTCAGAAAGGTTTTAGAAAATATATTTGGAATTCCATCATAATAAAAGTTAAAATATATTCCTGGTTTTCCATGGTAACTCCATCTTCTAATGTCCTTATAATTATTATTATTGCTGTTTATTTAGACTTACAGAGACTAGGGTGTGTGAACTATGCATCAGCTGCAAAGTCACTTACAACAATGTCTCACCCGAAAGACGGAGCACAAGCGACTTGCTCAGGGTCACACAGTGAGTGAGCCAGGATTAGAACCAGGGACCTCCTAGTTACAAGCCCTTTTCTTTAACCACCGGACCACAGCCTCATTTATTGAATCTATAATGTTAATTCTGACTCTAATGCTATTTCTATAGGTTTTTATAGATTGGGGGAAATTTATTATTATTATGTGACCACCCTGGGCAACACACCAGCAACATGTCTCTCACTTAGGACAATGTTATATTTTTCAGGCAACATTTTCAATACCAGCCAATGTCACATGATAATAAAATATCTAAATTATGTTCATATCGTTTTTTTTGTTTGTTTGTTTTTTTTAGTTGTCTCAATCTTACAATTCTAGATGATGCTAAACTTTTGGCCATTGCTGTAAGTTTGCCTTTTTTGTTTATTATTTTTGTTTGTTTGTTTGTTTTTTGACTGCATGACATACCATTTAAATTCAGCACAGTACAGACCTGTGAATGTTTTCCAGTACTGTAACTTAAATTGCAGTCTAAACTGTATGGATGCTATTGTAAATGCAGTGTGTGGTGCAGAGCTGTAACAGCAGGCTTGCAATAACTTATTATTTCTGGCAGTCTGGCCAACCCAGCCTGCTTTATTCCCCAGAGTAGGAGTGCTATATAGAGTTAGCAACGAAGGACTTGAGTGCTTGGAGAAACTGTATTATGGGCCTGTCAATACAATTACACACTATAGCGACAGGATGTCTGGAGAGTCATTGAAAAGAAATAGGATGAAACAACATATATATTAGTCTTTGTAGGAATCTGGTAAGTCTAAGATGGTACTGTCTTTGAGCAAGTCTCACTAACGGTAGATTTTATGTAATGAGATTAGTATAAAAAGCGGAAGCGAGGGCTAAGCATGTGAACTTGCCTTGTGCACTGAATGCATGCCTGCCACAGGGCTCCCCTAGGTCCTAAACCCTGCTAGGTACAGGTGAGGATTGCAGTAACTACACACCGGCCATGACTTTTGAAGACATTAAAGGTTTTCTGACCTAAGCGGGTTTAATAGAGTTTTGAGCAAAATACGGGAGAAAATCTGTACCGGAAGTTGTCTGGGAGAAGAGTCCAAAATACGGGAGACTTCCAGTCAATAGAGTTGCCAGGTCTGCAGAGGTAAATAAATAACTTTAACAAGTTGCGATATAATAGTTATAATGACATTTCTGTGGCGTGTTCCTCGATAATAATAAAAGTCCCTTGTTCAAATAACTCCCTCAAGTCAATAAAGCTACAATAAAATAATTATTCCTTGGCAATGTTTCGCAGATGGTGAAAAGTCTCTGGTACCGTACCAGATTATACAAAGGAATTTTTATTCATTCATATATATATATAAAACACGGCTTGAAAAAATAACATCTGATTGGTTAAACAGCATCACATAACCATGCGTACATATAGTGTATACCATGGCTTGCATACTAATGAGCCGCTTCACACTGAATAAATCACTACGCACCACTACATTCTAAATTCCATGACAAACTGCCATTTTATTTGTTATTAGTTACAAAACCACTGCCAAAGATGAGTGACATTCCACCTATGTCCTTTAATATATTTGGGAATGAAACTCCAGATAACTGGTACAACACCAACTATCTGAGTGAAGAGAGCAGTCCACCTGAAAAAAAATACAAATAAAATAAGTGCACGAGCAACTGTCCACTTAACAGTAATGAGGAACAGCTAAATGAAATAGAAGAAAACAAAGATTGAAAAGACACACAAAAAACTACAGCATGGACTGTTAATGTACTTAAAGACTGGTTTAAAGAAAAAAATATGGACATTAATTTTAAGAAAATATGTCCAAAAAAAATCTCAACAATGGAAGTTTATGCCAGTGCAAGAAGTTTAACTGGGTACCAGTATTCAGTCTCCAGTTTTATAACGCTGAGCTGGACTAAATACATATTTTAACAGTAGAAGTTTAAATATCTCTGCTGACAGCGAGTTTAAAACCAACAAGAATGTATTCCTGTCAGTCATGAAAACTTTTGGAAAAGCAGGTAAAGACAAGGCCAGACACCACCCCCCGAATTACCGGCCTGGATTTGAAACTGAGGTACTGTCCCCTGACACCGTGGTCGGATTGGAGTGTAAAGTCTGGTTCGATCGCCAACTTAATCTGTCACAACTTGGACGCGAGGGTGTCCGACAACTAACAAAAACATCTTTTGAGATCCGAAAGGATGAAAACGGACTTGAATATATGTGCCTAGCATATAATGAGTACAAAAAACTCACCTGAAAATACAGCTTCAGCATCCATGGCAGCTGCCCCCCTTACTTCCTGTGTCAACTCCACCCATCATCAGCGTGTGTTCAGTCCTCTAGTTTTTAGTGAGATGCCACTTTCGATGCATAAATTCACAATAAACAGACATGTTCAGTTTATTTTTAATAAGCAAACAATAAATTAATTTAAGTTAAATTTGGGACTGTATTAAACTGCGGATTTATACACAATAAAAGTTTCTGGTTTTGTCTTAATTTAAAATTAGTTTTAATTATTTTTCATCCCCCAAATGACAGTGTTATAAGCAGTATAAACCACTTCTCAGGCGGTATATATCATGGGAACCACACGGCCCATTGTGGTTTATACCTTACTTACAGTATATGCCTCCATGTGATTTAACATCTGCTGATGCGGGTCTTCTGTGTATCACACAAGTATATACGAATTGTGGCCCCGTGGCAGTCTGGCTCGCAGTGGTGAGGTGTGATGACGTCACAGACCAGGAAGTAACTGAAACCAAAACAATGGATGGGCGGGTGAAGCTGAGTGCAACGGCACTCAGCGTATTTATTAATAAACAAAACAAAAATAAAAGATTTAAACAAACCACAAAACAAAAAGGCGCGTTGGCCAAACAAATAAACAGCAACAAGTATATTTTTTAAATATAGCAATTGTTTTTTTTCCTCGCTCTTTCTCTCCGCTCTCCCATACTCTCCTGTCTATACTCAACCAACGCAGAACAGACAGCTGCAGGTTCTTATACTCTGGCCGAGGGGTTAACTAGCTGTTAATTATCTTATTACCCCTCGGCCACAGTCTGCACGCGTTTGGTAAGGATGCATGACTGTCAGCTAGTTAAATAATCAGTAGCTGATCAGTCATGCATCCTCACGAGGTTTTTAAATATAAATAATAAAAGACGCGACGCTTTTATCCGCGCTGCAAACAAAAATACAAATAATAATAAATAGGAGGCGGAACACTCCGCCACACATGCCCCCCCCTTGTGCGCAGCACACATGGCCTTTTCGGCCACCTCCCCCCTTTATTCCCTAAAGTCCCGGCTAGCAGTCCCGGCGCAGGAACAGGGGCAGCAACGGGCCAAAGGTGGCGGCCACGGTGGGATGTCCTCCTCCCACCCCAACAACTGTAGCGACCCAGTGGACCACGCACAGGCCGGCTCCTCTGGCCAGAAAAATTTGGGGGTGATCTCCAGACCTGCCCCCTTCTTCATGGCCGCAGCTCCTCCGTGGGGCTCCGCCACCCTCTCTCCTGCAGCGAAATTGCTGCGGGGGGAGCTGGTCTCCTGACCTCCCCCCCCTTCTTCATGGCTGGCAGCTGCCCTTCATGGGGCTCCAGCCATAGTATTTCCTGCCGCGAAAGTGCGGCTGGGGGAGCTGGTCTTCTGACCCCCCACTTCTTCGTGGCTGGCAGCTGCCCTTCATGGGGTTCCAGCCATAGTATTTCCTGCCGCGAAAGTGCGGCTGGGGAAGCTGGTCTCCTGACCTCCCGCCCCTTTTCCGTGGTCGGCAGCTCCCCATCATGGGGCTCCAGCCACAGTATTTCCTGCCGCATGGCAGGACTGGTAGCGACCCCAGGCAAAACAGGACCCTTGGGAGGCGAAGGTAGCAGCTGCAGACCCTTGGCAGGCAACGGCAGCAGCAGCGGACCCTCGGGAGGCGACGGCAGCAGCAGCGGACCCTCGGGAGGCAACGGCAGCAGCAGCAGTAGCGGACCCTCCAGAGGCGAACTCGGGAGGGGAGCCCCTGGCCATAGAGGCGGCAGCGGGAGCTCCACTTCTCCCTCGTTCCCTGTAACTGGTGGCTCTCCAGGCGATGCGGAGCAACAGGCAGCCCCAGGTGATGCGGAGCAACAGGCAGCCCCAGGCGATGCGGAGCAACAGGCAGCCCCAGGCGATGCGGAGCAACAGGCAGCCCCAGGCGATGCAGAGCAACAGGCAGCCCCAGGCGAAGCGAGGCAGGCCTTCTTGGGCGAAGCGAGGCAGGCCTTCTTGGGCGAAGCGAGGCAGGCCTTCTTGGGCGAAGCGAGGCAGGCATCCTTGGGCGAAGCGAGGCAGGCATCCTTGGGCGAAGCGAGGCAGGCATCCTTGGGCGGTGCGAAGCAGGCATCCTTGGGCGGTGCGAAGCAGGCATCCTTGGGCGGTGTGAGGCAGGGCAGGAGCAGTCCTTCCCATGATGGTGGATGTGGAACCAGCAGGTATTCACCCTCTGCTGGTGGAGATGGAACCAGCAGGTATTCACCCTCTGCTGGTGGAGCTGGGAGCGGCAAGCAGTCCTCCCACGGCAGTTGAGGCGGAACTAGCAGGTATTCACCCTCTGCTGGTGGGGCTGGGAGCGGCAAGCTGTTCTCCCACGGCGGAACCAGCAGGCATTCACCCTCTGCTGGTGGAGGTGGGAGCGGCAAGCTGTTCTCCCACGGCGGTTGAGGCAGAACCAGCAGGCATTCACCCTCTGCTGGTGGAGCTGGGAGCGGCAAGCAGTCCTCCCACGGCGGTTGAGGCGGAACCAGCAGGTATTCACCCTCTGCTGGTGGAGGTGGGAGAGGCAAGCAGTCCTCCCATGGTGGTGGAGACAGAGGCAGCTCCTGCTGCTCTGCTCCTGGCGGTGGAGACAGAGGCAGCTCCTGCTGCTCTGCTCCTGGTGGTGGTAGAGAAAGAGGCAGCTCCTGCTGCTCTGCTCCTAGTGGCGTTGGAGACAGAGACAGCTCCTGCTGCTCTGCTCCTAGCTGTGGAGACAGAGACGGCTCCTGCTGCTCTGCTCCTGGCTGTGGAGACAGAGACGGCTCCTGCTGCTCTGCTCCTAGCTGAGGAGACAGAGGCAGCTCCTGCTGCTCTGCTCCTAGCTGAGGAGACAGAGGCAGCTCCTGCTGCTCTGCTCCTGGCTGTGGAGACAGAGGCAGCTCCTGCTGCTCTGCTCCTGGCAGTGGAGACAGAGGCAGCTCCTGCTGCTCTGCTCCTGGCGGTGGTAGAGACAGAGGCAGCTCCTGCTGCTCTGCTCCTAGCGGTGGTGGAGACAGAGGCAGCTCCTGCTGCTCTGCTCCTAGCGGTGGAGTTATTGGAGACAGAGATGGCTCCTGCTGCTCTGATCCTAGCTGTGGAGACAGAAGCAGCTCCTGCTGCTCTGCTCCTGGCGGTGGAAGCGGTGGAGGAAGAGGCAGCTCCCGCTGCTCTGCTCCTGGAGGCCTAGGTTCTGGACTTAAGGGCTCCCCCCTTCTGGGCGCTGGATGCACGGGCTCCCCCCGTTCTGGGCGCTGGATGCACGGGCTCCCCCCTTCTGGGCTGCTCCCACTCAGGCGTAGGACGTTCGGGCTCCTCCCGGTACTGGGAGGGGCAGATAGCCACGGTGTGGCAATACTCTCCACAGCCAGGGCACAATTCCGCCACGAGGCGCCTTGCAACTGCCTCCCAGCCATCGTCCCAGACCTTCCCTTTTCCCTCTTCCGCTGGCTCTGGATACCTCGGCGAGGCTTCTTCCTCGGGAGACGGCAGTGATGGCTCCTCCCCTTTGGGCGCTGGAGACGGCAGTGGTGGCTCCTCTCCTTCGGGCGCTGGAGACGGCAGCGGGGTTTCTCCCTTTTTCCCTGGAGATGGCGGGACCCAACTCATGTCGGCAGCCAGGTAATTGAGCACCATGGCTGTGATGTCTGGGAGGGACGCTGGGTGGTGTTGCTGTTCCCAGGTCTCCCAGCGCTCCCCATCTCTGGCCCACAGGAGGTTGATCACTGCAGGGAGGGCTTCCTCATAATCCCTCCCCGGCTCCACCAGCCAGTCCCAGACTCCCTCGGAGGACAGTGCACTCATCCTCTTTGGAGGATGCAGGTCCTCCCTCACCCTTGCTGGACGCTCTGGCTCCTCCTTCTCCTGCCATGGAGGGGGTTGGTCGGGTGCTATGTGCCCAACCTCGCCAATAGCGAAGCACCACTCCTCACCTTTCAAGCAGGTGAGGCAGACGTCCAGCGTGGTCGAGATGCAGTGGGACCTGCGACCGGCCCCACGCTGCTGTTGCTGTTTCTGCTGCTACTGCTGCTGTTGCTGCTGCTGCTGTTGCTGCTGCTTCCTCCGCCCGCTTCTTCCCATCTTATTCCTTATTTTATTTATTTTATTTTACCCAAAACAGAAAAAAAAACACTTTTCGAAAAAACAAAAAAAAACGTCCTTTTCCTGGTCCGGCTCCTGGAGGCGTTGTTTGTCCCACGCAGGACACCATATGTGGCAGTCTGGCTCGCAGTGGTGAGGTGTGATGACGTCACAGACCAGGAAGTAACTGAAACCAAAACAATGGATGGGCGGGTGAAGCTGAGTGCAACGGCACTCAGCGTATTTATTAATAAACAAAACAAAAATAAAAGATTTAAACAAACCACAAAACAAAAAGGTGCGTTGGCCAAACAAATAAACAGCAACAAGTATATTTTTTAAATATAGCAATTGTTGTTTATCCGCGCCGCAAACAAAAATACAAATAATAATAAATAGGAGGCGGAACACTCCGCCACAGGCCCTAAATATGATATCGAGAAAAGGTTTATATATTAGAAGTGTGATTATTATTCTAATAATTGGAAACCTGAAATACCACAAGATCCATTTAAGAACAATACCAAACAATACTACTTGCACTGTGTCATCGTCATTTTCCTCCAAATCCATTATAATAATACAGTAATCAGTGCATGCTAGATTCAAATGAATTTAGTAGAGCTTTGAATAGGATGAAAATATGTTGTATTACTGTATCTTTTATTTGGTAGCATTATAATAAAATCATAATACAGCTGACGTTTAAATATGAATAAAAATGGTTTCATTGACAGTGAATATAATAGGGTTAATACAAGTTGAGCTGCTAAGCACGTGTATCTTTACTTTTCTTCTGCTCTTTGCTTATTATCTTTATGTTTTAGTTGTGAGAATCTACCTCCATACAAACAACTGTTCATTATATACTTTTACTTACAGAAGAAAAGTTTGAAATTCAGTGTACAAATCATGCAGCTGCAGTTGGTTAAGATTCTTCTCAGCTGTCTTGCCCGTTGAAATTTCAGAAGCACTGTTAATCATGTTTTTATAACCACTTTAGTGTTTCTGAAACCCTTTCACGGCTGACAGATTTTAATTCCTCCTCTCGGTTTATTTTAGAATAGACAATCACTAGAGGCATGGAAATGGGGATGAGATATCAGGGGGATATGTTTTGGGAGCTGCTGACTGTTAAAGAATGTGGAGGATGTTTAAAATAAAACATGACTTAAAACATGGCACTGCATATTTAGCCAAACAAACTGGTGTATTGTACTGAAGCAACGTGTTTAGTGAATTAACCAGTTACCACAGGGGTTGAAGATGGATGGCTGCCTTAGATTGCTGCTTATTCAAGGTGCCTCTTGTAATTTACCTGTATTTACTTTCTGGTGGGAGGAAGTGACCACCACTTAGTTTGTGTGATATTATATTTACCATAATTGCACTGTAGAAACAACTTGCCGTATTTCATCCCCTAGAACCTCCGAATAAGGTCTGTTTTGTTGCCTTGATGAAATGAAGCAGACTCTACTCGACTCCTGACATTTTCCAAAGTGCACGGGGAACCAAAGTGGATGAAAGGTATACAGAGGGCCCTCTAACCTTCCTTCCCCGTCATGTTTTGACATTTTCTCTCAGACAGAGCAGGGCGTACACCAGCATTACTGCAGCCTATGCTGTCCCCTTCCAATCATTCTTCTCTTTTATATCACAGCACTCAGTAGTTCACTGGGTTATCTTTATTGTCCGCAGGCAATGTCACCTCCACCCCTTTGTGACATTTCCACTAACTACATGAGTGCCAGAATCCTGCAGAGAGAGATAATGTTGTGAGGCCATGGTTTTATATGTCATTTACCATTTTACAAGTTCCCAAGGCAATAGGAGTTCACTGTTGAGATGAAAATAACGAAAAATGGAAATGGGTGCCGTGTTTCAATCTTATGCATGCATCAAATATAAATCAGATTTTTGCATTTGTAATACATCCTGGTGGCAGTTTTTCTGAGTTTGTAGTCATTTCTGTTTTTTTATTATTATAATTTTGTTAAATTATAATCATTTTTTAATATAAATTGTGTGTTGCTGGAGATGAAAAGCATATTATAGAGACTAAGTGGATATATGTAGAGAAAAACTATTTGGTCCCCATACTAAGTGATAACAGGAAGCAAGTGTGGCCACTTAATTGAGCCTGTTTTTCAACACACTTGTTCCTCAGTTTGCGGATAAGGCTAACAGTTATATCTTAACTATATGATATTGTGGTACAACGTATACGGTAGAAAAAAGGGAGGTTATGATTGTATAACTGGTGAGATATTATGGCTTTGGGTAGAGTTCAGATAACAGCAAGTAGACTAATCCCAAGGCTTCACGCTATGAGTTATGAGCAGGGTCGGCGGCAGGTTTTTGTGGGCCTCGGGTAATGGACCTCTAGTGCTACCCCCCACCTTCAGCCTCATATCAAAAATATTTTTCTATCAAAAAGGTTTTCATAATCATTAGTCCATGTACAGTGTAAAATAGTGTAATCAGGAATGCAGTTCAACACAGCAGGCTCTTTACTATACTCCCTTTCTCTGGAACCGATGACTAAACCCACAAACAGGTCACTGAGCTGCCTAAATACAGTCCTTTGTGGACCTGGTTGGAGACAAGCCAACATCAAAATAATAAAC
The DNA here is from genome assembly GCA_030684275.1 of Acipenser oxyrinchus oxyrinchus. Lineage (NCBI taxonomy): Eukaryota > Metazoa > Chordata > Actinopteri > Acipenseriformes > Acipenseridae > Acipenser > Acipenser oxyrinchus. The sequence continues at coordinate 10,004,402 of CM060265.1, read as the reverse complement.
ATTTGGATACATTTATTCAAATAAGGCACTGAAGATAACTGATAAAAACACAGACAGAAAACAACCACTAAACGATACATCACACACACACACCTGCACACAGTCCACAGGCCAAGCCCCCGCTGGTTGCTGCCACAGCTCGGAGAGTTCTCAGACAGCATCTTGCCTGAATGCATCGTTACAATAGTAAAAGATTATTGTTTAATTAACACTAAATGATTTTTTTCTTTTTAACTCTAGCCTACATAGTATACAATTAACAGAAAACAGAACACACACTTTACAGAAATCATTTTAAAATTTACATAGAAAATTTGACAGTGCTTATTGCAGGTTTTTTTAATTTTCTTTTGTTGTAGTCTTTTCCTTCTGTTTTTGACATCAAGATTTGTGTTTCTTTGTATTTGGAGGTTCCAGAGGTTCGGCAGGTTTCATTTTTGATGGTTTAAAATCCTATAATTATAATAGGTGTTTAAAAATAGACGTTATGATAATAAGGCTCGACAAAACACTTGTCAGATGAAAGTCTTGATTTTTGGAAAGTAAATGTGGCAATTATAGAATGTCTTTAACTGGCGCATTTGTATAATTTTACATCGAGATCAGCCAATAGCTTTTAGCTTTACAAAGAACTGGGGAGGACGGAAGCCAATAGGGAGTGAGAAGAGGCGGGACTAAGGGAACAGGACGCAAGCAGGAAAAGAGAAAAGAAAAAAGGGGAGATCTGAAAAGTTTCACTGCGCTGCACACATACAGTTTAGTTTTAGTGAAAACTAAACGTTTCTAGCCTTAAAGGCTGCTTGAGTAGGATAGCTGGCACAAAAAATAGTACATTTACTTATATTTGCAATATCATTTCTATGTGTGTGAGCCCTCCTCAGGCAGTAGCCCGGGTGCTGACACCGGCCCTAGTTATGAGGATAGGTTGTGGGTACTGCATCTAATTACCATAGAAAATAGCTTAGAGAAGACTTGATAAGTTATTTAAATCCTAAAAGGGATCAACAAAGTAAACCCCAGTCACTATTTTAAACTTTCTTTATTTTACACAGTGGTGAGTGGAATGGGTTGTTCTGTTGTTGTTGCTGCTGATTCGCTGTGATCCTTTAAGAGCCATCTGGATATGGTTTTGGGAGAGATTCGCTATTAGGAACCGTACCAAAATAGGTGAACAAGAGTTTCCTTTTATTAATAACTTTTTTTCCATGTTATGCTATCAGATATGCAGTAGTTTACAATGTTTGAGTAACTGCCGAATCACTCATTCAATTGCCTGTGCCTTAAAAGGGCGTAGTCTAGAGGCACTCTTGTTAGTGACAGTCAATGTTTCTAGCTGCCCGTCACAGACCTTTTGCTGCAGGTCAAACTGACAGACGGCTTCAGTCTCTGAACGTCAACTAGCTATCAGTTAATGGAAACGCTGGTATTGTGTTGCAGTGATTCACAATAAGAAGCGACTCATTAGTATACACACATTTTCCACAAGCTATTTTATATACACTTATGTATTTCTCATGCACTGAGAATATAATAGAACCTTTGTATTTTATCATGGCACACCAATGGACATAGCATTCTATTTATGAGGACCTGAAAAGGGTACAAATAAAATGAACTTTTCTGACAGATTTCTGCTGCATCAAAGCTTTCATTTGGCTGAGTAGTTAGCACTAATATCTTCATTCATCAGCTAATGGGATTGTATTTTGACCTTAATTGCTCATAATAATTACTTCAGCTTGCGTAATTAATGTAATTACAATAGGTTATTTAAAGTCCTCACTGAGTAAACACCTCCTAATATAATTAAGTCCGCTCTAGTCATATTTTTTATCCCAAATGAAAGCACTATCTGCAGCAGAAGTGCTTTTAATTAGGACAATTCTTTGCACAATGTAGTTATATAGGTACATTTCGCCTCATGCCTTCAACCACCTAGGATGTGCTGTAATTTTATAACGACTGTGAAGTGCATTTTATAACGACTGTTTCTGTGAAGTAAAACTGCAAAAATGTAAGAATAAAACTCCTTACCTTCACGTTTTAGACACTTGATGTCTTGAAATGCCTGTTTTCGTTCAATAATTACGCTCTTCACCTTTTAAATTTTAAATGCCAAGCTTTTAGTTTCTTCTCCCCTCAAGTCCTCCAGAGACTCTGAGGCTCAGCACAGTCAACACAAACAAAACTGTTTACTAGATTTTAATACACAGTGGTACTAGCTTTAAAATCTGAACTTAGTTTTGTGTTTTGTTTTTTCATACGAGAGCTCTTGGGTGCTCTTCCCCGGTTTTAGAAATTTAAATGTATCCGATGCCTTTTACTTTCTGACAGTGTTACCTGAATGTATAATTATGAACACATTTAACATTTAAATGATGTTGACCCAAACACGCTTTATCTTTCAAGTTCAGACCTGTGCGTTCGTGCAAAAATTCATGTCATGTGATCAATAACAACCAATCAGAGCGCTTAGTTTGCCCATGACATTTTATAAATATGTATATGTCGTATATGGTGTTGTACGATATAAGTTGATATCCACTTCACAAAGGTCAAAGCACCTGCAAATGCCCTTGAGTGGGGTGAAAAGCAGCTTGTGTTTTCCAGAAAAATACAGCATTATATATTTTTGTATACTATATTGTTAAATAAGAATAATTAAACATTATAGTTACGGGTACATGTTTCCTGCTGAACAGTGCCCACCTTGTTCTGGAAATGTGTGCCACATTTCCATGGAAAATGCAGCTAATGTTGAGCCTACTGTTTGTGAAAGAATTTTGATGAATCTCTCTGATGGTATAGTTTTTTTCTGTTTAAATGTTTGCAAAGGTTTTCTGTGCAGTGTTACGGGTGAAGTTCATTGCATGTAATACCTGTATCTGTACAATGGATGGACTGGGTGGTGTTCAGGTGGTTTAAATAGACAGACCTTTCAGATCAAGTTTATTTTCAAAGCTTGGTAACTTAGGTTGAGAATAGTTTATCACACTTTGTGTGTATTTAATCTAACAGCTTAATTGAACTGAGAAAAAACTTAACTTTTTTATTAAAATAGAAAAGAAAAGCAAATACAGTATGTACTTATGAAAATGGTAAAAGTGAGTACATTATTCAATCTTCTTACCAAGTTGCTCTTTAAAGTCCTTGTATTAACAACCTATTTATTTTTTCTCTCTATTCGAATCACAAAAGCTTAGTAAATTGAGCCCAAGGGGGCATCATGGGCTTTCAATGAAAGCACCATTAACGCTGGGCAATTTGCCCTGGATTTGACTACCACTCTCTTACTGAGCAATTTCTTTGCAGCTCACCACATGGTGCCTTACCCAGTTAAAGGACATAAATCCATTACATGAATGTAGTAAATCTTACCTTTATGCATTGCTATATTCATTATGCTAGTCTTAAATTCTTGGCAGTGACAGAACCGGCATTTTTTTTTAACCAATAACCTTTGGCCTATCAGGCAAATCAACAACTTGACGTCACCTCACTGCCTGAAAGACTCTAATATGTCAGCTCCCTCAAGTGTTACTTGACCCAGAAAGTGGACAATAATTGAAAACATTGCTAAATGTGCGACTTGTTGACCAAATTGGTGCAGCAAGAAGCATTTATTGGATATGCAGCTCTAGCACAAAGAGAGATTTGTTATTTTTGGGTACAGGTACCCTTTAAGCCCTCTACACAAAATTATGGAATGTATTGATATCAATAAGAACAATCACTCCGACTGCAGCTGAAAGCAAGCCAGTGAATTTAGACTTTTTGTTTCACTGGCTCATCCCAGTTGTTCTGTAAATGACCTGTTAGAAGCCAGGGGTGCATGTCTTTTATGTGGAAACGGCAGTGGATGAGGAGTTGCTTGGTGCAACTCCGAGAGGAAATTTGCTTGCTTGTACTACGCTTGGTGTGAAGTTCTTTACTGTTGTTTTTCTTAAATCAACTATAATGTTGCATTACACATACACTGGGGGCAGTGTTGCAGGGGAACAGGGTAATTGTCACTTTTCAGGACTGTACTTAGAGACATGTTTTGAGAGCTGTATTGAGGTTCAAAAGACACTAGTATGTGAGGGGAAGCTCTGACAAAGGCTGTCCCTCTACTTTCATGAACCCAAAATTCACACGTTAAAATAAATCCAATGTAATAATAATATGTGTTCCCTTCTAGGGATGGTTTGTAGGGTATGGACATGAACAGTACAAAATTCTTAGTTTTGATGTCTTCTGAGGCTAAATAAAATGCAGTAAATATAGTGTAGTTTTAGATTGATTCATATTTCCTCCCACTACAATATTTACTGCATTAGTAGAACTTCCAGCTAAAAACATCAATCAAAATGACACTTGACGTAAGCAGATCCCCTCCACAATATGTTCCAAACAAAAGTAAAACATATTATTTGCAGAAGGTCTTGTTTGGGAGTGGCAATTTTTATTTTTCATACTAAGAGAGATTTGTTTCTAATTCCTTTTCATAAAACTCAGCCAGAATAGGGAGAAAGGATTCCACTTGGCCTCCTCCCAGTCCTGTTTTGCTGAATCTGTTACTAAACTGAAGAGGTGCCAGCAATCAGGCCCTAAACCACTGTATCAATTAAATGATCAATCGAAGACCTACAGACTCGGGTTGGATAATTCCTGCAATACAGTACCTGTGGCCCAGAACAAGATCAGGATTGTTCAGATTGCTGGTACAGTACCTCATCAGTTTACTGATGCTTAATTCTCAACAAGGTTGTTTTAATAACTAGGACTGGGTGTTAAATCTCTTCCTCCTACTTTGGCTGGGTTTTCCTAGAACAGGACACAATAGGAATTAAGTAAGAATTAAAAGCCTAATATTACATACCACTCCATCAACCTTGATGAGGTTTAATTCTTTATCTTCATTTAGGAATATATATATATATATATATATGGTTACCTGATGCAAGATACAAGGGACCCTAGTCACAAAACTTTTAAGGATTTTTTTCTTTTTTTGTGAAAGAGTACCCATTTGTTTAACTGATTTCTTCTCCTATTTAGAATGTCCATTGTAGTTCACTGTAACAGTCTCTGCCAGAGCAAATTCAACAAGACCAGCAACTTTGCACAACCAGTGGATTATAATTAAACCTGTGCTCCCTGGACAGTGACTTACCCTGTCAATCATGCAGCTGTGCCTTTACCAGTGAGCCACTCTGAGGACAAGACACTTATCTTAAGGACTGTGGTAGTGTCCTGGTATACTTGCCTCAGGCGGCCGAGAAGAACACACAAGAGACTGAGGTAGAGAGATTGACACAGGTGCACAGGATTTAATTAATAAACACAAACAAAAAGTAAACAATAATGTCATGTGACGCTACCAGCAATGGTAGCGCACAGAGGACAAAACATGACTGTACAAACACTCAAAATAAAACACAATATGACAAACTATAAATCAAAGGTGCTGTGAAAACGGCAGGCCTTGCAGCAGCCCCGATCACAGTGATCTCTATGTTTTTATACTGACACTCCGCTGAGACACGCCCACCTGCCTGCTGGAACAGCTGATTGCTTTCAGCTGATGCTTCACGCAGACAGGTAATCGTCCCTGGTGGAGCACCACAACAGTTAAACAATTAATTAAATTAATCTATTTACAACATTAATCCAAAAATATACAAAACAAACTACATATTTCCCATGTGCAGGGCTTCTGCCCCGCCACAAGGACCAATATGGGCTTTAAGAATACAGTACTTAACAAAACATTTCTTAAAAAAAAAAAAAAAGTCCTTAATGTTTTAAGAATACGGCCAATGGTGTTTACAGGTAGTAATACATTTATTATAAAAATTATACATTAAAAAAAATATATACTTGAACCTGCCTTAAGATAGCCCTCAAACGGTTAGAGAAGATTCTGTCCCAGAGCAATTAACACAGTTATCGGAGTAACTACTTTAGGGCCATTTGTCAGTTGGCACATCTGTTTTATAGGTAATAATTGACTCCTCAGAGTCTGTTGCTTTCTTCATCTTCCATTAAGCTTGTGCATTTGACTAGAGGTGCTAAGGCTCAGTAGGAACTAAGTAGGCACTACCCTGTATTTTTCCCACATTGTTATATGCATGGTTAATACAGTACCACTAAGTTGCAAATTCTAAGTGCCTAACTTTGACCAATATGGAAAACATAAATAAAATACATATTTAAAAGATTTTAGCCAAAATGTACTTCTGTAAGTTTAGATTGCATATCTAAACAGTGTTAAGGAACATGGTGTTCTCATAAATGTAATTAGTTTCAGCTGCATAATCAGGTTTAATTTCCAGGGTGCTATTGCACTTTTTGTGTATAAGCCAGTTATTGTGCAAGTTAGGCGCTAGAGAGCATAAGAAGTGTTAAGGCCCCTCCCTCTTTCACAGTGAGTTTATCATCAGGTCTGATTAAAATCACTGTCTCCACACCTCTGAGTGCTGATCCTTGCTACCATCCACGTTTCATGAGCTGCTGAGAATGTGATTAGAAAGAAAACAACTTGTGTTTAAATGTGTGCTTCTGGACCCTGAGCACAAAGGTGTTCTTCATTTTCTTTGGAGAACATGCGCTGGATCATCAGCTGACCTCTATCCAGCAATGAAAGTGTTGGGTGTTTTGTTGCTGTCTGGAAGGGTGAAGCTGGGGCATTCAGAGCAGAATCACAGTATATTCACTCTGGGTGTAAACTGCCTTCTGACTTGTAAGGTAATTGCTTGTTGCTTTGTCCTGCAGCGTGATTCCTACCCTGCTGCTTGCCTCCGTAGGGTTTCTGTAGACCAGAACACAAGATAGGGAGCTGTGTAAAACATGGCACGGACAGCACAGCTTTGAATTTTCTACTTAGTATATTATTTTGACACCATATAACTGTGACCAGGGGGTTAGAAATAATATATAATCCATATGAAGGTATAGCTGGAATACAGCCCTTTGTAGCATAACTCTGCTACTGCTGTGGTTCATCATGCCATGGTGCAGTGTAACACATCATTATTTATAATAACCTTGTGGATTACCAGTAGATTTATTTTTCATATTTCAACTGTCAGCTTGCAGCAGTAACGTCAACACAACGGCTTCGCCAAACTGGATTGCGCACAGCAACAGCTGCGTTTAATCCATATAATTTATTGTAATTAATCCTGTCCTAGCGGCTGATGAGTTGATAATACTTTCATCAGCATAAGACACATACTTGCCTCTCAATTACAGAGCTTGCTGTTTAGTTAAATGGTAAGACGTTTATCTTTGAACCGTAAGGTTTGTGGTTTGATCCAGCCCTTTCTTTTCCATTCAATATAATGGGTTGAGATGCCAGTTAATTAGATCGTAAGTAAATGGTTAATTACATGTGGGGATAAACACTGGATCATTGTGGGTAACAATTATTATACTTTTTTTTAAAATTTGGAATAGGTAATTATTTTTCCCCCGATTTTTCTCCCAATTTGAAATGACCAATTATTCAACCCTGCTCACCGCTGCAACCCCCGCACTAACTCGGGAGAGACGAAGACGAGCACTTGCATCCTCCGAAACGTGTGCCGTCAGCCATTTTTTTCGCAGTGCAAGCCCACCATAAAGCCACCACAGAACTACAGCGTCGGTGGACCACGCAGTTCTGAGTTGCACACAGGCAGGCCTGCAGGCACCCGGCCAGCTACAGGGGTCGCTGATATGCGGTGAGCCAAAGATTCCCCAACCGACCTAAACGCTCCCCGCTCAAGAAGCACTTGGCCAGTTGTGTGCTGTCCACTGGGAACTCCCGGCCACGGTCGGCAGTGACATAGCCTGGATTTGAACTGGCAACCTCCAAGCTGTAGGGCGCATCCTGCATTCCGTGTGGAGTGCCTTTACTAGATGCACCACTCGGAAGCCCCTCGTGGATAACAATTTGTCAGTGTTTGAATTTCCTCACTCATTCATTTTTTTTCACTTTACCCACATAGAACCATTTTGTATTCTCTTCCCTTTATTCCAAAGTATTTGGTCAGCAATGTTCAATATATCTAGGGGAAACCTTCAGCCCTCTGTCTCCATCTTGACTGAAACTGAGATGGAGCTTTTATATGTGACAATGTCAGGGATGCAGTTAGAAAAATAATCAAGATTCTGTCTATCTCTCTTTCTCGGTTCTTTTTAGAGTTGTATCTGATTGCTTTCTTTAAAGAATGTGTTGATTAAATAAATAGAGGTTAGCACACCCCACTGGGCTCTGAACTGCTGCATAACCAACAAGGCATGCTGATATAGCTATTTTCCCATATCAAGCTCAGAAGGGAGTGCTATTCTATAATCCTACTAATAGCAATGCATATTTAAAGGGAATTGCTGTGTATTGATACCAACACTTGGCAAGGGAGCCTTGGAATACTAGTTTATTGTTTTAAAAGTCCTTACTGAGCAAAGAGTAAGAGATTGGGGTCAATTTTAATGATCTAGAAACAGCAGCTAATCTTAATACTGGTCCCCTGACATGTATAAACCTAATTTCACTGTATTTATTTTGCACACTATGTAGTAATGTTACCAAGTGGGTCATCACCCATTGGGTGAAATCTGCTGAAGTATAAATAGCGAGATACAAAGCCACCATATTTAAATCGGCCACTGTTTAGATCATTATAAATCATGGATGAAAAACCAGACGTCATCCCGTTCCTGGAACATAGGTCTTTGTTTGAAAGTTACACTTTTTATGTTTAATAGTAGTTCCTGGTTTCAATATCAGTTTTTGTGATTTATAATAAGTTGTATGTGTAGGATGCCACTTATGATAAGAGAGTAGACATCAAAATGCATAAGATGACATTTGTTATAAAATAAGAGACACCCTATACACTGCTTATTAAAGTTGATGGATACATTGTAAGACTACAGTACAAATGAATGGCCCCAGGATTCATTTGATGAACATTTCTGAGAGTTCTAAAATATGGTGGGAAGCAAGGAGCCTACAACAGGGTATTAGCTATGAAATGGTTTCTTGTGGTTGGAGTCGCACAGTATGTGATGCTGTTCTTGCTCCTTGAGTTCTATAACGTTTGATATTCAAGACTTTTACTCAAAGTGTGCAGCACAGGTGTTTAACCCTGTGTTCCATACAGCAAACCTTAAATAGCTAAATAATTCAAACCAAGATTTGATTTCCATTACATGAGAGTAGATGTTAAAACTTCATGCTGATTTGAACTGGGCTCTCGCCAAGATAAGCACCAACTAAAACGTAGCTTCACAGTAAACTAATGTGATCCATATGTGTCTCCATCCATTTGCGCTTCCTTCCATATGATGATGTAGATATCCTTCTGTCTGGTGTTGATGGCTGAAGTGTAATGCTGGCTCCATGGATCAGCGTATTGCCTCCCTAGTGCATCAGCACACACAACGGCTGTGATGCTGGCTCCGGGGATCAACCATAGTGCGGTCTCCCCAGCGCATCACCATGACAACTGCCTGGATTGAGCTAAGTAGAGTACATCTCTGGGGACTTCAAGTGGGCACCTTCCATCCTCGGTGTTTCGTTGACTAGCCCATGACACCTCAAGGGGGCTCGACGGTGATTCTGGCGTCCCAGCATCACCCCCCTCCATCCCCCACTCAACTCAGCCCAGCTTACTTACCTGTAACCCAGCCAGAATCTTTCCGTCTCAACCACAGCCAGTTGCTGCTCCTCTCTGCTGCTTCAGATAAGTTCTTCACTGTGCGACGCAACTCTTGGCCATTGAATCCGACAACTCTGAGAAACGGGGTTGTAAAGTGTGCCACAAATCCTTGACAACCCACTTCCACTGGGTAAACCCAGTCTCTCCATCCTCGCTGTTCTGCTTCAGTGGCTAGTTGAGCATACCGCAGTTTCTTCCTCTCATACGCCTCATCTACAGCATCCTCCCATGGCACTGTTAACTCTACCAGGTGAACAAGGCGTGCTGATCCAGACCACAAGACAATATCTGGTCGAAGGTTTGTGGTGGCAATCTCAGGTGGAAAAATAAGCCGTTGACCAACATCTGCCAGCATTTTCCAGTCTCTAGCAGCTTCCAGTTGTCCTGGGCGAGGATTGGTTTAACACCTTTTCTTGGTGGTTGCTCTCCTGGGCGGAGGAATGTTGTCTTTGTGTGTAATGTTTTGATGGAACAGGTGGCAACTTATTGGTCATGTTACGCTTTGTCTTCCAATGCTAAGGCCAAACATCGCAGCACCTGGTCATGGCGCCAAGTAAACCGTCCTTGGCTAAGAGCCACCTTACATCCTGTCAAAATGTGCCTTAATGTTGCAGGTGATAAACACAAAGGACATGAGGGATCCTCTCCTACTCAGAGGTTTAGGTTCTGTGGTGATGGGAGAACATCATATGTTGACCTTATAAGGAAACTGATCCTGCTCTGTTCCATTGACCATAGGTCTTGCCAGCCAATCCTGCGTTGTTCCACACTCTCCCAACTCATCCATTCTCCCTGCTTGCCCTGGGAAATGGCCTTTATACACCTCATCCTCTCCTCCTGCTTTTGCACCTCATTGACTACCAGCTTCCTCCGTTGGGCTGGGGCTGCCTTGTGCCATGTAGGAGGAGCTGAACTGAGACCAAGACCCCCTCTTCCATGCTGAACTTGCCCCATGATATCACCAATTCGAAGGGCAGCCTTTGGATCTTCCACAGCTTTCTTTGCCACCAAAAAAATACCTTTTGGTCCACGTTATTGTCCAATATACTGCACTGGATGCAACAAAGGGTTGAAATGTTTTAACCAACTCCTTTATCTATGATTTAGTTTTGTTTTTCATTATTTACATGAAAAAAACAATACTTTGAGTGAAGACAGGACAGATTGTACGAGACACTTTTTTACACAGATAGTGGTGAGGGTATGGAATGGGTTACCTAACCATTGATGATAATCTATTAGGATCCTTTAGGACCCGACTTGACAACGTTTTGAGTTCATCAGCTACTATGTATTGCTACTATTGGCTCCCTTTTTTAACTGTTGTTTTATGTAATGCTTTATGTCCCTAAAAACTAACATATGAATTATGTTGATAAACATGATTTTCCCATGTTGATACTAGGAACTTGTGTGCAGGACTAATTAGGTGTGTATCAGAGAGTGCCAGAGAAAAAGTATTTTCAGGCAAAAGTAAAAGGTGTTACTTCCATCTGATGTGTTTTTACATTGCACAGTTGTTAGCCCCCCTTATTTCTGACAGTTTCCAGAGCTGACATAAGATTTACTTCCTGGGCACCAACTTTCTTCCGCAGAGGAGCATTCCATTATAACAATGAGAAGTGATAATTGCACTCCTGAGTCTATAAGGACTGGGAACACTTTTACAAAAAACACAGCTCATGTTTATTTTGCCATACTGTGTTACCACCTTTGTCGTATTTATTAAGATATACCTTTTTTTTACAAAATAAAGTTATTACACAGAGAAAAACATAAATCTATTGGCTGCTTTTGAAGCTTTGCTTTGCATTTTAATCACAACAAGGGGGACCTTTTTTTGCCACAGGAATTTAATAGTGCTCATATTGCCAGGCCACTTTATTAGGACATCTACCTAATATCGGATTGACATCATGTGTGCCTTGACACAATATGGTATATACTACACAAGTTGCTAGAAGGTGCCTCGAAGAATGTTAATCCATGTAGTCAATACAATTTCAGACTTGACAAGCCTCTCCAACAGCCTTTTCTATTTATACGTCTATCTTGGTGACTACTTTCCCTTTGTTTTGCCATTGCTGACACACTCTGATGATAGATATAACATCCCAGCATGCTTAGGGTCATGTATAAAAATGCTGGACAGGCCTGGTTGCCTATAATTATGGCTAGCATGGCTACAAGAGGCCTCAGTGACTTTGAAAGAGGGATGATTGTTGGGGCGCATTTGGCAGGAGCTTCAGTGACCAAGACAGCTCAACTTGCTGATGTTGCATGAGCAACAGTATCTGGTGATGTTGGCATGGATCTCTGAGGGAAAGACATCATCAGCAAAGGGCAACAGTGGGTGGAAGTGCATACTCCAGGATCGTGATATCCGTGCACTAATTCGAAGTGCAAGGCAAAACAGGCGAGCAACTGCAGATCAATTGACTGCAAATTTCAACCTGGGGCGTGAGCAGCCAGTTTCATCATAAACGGTCCACCGAGAACTCCACAGAGCAGGATACCATAGTGGCCCAACGCCCTATTAAGTGACTTTACATTGGTGTTTCCATTTTTTTTGTCCACTACCTGTATATAGAAACTCTACAAGATATCTGATTGTGCTTTATAGATAACACTCTGACACTTTTGTTTGTATTTTTATTTTCTGACCGGTCAGGGCTTTTATTATTTTTAATTGTATTTCATAAAATAGAATTCTCTCCTGTGCTCGATAAACTAGTTATCGATAAGCACTTTATAGAATTCATCACTGCAGTTCACACTTTATTTCCTAATTAGAAAACTGTATCATGATTGGAATACTTGATTATTCAGGTCCTGATTTCAGTTTTTTTAGATTAACTTTTGTGTACAATTTTGTGACTTTGTATTGTCTTTTATTTTTGAGAATAACTTGCTGCTTCTTTGAACTGCCTTTGCAGATTAAAACGAAACTTATTTTCCCAAATAGAATGTATGGTTATAAATTCAAAAATGTACACACGGCACAGACCAGTACCAGAGAACATAGTTGGAAATTCAGTGGAGACAATAGGACAGTGTGTGAGACATGTTTTTTGCACAGAGAAGTGAAGGTAAATAAATACAACTTTATTGGTGCATGAAAGCATACAATCTATATATTAATATTATACATTTTAACATTCACAGTCCTTATTCATTCAGGTCAAAAAGAAAGACAATAGAACTTTAATCCATTAAGTACCAAATTAATTTTCTTTAGGAAAAAAATCAGAAGGCAAGCTGTATTTATGTAATTTGATAAAATCCAAATCATAAATTATGTTATTGTATCTTTATATTAATGAAAAAAAGCACATATCTTACTGACTTTAACCACAGTATTGGTAGCAGCAAATGCTTATTCTGCATATTATTTAGTAAACTCCTAATAATAATTGTGGCCATCACAGCTGTGGAGCACAACGTGCCATGCTTTGCAATTTTTATAGCTGGCCATGGCTACCACTGTACTTCAGTTTACTAAATGTGTGAGAGGATATAAAGCATAGCCGAGTGTTGTAAAGCACATACAAGCACAGAGAATAAGGGTTATACCACTCAAAATCAAACAATTAGATTTATATAATGCAAGCTCTTGCAGCAATATGGCAAAGATGTGTTTGCCTTCCCTCCTGAACACTGTGTAAATGAGATGTAACTGTAAATCTCAATGGATGTGACCCTGAGAATGAATGTTTTCAAAATGTGAAATAAACAGGTCTGCTGTGTAAAGAAAGAAGCACAGATATGACCAAAGATGATGATTTTTTTCACAGCCTAGGCAGGCCTTCGTAAGGATAATTAACACTGCTCACTGTCCACACAGAGTGCATCACTGGGGAAGGACTTGCGTGATCAGGAACCAAATGTGTTTGTTTGGCAACTGGAAACTAACACCAGTCACCTTGGGTCTGAGGGGGTCAGGGTGGGAAGACTATAAAAACAAAATGGTACAAAATATTGCCAGTTCCCTTGGTAATCTGCCTGTTGCTAGGTTATACTGTAGATATTCTAACCATAAACAATTGCTTATAAATATCCTGTTTTTCAGTTTATATGTTTTCCAGTTTATCTGTTTTCCTGTTTTTTGTAGAGCCAAACTACATTCTAACAATATCTTTGGTATTATCAAATACGTTTGTGTTGCTGTTTACAACAGTTTCTACTGTATGTTCTATTTCATTTAAAGGGTTTCAGCCCAGCAGTGTACACAATTTCACCATTGCTCACCTGCTACAAAACCGATAAGAAACAACAAGGTGGAAACTGGAGCCAGAGGCCCAATGCATTGTACTCCAGTGTGCAATTTAAGAAAGGCAGACTGGTACAAAACTTGTGGGGAACTTCTAAGGTTAATTTAAAACTACAACATTGCTGTAGATCCTTAGGCCACCAGAGCAAGCTGGGAGTTATTACTCTTCAGTAAATAACTACTGTGGCAACAAGCAGGTGGCAAAAATTGCTTCCGATTTTGTGAAGCGAGGTGTGGAATTGTGTCAGTGTTGGACTGGCTTCATTGCACAATACTTCACCTATGGCTAGGGGTCTACTTAAATCGCGGTAAATTTACGTATTTTTCACGGGTATGTTGCAGAATAAAATTAGGATTTCGCGGACATGTTTAAACATTAAATAAACCTAAGTAGACAGTATTTCAGAACACTATAAAGCCTAAAAATAGTGGTACTTGCTTCCTTACTAAAACAGAGTGCTGGCATTTGTTAAAGGCGAGTATGCAGCATCCCCCTGCAGTTGACTTGCCCATACATTGAGACTGCACGTCTACATACACTGAATTGGTTGGAAGTTAAGGCAAAGCTTTGCCAAGTTATACAGATGTGGAAATCGATTAGAAACAGCCCAAAAACTCGGTTACACAAGGGCATCTGGCATACTTTAATAAAGGCAATATATGCATCACGTTCGTTGTCATGTTATTTCTCCCATCCAATAATTTATTTTATTAGTACCGAGTCAAAACAAAGAAGAAGTGGCTATTCGGGTTTAAAATTCCAACTGTAAGCAGCAGGTTGAAGCGAGGTGGCTGTGCTGGATCGTTTAGTACTGATTTAACTTGCAGACAGGAATACTTCTTGTCTGCGCTGACTTTCCAGTTTGGTTTCTGAAAGCTGTTTATTTTACATTCTGTTCAGCAGCCTCTGAAGTAGCCTTTTGTTTAATGTGTGATTCTGAAGCTAAATAACGATCGATCGTATCTTCTCCAAATACACATTAAGATATGGAAAACAATTACCTCAGTCTGCATGTAGTTTCTTTGGGAAATATCTTAAAACGATCATCAGCCGAAATATACTTTGCTTTTTTGTCGTCCATTTCTACTATTTTCCCTCCAATGCTGAAAACTAGATTTTAGCAACATAAATCAAAACAATGCAGCACCAACTTTGTCCCGCCCCCTCCTGCACAGTACAGGTCACATAAAAGCAGTAAAGACACACTGATAGGCTGATTAAAACTTTGTCATTTGAATAGTAAACAAGAACGTTAACTGCTTTGGAGAATTTATTTTGTAATTGTTACTTGTGGACATTTTTTGTTTGTTTGTTTTTTGCTTAAGTGCAATGCACACAGGACGGCTTAGGAATAAAAAAGGGCTTTCTGCAGAAGGAAGATACGTAGTTTGCGTCACTTGCGTTGTGCAGTAGTTCATTTAAACAAGTTTTCTTTGTGTTTTTCCTCTCCGTACTTGTTTGTATGCACTGGTCTCGAAGAGGTGAATTTCGGGTGACCCCTCAATTTCACAATTTCACAAATCCGCGAAATCGCGATTTAGGTAGGTCCCTACCTATGGCCTTCAGTGCACAACTTAATGCTAATAAACTATCCACCTCCCTTCAGTAAAGAAGCCATAAGGAGTCTTTTCAGGAGACTTTGATATTAAATGTGTAAGAAATTAAATATTAAGAACATGTAAATGATGCAATGTATCTCTTTTTTCAAACTGGTCAGTTGGTATTTTCTCTATTTTTCGGTAAGGGCATTTCTGTTCACATACTGTATAATAAATAGATATTCATTGACATTTTCAAAGTGTGTTATCGCAGCCTGCCTTCAGGGATAATCACGGCCAGTAAACACAGGTGGATGTCAGCCATAGCTGCCGCTGAACCTCTTCTGCTTGCGGAAGGTCAGGCCCACTTTGGAAACAGCAGCCTCCGGAGAGCCTCTGCAAACACTATCCTCACTTTAATGGAGCTATTTTTAGGCTAAGTGTGAAATGTCTCACCTCAAAAATTCTCCACTCGATATGTATGGATAGCAGCAAGTTATTGGAGATTTATTCTGTGGATGCCAGTGGAGCTGGAGCTGGTTCGACGGTCCAGGCGTGGATTCAGTACCCCAGAGCCTGGAGGAGCTTCAATGTAGCATTACTGTCCTCATCATTTAAACAACACCCCTTTCTTTGTACCATACCCATGTGAAACATACCTGTTAAGGGTTAGGATAAAAAATTATATATATATATATATATATACACTGTATATAAACACAACAGAATTGCATTTTAGCACATATGTATGCACACTTTTGCTTCAGTAACAACTTAAATTTGTCTAGAATCTATTGGTGCAGATTGGTGCTTAATCAAGACAGTTAACATGTAGTGTGTTGCCTGAGGGCTTCCCTGTTTTAAAATCTATTTTCTAATCAATGACCTTGCCAGCCCCAGTATAAACACAGATAAATATGTGTGATTATGAGTATGTTTTTGGCTGGGAGAAACAGAGTCGTGTATTATGGAAGTCCAAAGCAAGTACAATTTTATAGAATTAGTATTATTATTCTTATTAATTTTTTTAACTACAATTACTTTAAGATGTGGCTAACTCCTTATTAAAATTCATTTTAGTCATCACTGCTTATTACTGTTGAGAAGGAGGGGAAAATAGGAGCATGTCCCTGGTGATGGTCAACAGACAACTGGCAGACAGACAGAGATTTCAGGGCCCAGTTTAGGCACACTGATATACAGTTCTGTAGGAGGCTTCACCCTGTTGGTTTCTGAGCCACTTATGAGCTATGGAGTATGACATTTTCTTTTCAGACATTGCTTGCAGCTGTGTTTGTGTGTAGGAACACAATGCTTAACAAATATAGACCAGTAGCAGTAATTCCTACTGTCCTCTTTTTCAGCTCTGCTTGAGAATACTGGGGTCAGTTCAAGTATCCCAAAAAAAACTAATATTAGTTGTCTGGATGATGTCCTATTGTTAGGGGTCTACTTAAATCGCGGTAAATTTACGTATTTTTCACGGGTATGTTGCGGAATAAAATCAGGATTTCGCGGACATTTCGCGGACCTGTTTAAACATTAAATAAACCTAAGTAGACAGTATTTCAGAACACTATAAAGCCTAAAAATAGTGGTACTTGCTTCCTTACTAAAACAGAGTGCTGTCATTTGTTAAAGGCGAGTATGCAGCATCCCCCTGCAGTTGACTTGCCCATACATTGAGACTGCACGTCTGCAACCACTGAATTGGTTGGAAGTTAAGGCAAAGCTTTACAGTTATACAGATGTGGAAATCGATTAGAAACAGCCCAAAAACTCGGTTACACAAGGGCATTTGGCATACTTTAATAAAGTCAATATATGCAGTACGTTCGTTGTCATGTTATTTGTCCCTTCCAATAATTTATTTTATTAGTACCGAGTCAAAACAAAGAAGACGTGGCTATTCGGGTTTAAAATTCCAACTGTAAGCAGCAGGTTGAAGCGAGGTGGCTGTGCTGGATCGTTTAGTACTGATTTAACTTGCAGACAGGAATACTTTTTGTCTGAGCTGACTTTCCAGTTTGGTTTCTGAAAGCTGTTTATTTTACGTTCTGTTCAGCAGCCTCTGTGGTAGCCTTTTGTTTAATGTGTGTTTCTGAAGCTAAATAGCGATCGATCGTATTTTCTCCAAATACACATTAAGATATGGAAAACAATTACCTCAGTCTGCATGTACAGTTTCTTTGGGAAATATCTTGAAACGATCATCAGCAGAAATATGCTTTGCTTTTTTTGTCGTCCATTTCTACTATTTTACCTCCAATGCTGAAAACTAGATTTTAGCAACCTAAATCAAAACAATGCAGCACCAACTTTGTCCCGCCCCCTCCTGGACAGTACAGGTCACATAAAAGCGGTAAAGACGCACTGATAGGCTGATTAAAACTTTGTCATTTGAATAGTAAACAAGAACGTTAACTGCTTTGAAGAATTTATTTTGTAGCCTAAATGTTACTTGTGGACATTTTTTGTTTGTTTATTTTTTACTTAAGTGCAATGCACACAGGACGGCGAAGGAATCAAAAAGGGCTATCTGCAGAATGTAGATACGTAGCTTGCCGTTGCGTCGCTTGCATTGTGCAGTAGTTAATTTAAACAAGGTTTCTTTTTTCCCCCTCTCCGTACTTGTTTGTATGCATTGGCCCCTAAGAGGTGAATTTCGCGGTGATCCCTCAATTTCACGATTTCTGCGAAAATCGCGATTTAGGTAGGTCCCTACCTATTGTACACCCCAGCCCTCCTCAAGTACCATGCTGTCTGTTTAAATATATATCAACTGAGGGATTCTTGCTATTTTCTCCTAGATATGTCTGTAAATCACACCAAGGTAGGTTTAGAATGTGGCCCTGTTTCACATATCATAAAAGGTGCCTGTATTACAACTCCTTTAACACAATAAAGAAAACCGTTTGTTTGTGTGTGTGCAGCACTCTATTTACTTATGCTGTTTATTGCTCATTTGAGGGAACTGATGGATTAAAGTGAGGGAATTAATTTAGTCAAGGAAAAAGCCTTGCCCTTTTGGATTTTAATACAATTATCTTAGAAGTCATCAAATTCATATTTAGTAACAGTGCTTTGTAATGAATTATCTTTAGGTCTAACGTGGGCATTACAATTGGTTTCTCTACAAAGATAAACAAAGCAAATTGAGACAAATATTACGATGAGGTCCAAGCCCCCCCCCCCCTCGTCACATAAATTAGCTTTCTTTTTTTTAATCCTTGACTTTGCCGCAACTACAGTATTATTCATATGGCCTGAGTACCAAGGGTTAAAAATTGGCCTTAAGTTTATTGTTGTTGTTTAAAATACTAATTGTGCCTTACAGAACACCTTGTAAAGTATAAGAAATGCATTACAATGCCTGGTATATAGTAAAGTAATGTGTTTCTTGTAAAAACTGCAGGGGGTTCCATAACACTTTAATGTCCATGCTCTCAAATTTGGTTAATTCACAAATGGCTTTCTTTGACATTAATTACAACTTTTCTTATACTGCTGTTTTAATGTTATATCTGGGCACCACTTCAATAATTTGCAGTTCACAAAGGCTTGATTTAGTAACAAAGCATTAAGACAAGCGTGAGGCATTTATAACGGTACTCACACTGGATTACTCAACAGAAAGAGAAGGCTTGCTTATCTAGGGTCCCATATGGAGCACTACACTGGTTTAGGGAGGGCAATAGTCTTGGGATAGTGCACCTCATGGACCTTCAGAAACCCCTACTGGGCAGTGTGCCCAGTGAGCCCAGCAGAGACTTCCCAGGCTGGGCCTCACCTCCAGGGTCCAGTAGCTTGCTAACATCCATTGACTTTGGGAGGTGGAATGAGATGATGGGCTTGACTGCAAATGAAGTTCATCTTAAGTCCACCTAGGTTTCAGTATAAAAGCAAATTGGCCATTAAATATTGGGTAGAAAAGCTAGGATCAAATTGATGTCTTTATTTCCTAAACTACTGGTTACATTGGGGACATCAGAGAGTTAGACAGTGTGTACTGTACTGTAGAGCACTTTGGAACGAAATAAATAAAGGAATGAAAATATAATTACTATTTAAATAAGAAGGGGTTTAAAGTGTGTTTCTGACCAAAAGTCGATTGTATGATTGCTAATCGAGAGCTGTGGCAAAACCCAGCGCCACCTCTGCAAACGCCCCCGTATTGCCTCCAACACTCCCTCCCAATCCCTCTCAGCTGCTCTCGCACCTCCCAAAAAAAACGCTAGGTGTCTAAACTCTTCCCGGCTCCAGAGCAATCCACCGGGCAACACTGGAGGCCCAGGCTTCATCCATTTCCCAAGTAAGAAAGCCCCACTCTTCAACCAATTAATTCTAGCAGATGAGACTCTTTCAAAAAGCTGTTGACTGTCACAGAGTTTATCAACATCTGCTTGGCTGGTTATAAAAACTGAGATGTCATCTGCATAGGCAGATACCTTTATGGGCTGAACCGGACTACCTGGGATAGAGAGCCCTGTTAGAACATGCCTGAGCCTGCAAATAAGGGGTTCAATGGACAGGGAATAGAGCATTCCCGAGAGAGGGCAGCCTTGTCTGATACCCCTGTGAACTGGGAAAGGTGCACTCAGCTCCCCGTTGATCTTCAGCAGACTGAAAATGCCACAGTACAGGAACTGTATGTGGGATAGAAATCCCAGGCCAAATCCAAAGGCTTCAAATACCTTCCATAAGTACTTGTGATCGACTCTGTCAAAGGCTTTCTCCTGATCAAGAGAGATAAGCCCAGCAGGGAAACCGAAGAGCTCAGAGGCAGCCAATGTGTCTCGAATTAAAAAATACTGTCAAAAATGCTTCTACTGGGCACGAGTAGGTTTGGTCGGGATGAATAATATTTCCCATTACAGTGCTCAACCGATTAGCGAGGGCTTTCGATATTATTTTGTAATCAGAGGCCAACAACGACACAGGTCTCCAGTTTTTGATATGGCACAAGTCCCCTTTTTTGGCAGCAAAGTTATCACTGCCCTTCTACAACTCAACGGCAGCTCCCCTTTCTCCAGACTTTCTGTGTAGACTGCATGTAGATCTTTCCCAAGCAAAGTCCAGAAAGACTTGAAAAACTCGACAGGTAGTCTGTCCAGTCCTGGAGTTTTTCCTCCCTTCAGCTCCATGAGAGCGTCAGAGAGCTCCTGTACTGTCAGAGGTCTGTTTAGAAAACCTTTCTCCTCTTCAGAGATCTTCGGCAGAGTCTCCAAGAAGCGCTGTGTCTCCTCCGGCTGTCCTTCAGCTTCCGCTGTGAACAGCTTTGTGTAGAAGTCCACAGCACATCGCCGGATCTCTCTGGGCTCCCTCAACTCGTCCCCTGACAGTGTCTTGAGGCAGTGAATTACTTTGCACTGTGCACTCTTTTTCTCCATGCCAAAGAAAAACTGTGTTGGCGCATCCACCTCTGCAAGGTATTGCACTCTAGACCTCACCAGCGCCCCCTGCACTTTGACATTCAGCAGCTCAGCCAGCTGCTGTTTTTTATTTTTGAGGTCTTGAATCGTCCTACAATTGGGATTAGACTGTAGAGCTCCCTGAAGCTCTAACATGTCTCTCTCCAGCTCTTCCTGCAGCCAGTGTGGAAGTCTCACCAGTATTAGTATCAGTAAGCCCACTGCCCGTTTTTTCAACCCCGGCCGACTCACTCACACTCTCCTCAGCGTTGCTGTCCCGATTTAAACTCCCGCTAGCCTGCATTGTGTCCTGCGCCTTACTACCCTCTTTAGCCGGGGTTTCAGAAACCACGGAACCGCTCTCAGCTCCACGCGCCTCCGGCTGCCCAGCTTCTTCTCTCTCCCTTGCTTACCCTCATTCTTCTCGCCGCATTACCTCCTTTCTCAGGACAGTTCTTAACAATGTGTCCCTCCTTTTACAGTGAAAACATCGCATTACATCGGTACTAGCAAAATTACATATTCAATATCATCTGCCTTGAATTTAAGTGCAACGTTCAGTTCCTGATTCACGTCATTAAAAATCATATTGACATGTCTTCGAAACGACACTATATGCTTTAGCTGCGGGATTTGCAGCCAATCGGTATTCTCTTGGGGCTGGATACAATTTTACCATACCGGGAAAACGCACGCTCAATTAAATCATTTTTTAGAAACGGAGGAACATTCGAAAGAATGACTCTTCGGGACGGTACAGACAGCGGTGTAACCGCAACAAAAGTATCATTTACAACAATGCCTTTTTCAACAGCCTTTGCAACAAGACTAGTATCGCATAAAAAAGCAACAATTGCTCCATTCATTCGAGACGCAAACACAATACGCTCACACCCAACCACATTACCTAAAGCTAGCACACACTGTTCCAACAAGGTAAACCCCTCCATCACCATTTTTACCCCATGGCAGCGGCTTAGCTTTTCAAACACAAGATTTGGGAGAGATTCCCTCCCCTTTGAAATGGCCATACTGGCCTATTAAGCTGACAAAAAGTCAGCTTATTTGTTGACAAACACCTCAGAAAACAAAACCTGATATAACACCTATATCAAAAAAATTAAATAACCATAAAGTAAAAAGTAAGAAAGAACAAACGCTCACCTACTCACTCTACACTCCTCTCACTCTCCCGCAGCAGTACACACTCACTCCTCACTCTCCCAGCATGCACCACTAGATAGATAGATAGATAGATAGATAGATAGATAGATAGATAGATAGATAGATAGATAGATAGATAGAGCGAGACAGTTGTAGTGCTGTCTCAATCCAAGGGTCTCTGGGGGTCTGTATCAAAGGTCTTGGCAAACATCTGTAGTTGGCTAGTTGAATGTCTTTCAGAAGCCAGGGCATGATCTGCTCAATATGCAATTCGGAAGCTTTCAGGACAGACCCCCGGCTGAGATAACAGAAAGATCATTGCCTTGCACTGCTTAAATTCAGCCGAATGAACCTAAACAAACAGCATAAAGAAAGAAAATAACAACAATACTTTTTAGATAATCTTCCAGTTTTCCCATGGTTATACAATGCCTTTACCATAGTTTACCATGGTTTGTCTTTTTCTTTAAATATCCTTTATCAGGGCAGCAATGTGGAGTAGTGGTTTGGGCTCTGGACTCTTGACCGGAGGGTCGTGGGTTCAATCCCAGGTAGGGGACACTGCTGCTGTACCCTTGAGCAAGGTACTTTACCTAGATTGCTCCAGTAAAAACCCAACTGTATAAATGGGTAACTGTATGTAAAAATAATGTGATATCTTGTAACAATTGTAAGTCACCCTGGATAAGGGTGTCTGCTAAGAAATAAATAATAATAATCATATCTATCTGGGATTTACTAAGCTTTGCTATGCTTTTACTATGGTAAACCTTTATAAGGGTTATAATGCATATTTTATACAACTAAAAAAAAATAAAGATGTAAAGAGGCAGAACAAAAACAAAAAAAAAAGAATGAAAGAAGAAAACCAGTCACCTTCAAGGTTGGATTCTGTTTACTGCACCACTGTGTCAAACATGGCACATGGTTTAATACAGGCTCACTGGGACTTTTCAGCCTGCTTCAGACAGCCATCGGTGTTCCCATCCATCAGGGGACTCATTAAATGTTTTTCCTGGGGGTGTGGGGACACAGGCTCTTTTAAATGTTCTCTCGGGCAGGGTGCAGAGTGTTGGTCAGGGAAACATGCAAGCTCTTTTTGCAGCATGTATAACACATAATCTGTATTGCCTTGTGATCCTACATCAGGGAGATATACCAGAGCATTGTTTGCTGCCTCTCCTGCAGGCTTGTAGGCCAAGTGCAGTTTTTTTGTTGTTCACAAAAATTAAAAACCACAACAAATCATTGGTTAAAAGAAGTGATATCTGTAATAAGGTAAAGGGATCAGTCATATAAATATATAACTTGGCCCCTTTTGTAGATATCACATCTTTTATATGGCTAACCCGTCGTATTTAACTTGGCTGTTTTGTGTATGTGAAATGTTTTTGATGTATTTTTCAATGAAAAAGACTTCTGGTTGAAAAGTTTAGAAGCAACTCAAGTGTGTCATCTGTGTTTCTTCAACAGGAAATGCAGCATGGAAAAAATTGCAACATACTTTTTATACGCAATTTTTTTTGTTTACAAATGCTATAAAAAAAAAATACTATTCAAATTCAAATACATGTTTAACCTAAAGTGTGCATCTTTCATTTGAGAAATAGCAAGTTTATTCAGAAAATGACAGTATAGCCTGTTTTAAAATCATATATAAAAAGAAAGAAACATGATCCTGCAGCATGCATCCCTACTGCAATAAGCTGTGCATTTGAACGAGAGGTGGCCATTCGGCCAATCAATGTTTGCCCAGTTCCTTGTAGTTGATTGATCTCAGAATTGGTCTTCAAGAATTCCAATGATTCAGCATCAATAGTAACCCACCACTACACGTAGAATTATTCCACATGATCATGGCAACATAAAGATCATTACAAACTAAATGTTTTCTATACAATAATAACATAAACAATGGCTCCAATAAATGTACACCCAACACCTGGTTGGAAAAGTCATTTGAGGCCTGGATTATAATTCACAATCCATAATTCAGACCTGAATATTCATTCTAAAAAGGAACCTTGAAATAAATAACTTGCCTTTCTTGTATTTCTACAGTGCGAGGGGCAGTGTGACATCAGGTTTTCATGGAGTTTTAAACACAGTTGCAGTGAAGACATCTTTACAAATAAGTATAGTTTTGCTGCCATCTGCTGAATAGTTTAGATGGTGATGATATCACTGGTATGTCAAATGTTACCACTGTGGTAACATTCTACCAATTGTTGTTACTGTACCATTGTAGGTGCCCTTGTGAATTGACATAATTTGGTTAGGGTTTGGAAACTAGCCAATACATACGGTATGATAGCGCTTAGAGGGGCTCTACCATATTCCTGAACTATTGCTGTAGTCTTTAAAATTTGAAGCAATGTATTATTAATTGATTTATTAATTGATATAATACAATTTAAAAGCATAATGTGCATCTATGTAACTTTTTTTTTTTTTGTAGTTTGGCAGCGACAGGGTTAAACCCTGCACTGAAATTGGTCCCTGGCTGCATCCATTCCAGCCATGTAAGAATGCAACTAGAATGGAGGGGACGGGGGCCTTGATTGGTTGGCCAGTGAGCCAATCAATTATTGTGCATCTAAAAGGCGACAGAAAGTCAGGGATGGTGTGCTGCAGGAACAGTTTGCTTGAGCTGGTTTAGAAGTGACAGAAGTGTTATGGTACTTATCTTTATCTGTTATGGGGAAGCTATGTCTTCCACAGTAATAGATATTGTGGCAGGGCGGATCCCTGCCTGGGATCAAATGTGTTGGTGGTTGGCAGGGATAGGGTTCATTTCTGTCCCTGCCAGATACGTGTGTGTGGCTGTGTTTGCACAGCCACAGGTGTAATTAATTACTTATTCTAATTGTTTTATTTAATTAATTGATGTCACCTTCCTGTAATTAGCAGGCAGGTATATAACAAGGACGAAATGTTTGTTCTGTGCAGTCTGTGAGAAGGAAAGAGGCTGTCAGTGTGGAGAGACCTGTGTGGGTCACAAAAAAAGTGTGTAAACCTTTCTGTGTTTGATTGTAAAATTGTGTTTTGTTAATCGGTAAACAATGTTAATTAGAATTAAAAAGTAAAAAGTTTAGTTAGTACTCCATGTAGGAGTTAGGTTTTTGTTTCTCATTTCTTTCATTTCTGTAAATAATAAAAATTGTACATAAGTGCCTGAAAACCTTCAATTTCTGTGTCCGGGTTTGTTTATGAAGGGCAATCGAACCTAAAAATAGTGAAATCTTTCACTATGTATATAACATGTATTTTCCAATTTCCAATTATTTCATAGAGCTTCAATATTCAGGAGTATATACAGTGCTCCCTTTTATAAGGCTACAGTCTGGAGCCATAGTTACAAGACCATGCTATTTGTGGTCCGCCTTATATTATTATCATTTATTTCTTAGCAGATGCCCTTATCCTGGGCGACTTACAATTGTTACAAGAAATCACATTATTTTTACATACAATTTACCCATTTATACAGTTTTGTTTTTTTTTTTTACTGGAGCAATCTAGGTAAAGTACCTTGCTCAAGAGAACAGCAGCAGTGTCCCCCACCAGGGATTAAACCCACGACCCTCCGTTCAAGAGTCCAGAGCCCTAACCACTACTCCACACTGCTGCCCTTATAACAAGTATGAGTGCGAGTGGAATGGCATTATTGGGACAATAGGAGCCACGACCATGCTGCATTATAACCGATTCTGCAGTATTGGACAGCCGTATAAAGGCGCATCACTGTATTCTTCCATATTAGGTTACCTGTCCGTCCTTCCTCCACCTCTCACAGTGGTCTAATCCTTACCTCTTTCCCACCTCAGCTGGTGGCAGAGGTATCTGTCCCAAACACACAGGATTCGGTCTCTTAAATTAATTCCACTGGTGAGTCACTGAGGTAGTGCTGACTGCCTTGAGATCTGAGCCCTCTTTTATGCTAACAACCTTATTAGAACTACTGGGCTAAATGTTTGAGGCATGCTACATTATTAAAGCAACCTACAATGAATCTGAAATTCTTCTCTTGTAAATCTTTTCAATATATTAATCATTAAAGCAAACATTCTCTAGTTTGTTTCCCTGTCTCTCTGTTTGAAGTCTGATCTAAAAATGGATCTCTGGGGACACACAGTGCAACAGCGCATTATTATTATCATCATCATCATCATCATCATCACATTTATACGGTACTGATGTATAATTTATGTTTATTATTCACGTCTTTTGCCTTATCCCTGGTAAGAAAAAAGGATGTTTAAAATAAAAAAAGGAAAGAACAAAAAATAGGGGACATCCCCCCCCCCCCCCCACCCCGCAGGCTATGAGATTGACACTTTCCATTATGGCTGCTTGACAGAGCGAAAGATATGTGTTTCTGTTTCTGTTTCTTGCTTCTCTATAGTTTCCTTTATTGTCCAAAGTATTCGTGCAGAAATAGTTTACTGCAGCCATTTCAAGTCTGCAGCCCAGGGGTTGCTGCCCGTCCAGATGTATAGCCATAGCACTGCTTTTTTATTCTTTTTTTTTTTTTTACAGTCATTGATTGAATTACTTCATATGACAGGAGCCTTTTCGATTCAATTTAATGACTTTATTACCCCCCTGGGGATGCATTACCCAGGCGACAAGAACATAGTGGAACAGTTCATCTTTCTGTATACATCTTATATTGGTTTAGACATTCATTGGACATCCTATTACCCCTGCTCAATCACATGCTCTTGATTGGATCAATTTACACTTAGATTTATTTAATGTCTGGTCTCTGCCTAATAAGGCTCAATTAATTAGTGATTTTATTCAGGATTACAACATGGGTATTCTCTCTTTAACTGAAACTTGTCTTGGACCAAATGTTTCCCTGATTGAGGCTTCTCTACCTAACTATTCTTTTTTCCAGAAAGTTCGCTCTAGTGGTGAGGGAGGTGGACTTGCTACTGTTTTCTGTAGTGAACTCAGAATCAAACAGGAAATTGTTGAAGGTTATTCATCTTTTGAAATTTTAACCTTTAATCAATCAATCAATCAATCAATATTTATTTTATATAGCGCCTTTCATAGTGGACCACCATCACAAAGCGCTTTACAAGATAGGAACAATGCATAGTACATTAAATACAGTAAGATACAGGGCATAGTACATTAAATACAAACAGTAAAAAAATGCAAATACATTAAATACAGGCATAATACATTAAATACAAAGCTAGTATGTGAATTCTAAACATGGTGGATGCGTGTGTCATACAGAATCATACGAATAAGATAGCGTGAAAAACCTGAAATAGCAATTTAGACAACAGCTAATAACAGATACCAGGCTTAAAGAGCATTGAAAGCAAAAGAGAACAAGTGGGTCTTGAGAGTTGATTTGAAGCAGAAATTTACATTAAACAGTCCATTACCTGTTCATATTGTAATTATGTATCAACCACACAAGTCAAACCCACTATTTCTGACTGAATTTGGGGATCTGCTATCTATATTGAGAGTCAAATATGATAGAATTCTTTTATTGGGTGATTTTAACCTTCATGTTGACATTGATTCTGATTCTAACTCCCTGGAATTTTTTAGGCTACTGGATTCCTTAGATTATATCCTGCATGTCAAAGCTTCTACACATACTTGTGGCCTTTAGATTTCTTGTGGTTTACCTGTTAAGAACATCATAAGTTAGTAAGGGGAGGCGCGACTATGTCTAAATGTTCTGTAAAAATGAAAAAAGTTGTGTTTTTTTTTAAATACATATGATAATACACATGGATAAGTGCCTCTGCAACGCCTCTGCTGGACCAAGCACTTCCTCAGTTTCTGTTTCTACTGCTTCCATTGGTAAGCTGAACTCCAAATCAAAAACTAAAGTGCGTAAGTACCAAGGATTATTTAAAATGTGGTTTCACTTACACAGTTGTGAATAACGAGGAATGACCACAGTGTGTTGTTTGTTCAGACATTTTAGCTAATGACAGCATGAAGCCTGTGAAGCTTACAATGCACTTGCAAACAAAACACCCAGAGCATGTCAGTAAAACCATCGACTTCTTCAAGCAATAAGTGAAACAATTGAAAGGGCAAGTCAGCTTGCTTGAAAAGCATGTCACTATTCCATCAATAGCCTTGAAAGCTTCTTTAGAAGCTTATTTGATTGGCAAAAGCATGACGTCACACACTATAGGTGAAACATTAGTTCTTCCTGCTGTAATAGAAATGTGCGAGATCATGCATGGAGACAAGTATGGTGAGGTTCTTAAGTCAATCCCTGTATCACGCGACACTGCTGCTAGGTGTATAGATGTAATCGCCTCTGACATTAAAATGCAACTTATAACACGCATCCAGAACAGTCCGAAATTCACCATTTGATGAAAGCCCAGATGTGGTGAATCTGGCCCAGCTTCTTGTATTTGTACGATACTATTACGAAGAGGAAGTGCATGAAGAGTTTCTGTTTTGCCAAGCACTGGAAGGGAGAGCTACAGGGGAAGCTATTTTCTCTCTTGTTTCACCACAAATAATCGTTCTTGAATGAATTGTGTTGGTGTATGCACGGATGGGGCAGCTGCATTCATGAAAAACAAGAAAGGGTTCAGCACCAAAGAAAGTGCTGTTCCCCCGGGTGTAACACTTACGCATTGTATCATACCCAGGGAAGCACCAGCTTCAGAGAAATTGCAGCCCGAAGCAAACAAAGTGCTACAAGATGCCATGAGTTTTGTGAACTTTGTGAAAGCAAGAGCTTTGAACAGCAGGCTGTTTTCCATTCTTTGTGGTGAAATGGGTTCCAAGTAAGACAAGCTCCTGTTCCACACAGAGGTGCGCTGGTTGTCTCGTGGGAAAGTACTCAGATGCATTGTGCAGCTGAAAGACGAACTTCGCATTTTTTTGTTGGATGCAACCCTACACTCGCAGCATACTTTATGGATGAAAAATGGCTTCTAGTACTGTGCTACCTGGCTGATATGTTTGATAAACTCAGCGACCTTAACTTGTCACTTCATGGTCGGAATAGCAATATTTTGCTGCTGAGTGACAAAGTGTCTGCATTTTGCAAAAAAACTGTGGAAAAATCTGTTTCAGAATGGAAACTGTGAAATGTTTCCATGTCTCAGTGAATTCCTCGAGGAAAATGAGTTGAATCATAGTCTTGTTCATGACATTGTTTCAGCTCATCTCGAAAAGCTTCAGTGTCAATTTGCGGATCAATTTCAAGAATCAACAGAAGAATACGATTGGATCTAGAATCCATTCAATGCTAGCATAACAACAACTACCCATCTGTCAATGGCAGCTCAAGAAAAGCTCATAGAACTATCCAGTGATAGAACTCTTCAGGCAGAATTCAAGTCAAAACCTCTGGATGCTAATTCGCAAAGAATACCCTGATCTGTCAAGAAAAGCGTTAGATGTGGTTTTGCCTTTCATATCAACATATCTGTGCGAGTCAGCGTTTTCTACTCTGGCAGCTATCAAGACAAAACAGCAATCTCGTCTGCAGACTCTGAGTTGCTGTGTCAACGATTCAGCCAAGAATGGACCTTATCTTGTCCCAAATTCAAGCCCATCCTTCACATTTAATCGCTGAGTAAACTAAAATTGTTTGCGTTATGATGTGTGGCATTTTGAGGGGGGCGCATATAAAAAGTTTGCGCACCACTGCCCTAGATCTTACTATTTCTGATCATCTCGCCATTTTTTTTTTAGGTGAATCTGCCATTATCTACAAAGACTGTGGACCGTACATTTAAATCCTGGTGAATTAATCATTCAACTGATGTTAAGCTTTATGATGTATTGAGCTCATTACCATTTTCTGAGTCATTATCAGTAGATGAGCTGGTTAATACCTACAACACTACCTTGACTGTTATCTTAGATACTGTAGCGCCAATCAAAACTTAGTGTCTTTTTAAAAAAAGTTCAAAGAACATCCCAAAGTTGAATAGGTGGCTAACCCTAACCCTATTATACTTTGGGATGTTTAAATGTAATTCCGTCTATGGCTATTGCATGGTTATTTTTTATTTGTTTATTTATTTATTTATTTTTGTGATTTTGTTGCTGTGGCCTGCGTTGCCACGAGAACGATCTGTTGACTGACAGATTTGAAAGTTGGTCTCCCATGATCCCTTTGGTTGTGTGAAAGGGTTATGATGGTATTATACTGGCATAGATGGTAGAATTTTGTGATGTGTGAATATGTCTTTATAGGACTTTTTGAGACGTATCAGTATCGACATTTGTGTGCCTAGTACCAGACATAATGCTTTAATATACACGATTCCTATAACATGTGTTTCTTTCAAAACTGCACATTTCAGACTTAAATAATTCATGGATGGCAGAGAACATTTCGGGAACTATTTTAGCTGCAATTACTTTAATGAAACTGCTTCAAATCACTTGACTTCACGTCCCCACCACCACCTTGCAGCTAATTCTCTGCCCCGGGGAGGCTGAAACCTAACAGCCATCATGCTCCAGCCAGTCAGCTGTACTATATAATAATAATAATAATAATAATACCTTTTTTGTTTTAACAGGTGTAGTATGCATGTGCAAATACAAGGTGGATTCATTTGTATTCATAATATGCACATTGGGACAGGCTGTGTTGGCTGTGCTAAAGGGAGGATGAATACAATTTATAATTCAATGAGATCCCAGAGAAAAGATGAAAGATGATTTATCATTCCGGTTCTCTGTCTAAGTGCATATTTAACAGCGTAGATTTTGCATAGTACTGGCATATGTTCCAGAATAGTGTGTGCATAGGGTTATGACCAGGACATTGTAATTGTTTGAGTGAATTGCATGGTTATGTAACATTTTTCTACAGGTACAGTACTGTTAAAAAATTTAAAGAAAGCACTGGAACTGTATAGAATTCAAAAATGACTTTTAAATTATTTCATACTTTTCAATACATATTCAATGCACCTTCATTTCTTTTTTGGCTTGTGTTGTTGTGGTATGCTAAGTCTATTCATGTCACCCTGGAAAACATAGCCTAATGCTTTATCAGTATAGGTAATGATTATAGGTTATAACCATGCAATTATATTGCAGCCCCTGAACAAGCTTACGTTGAAACTGAATTGTACGCAATTGATGCGCCAGGGTTTAGTTGAAAGCCATATTTTGCTTAAGATCGTCAATGGCAATGCAGTGGAAATACAGTTGCAATGCACTGGTTCCAGCACTCCAGATAAGGTTTTGTGTCACTGAGTAATTTACTCTCCAATTTAAACACTATGGGCTCTATTCATTATTGTTTTGGTGGTTTTGCGATGGGTCCATGGCCATTCGCCCCCATCAATTCGTCCTGCGACAATCCGACCCCGACAACTGGTCGCCACGACAACTGGTCGCCACGACAATTGGTCCCGGCGAATATTAATCCAGCCGACAACTGGTCCCCGTGATAATTGGCCCTGTCGACAATTGGTCCCCGCGGTAATTGGTCCCGCCAACAATCGCTTACCTCAATAAGTTTCCTTGCAAAACTTTCAAAATGTTCTTTAATATGGGGAATATATTTTGGGGACCAATTGTCATGGGGGTGAATTGTCACCGGGGCCAATTATTGTGGGGACCAATTGTTGTCAGGACCAATTAACGTAGGGACCAATTGTTGGCGGGACCAATTATCGCGGGGACCAATTGTCGCGGGACGACTTGACAGGGGCGAATTGACATGCTCCCTTTTGGAATATTCCATCGCACATGCTTTTACCATGCATTCATTAAACGAAATAGGCAATTACCGCTTTTTAGAATGTGTTTTAATTAATCTTATATTTCTTTGTGGGAATGCCGCCTCATTGATATTAATGTTCTAATTAACATTGCATTCCGATCATTTTGTTGATCACACGCCTTTATAAACGTTAATAATAGTAATCATATTACAGTCGGAGAAGCTACTTCACTCACAGAGTCTCCCTCCTACAGTACAAGGCTGTTACAGGTTTTTTTTCTGTAAATCTTCCTTTCTCAGTCTATTTTGCTCTTTCCAAGCTGACAGACACGCTCCCTAAAAATAAAACAAATACAAATAAATAACTGTAGATCAAAGTTTACTTCCATCTTAAATATTAAAAAAATATTTGACTATTTACTTCATTTCTGATTCCCAATGTGCAGCAAACCTTTTTTTTGTTTACCATTATTATTACCATGCCTTAATCTGTAAAGTTGTCAGGATTATATTTACTTAAAACTTGTAGAAGATGGTCTTGCATGACTGCAGCATTACTAAAATAAGATTCCATGCTTGATCCGGGATTTTAACAAGTCTCATTTCAAAAGGTGAAAATGACACCAGGCACTTTGTTTCACATTTGTGACTCAGTTTTCCCACATTAGCTGTCTGTGGTAACACTGGTGTTTATAATACAGTGGTTTAACACAAACACTCTTTAAAAGCCCTAGAGAAAGCCTGCTGTCACACTGGACATATTGCTCTGTTAATTTACACCTAATTGTACCCTTCTAACATAATTGTATTGTCTATAAACTGCCAAATCGGTTACATTTGAAACATGCTTCTAATCTTATTGCTGTTTCTGTTAATCCACTAATCTTGTGCTGAAAAGTCAACTCACACCACAAACAGAAAAAGCGTTTTTTGTTTTTTTTGGGGTTTTTTGCATAAAGACATTTAAAGGCTGTGTCTCAACATCAACTCCCAAGATATTAGGAACTTGTCTTTAAAAGGCTTCAGAAAACATGACTCCTGCATGTAGTCTTTCTCATATATGGGCCCTTCAATGACTGTATTAAAATGGTATCCCAGTTAACTTAACATGCCAATATGCAAATCAAAAACACCTTTTACTAATTTTAATGAAAAAACTACTGCCATGCACTCTGTAGCTCTGTGTTTACCAGATGACTGTTGAAAATAATTAACATTCTGATTTATAGTGACTTTCAAAGACAAGACATTATATTTCTTAAAATTAAGATTGCATCTAGTTTAAAATTGATATAAATTTGATGACAGTAGGTATATGCCTTTTAAATTCTAATACAGGTTGTAATAATAGTTGTTACTATATAATTTGTTATGTTCGTGTTTTGTAAGCGATTTGACAGTTTCTGAATAAGAAACAAAAAGGAAAAACTCTCTGTAAACTTCTGAGTTCCGATTATAACTCATGATATTGGTGTGTGCTGAGTTCCGATTATAACTCATGATATTGGTGTGTGCTGAGTTCCGATTATAACTCATGATATTGGTGTGTGCTGAGTTCCGATTATAACTCATGATATTGGTGTGTGTTGAGTTCCGATTATAACTCATGATATTGGTGTGTGCTGAGTTCCGATTATAACTCATGATATTGGTGTGTGCTGAGTTCCGATTATAACTCATGATATTGGTGTGTGTTGAGTTCTGATTATAACTCATGATATTGGTGTGTGCTGAGTTCCAATTATAACTCATGATATTGGTGTGTGTTGAGTTCCGATTATAACTCATGATATTGGTGTGTGCTTGCATTGCAGCGCACAAACTGTTTTAATATGTTTTCTTGTTATTATTTTTAAATGAAGGGCAAATTGTGAGCTATCAATTGACATGCATATGTTTTTTGGAGTTTTCAAAAGACATGATTTGTTAATCATCTGTGGACCGAAACAAAGTCATACTGACATTCCACCTTTATGGTACCAGAGAGAAATCACTGATTACATGGTGCTCAGAATGATGTGTATCCTGACATCTTGGGGTGCTACAGTATGAATAAGATTATCTAGTACTGCCCATGTTTTTTTTTTCACATAATAGAAACAGCTTCTGCATCAAATGATTTCAAGAAAATGGGAATGGTAATCAATTCTTCATAATCCCTCGTGTGCTTGCTAGTGCTGGCAGAGTACAATATATGGTCATAGATGTCTAGCTAAAGTATCTTTAAAAGCCCTTTAGTTATGGGTGGTGGTGATGGGTCCACATGATGTGATCTTTTGCCTAGTTTGTGCTGTCAAATAACAAAGAATGGCGTGCATGCAATCCATCACTGTTGATTTCTCACTGACTGGGTTGACATGTGTCCCAGATGCCAAAAACAGGCCCTGGCGTAGGTGTCTTGCAGTCTGATATGGTGACATCCAGCCTGTAATGTCAGGCACCAATTTCGTCTCACAGATTTAGCCCTCGGAGGTCACTGTGTTTACATTCGGAGTCACTACCAGTAAGATGGAACCTGTTCCAGAATTTCATGAAAAACTATTTACATTTCTAATTAGTGTCTGATTTCACAGTATGCATGACCGGTACTGTCATTGAGTAGCAATTGAATAGAGTGGCCTTCCTTTTAATTGTTTGATCACTATCCAATTTTCTCACGCAAGAGGTTAAATGAAAGGGAGGGACCTTCCTATAACCTATTCACACTACCTGTTTTGAAAGGCGTGAATGAAGTGAATCACAATTGTACAATAAAATACACAACACTGTTGTATCTTGTCTGCATTTTAAAATACAGTACAAAAGTAGAATGAGGTTTATATCAAAATAGCATAAATCAGCACATTAATCTCAGTAAGCAATAATGGTGATCAGGGTAAATATTAACTATGTGTGAAAGCAATACTTTACTTGTCCATAATTGGTCTTTTATGTAAGAACTAATTATATTCTTAAGTCAGTAAATATAATAATATGAATATACCAGCAGACTAACTACTTGAGTAAATATGTGTCAGTAAATAAATTCTAGATCATGGTGACCTACCTATTTCGGGCTTCTGGGTAAAATAAAACAAATGTTATGATAAAAATAAGGACTTCTTTGCTGGCTGTTTAAAAATAAAAGACAATGCCTTTTCCCTATCACTTATTGTTAAATAGGGCCCTATATCTTCAAACTTTTTACCTGAATTTGATTCAAATTTCCTGGCCATTTGCTATGAGTTATTCTACATGACTGCAGGTCATGGTGACCCATTTACTGTATTAACTGTACTCGCTGAGATATTTCAGGTAATATCTTAGAACGGCTTGTCTTAGTTTGAGTAATGTGTACTTCCTCCCCAAACACACATCAGACTGTAAATTACTTTTGATTACCACTGAGACTGGCCTGCAATCATACACGTTTCATAGAGGTGAGCGGCATTGCCAGTCCAATATACTGCTGGCGTGATTGATTTACATCAGAGCTTATTCTGAACACCCTTGAGGTATTGCCTGTAAATTGGCAGGAAAGCGCCGCGGCTACATTACAAATCCTCAAGACAACACTGCCGTGGAAAAAACACCACTGATATAGCTGTGTTATAATAGAAGTTAAGTGCGTTTTAATTCTTTTTCAGCTTGAGTACCCTGACAGCATGTGTGTCATTTGACATATGGATGAAAGCTGAAGCTTATAGATTTTCCCCCGGACTCGCGGAAAAGCTATCATTTGTTGCTCGGTTAAGGGAGACCGCTGAGTGCCATTTATCATGTTCATGAATCCCATATGCTCTGCATTGTGACAGGATAATGAAAGCAAATGTGGCCTGGCCAAACTTTATCTGGGGGTCCAATCTCAATGAGAAACTGTTATCTTCCTCCACATCATTAAAGAATACCACAGATGCCAGCATTCTGCTTGAAAGTCACTTCTGGTAACTTCTAAAGCTTATTGATGGCCTAGTATATTAATGTTCAGTGCTACAGTGCATACTGGATGAGCTGTTAGAACCAGGAAGCGGCAGGCCCATCATTTTCACCTCCATAACATGTAAAGCCATGGATTCAATTGTAAGAGGGAAACTAGAGGAGTTTCTATACAGCAACTGCTTCATAGGAGACAGTCAACATGGATTCAGAAAAGGGCGCTTGTGCCTAACAAACCTCTTAGATTTTTTCAAAGAAATCACTGCAGCGATGGACACAAAAAGAGCCTATGACATCATAAACTTCCAAAAAGCGTTTGACAAAGTGTCACATGAAAGGCTAATCCTCAAACTGTAATCCGTGGGAATACAAGGTAGTATATGCAAGTCGATACAAAACTGGTTAAAACACAGGAAACCTGTAAGAGGGAATATCTTTGTAAAAATGAAGCCTAGACGATAGCCGCTGCTTCACTAGGTTTAGTCATGCAATGACAGAGGTTTTTTTTCTTTTTTTTAAGTTTGTTGCAGAGTTTTATTATCATGGAGCAGGGGACCCTAAATGCATTCTTTGCCTGGTGTGGCGGAGTGTCCCGCCTCTATATTTATATGTGCACTGTTTATTATTTGTATTATTATTTGCGGCGCGGATAAAAGCGCTGCGTATTTGTTATTGTTTTTATATTTTAAAAATCTCGTGAGGATGCGTGGCTGATCAGCTACTGATTTATTTAACTAGCTGACAGTCACGCATCCTTACTAAACTCGTGCAGACTGTGGCCGAGGGGTAATAAGATAATTAACAGCTAGTTAACCCCTCGGCCAGAGTATAAGAACCTGCAGCTGTCCGTGCTGCGGGGAAGAGTGTACAGAGGAGAGTACGGGGAGCAGAGAGAGCGAGGAGAGAAAAACTGCATTTAAAAAACAACTGCTAAGTATCATGCTGGTGCTAAAACCAGTACGCTTATTTGTTTCTATTTGTTTGGCCAACGCGCCTTTTTGCTTTGTGTTTTGTTGTTTGTTTAAATCTTTTGTTTTGTTTTATTATTTAATAAATACGCTGAGCGCAGTAGCGTTCAGCTTCACCCACCCATCCATTGTTTTGTTTCTGGTACTTCCTGGTCCATGACATCACCACACACGTCACTCAACAGCTGCTCGACCACATATGGTGTCCTGCATGGGACAAACAACGCCTCCAAAAGCCAGACCAGGAAAGAAAAGGACGTTTTTTTTCGCTTTTTTCGAATAGTGTTTTGTGTTTTTTTTTTACAATGGATAAAGTGGAGGAGTACATGGAGAGGTGGCATGATCATCAGAGGGAGTTGAAGGAAGGAGGGGCTCCATGGTGCCTCGCCTGCCTGGAGTATGGGCACCTCCCTGATGTGTGCCCATATGAAGACCCCCTCTTTGTGCAGGCCTTTGATCGAGGTGAGGTGGAGACCGCGGAGGAGTGGATCCACCTGAAGGCCATACCATCACTGCAGGTGGATCAGGAAACCTGCCTCACCTGCCTCAAAGGGGAGGAGTGGTGCTTTGCCATCAGCATCGTTGGGCACAAAGCACCCGTCCAACCCCCTCCATGGCAGGAGGTGGAACTGCTGGTCCCGAAGAAGGGAAGGAGGGGCGGTGCCAAGAAGGCGAAGAAGCAGGCTCCAGCGCCCGGAAGGGGGGAGCCTGTGCATCCAGTGCCTGGAAGGGGGGAGCCCGTGCATCCAGCACCCAGAAGGGGGAGCCCGTGCATCCAGCGCCGGAAGGGGGAGCCCGTGCATCCAGGGCCCATGAAGGTGGAGCCCGAGCGTCAAGAGCCCAAGAGAGGGAAGCTCAAGAGTGGACGCTGGGATGGCTACCTTCGCCTGGTTGAGGCCTCAAGTTGGTGCCCTTCCTGCGGGAAGGAGGGCCACTCCGTCGTCAACTGCCCCCGCCCTGGAGAGGAGGAGGAGGGACGACCAAAGGGCAGCTGGGGAGCATACCTCAGCGCACTTGAGGCCGTGAACTGGTGCACTGCCTGTGGGGAGTGGGGCCACTTTGTGGTCAACTGCCCATTCTCCAGGAAGAGGATGAGAAGGAGAAGCGCCGGTTCACTGCAACAGGAGGAGACTACACGCTGTCCCCACCTCCAACGCTTCCACCAGCAGGAGCAGAGCAGCGGGAACTGCCTCTGCCTCCACCACCTCCACCGCCAGGAGCAGAGCAGCGGGAGCTGCCTCTGTCTCCACCAACGCTAGGGTCAGAGCAGTAGGAGCTGCCTCTGTCTCCACCACCGCTAGGGGCAGAGCAGCAGGAGCTGCCCAAGGATGCCAGCCTCGCACCGCCAAGGATGCCTGCCTCGCACCGCCCAAGGATGCCTGGCTCGCATCGCCCAAGGATGCCTGCCTTGTACAGCCCAAGGATGCCTGCCTCGCACCGCCCAAGGATGCCTGCCATGCATCGCCTGGGGCTGCCTGTGGCTCCGCATCGCCTGGGGCTGCCTGTGGCTCCCTATCACCTGGAGAGTCACCAGTTACAGGGTACAAGGGAGAAGTGGAGCTCCCGCTGCCGCCTCTATGGCCAGGGGCTCCCCTCCCGAGTTCGCCTCCGGAGGGTCCGCTGCTGCTACCGTCGCCTCCCGAGGGTCCGCTGCTGCTGCCGTCACCTCCCGAGGGTCCGCTGCTGCTGCCGTCGCCTCCCGAGGGTCCGCTGCTGCCGTCGCCTCCTGAGGGTCCACAGCTGCTGCCGTCGCCTCCGAGGGTCCTGCTTCACCTGGGGTCGCAACAAGTCCTGCCATGCGGCAGGAAATACTGTGGCTGGAGCCCCATGAAGGGGAGCTGCCGGCCATGAAGAAGGGGGAGAGGTCAGGAGACCAGCTCCCACA
Organism: Acipenser oxyrinchus oxyrinchus; assembly: GCA_030684275.1. Lineage (NCBI taxonomy): Eukaryota > Metazoa > Chordata > Actinopteri > Acipenseriformes > Acipenseridae > Acipenser > Acipenser oxyrinchus. The sequence continues at coordinate 9,965,858 of CM060265.1, read as the reverse complement.
GCAGCACTTTCGCGGCAGGAGAAATTGTGGTTGGAGCCCCACGGAGGGGAGCTGCCGGCCATGAAGAAGGGGGGGGGGGTTAGGAGACCAGCTCCCCCCGCAGCAAATTCGCTGCAGGAGAATGGGTGGCCGGAGCCCCATGGAGGAGAGCTGTCGGCCATGAAGAAGGGGGGGGGAGGTCTGGAGACCATCAGTGGAGACCATCAGCTACTGATTTATTTAACTAGCAGTCAGTCACGCATCCTTACTAAACTCGTGTAGGCTATGGCCGAGGGGTAATAAGATAATTAACAGCTAGTTAACCCCTCGGCCAGAGTATAAGAACCTGCAGCTGTCCGTGCTGCGGGGAAGAGTGTACAGAGGAGAGTACGGGGAGCAGAGAGAGCGAGGAGAGAGAAACTGCATTTAAAAAAACAACTGCTAAGTATCGTGCTGGTGCTAAAACCAGCACGCTTATTTGTTTCTATTTGTTTGGCCAACGCGTCTTTTTGTTTTGTGTTTTGTTGTTTGTTTAAATCGTTTGTTTTGTTTTATTATTTAATAAATACGCTGAGCGCAGTAGCGTTCAGCTTCACCCGCCCATCCATTGTTTTGTTTCTGGTACTTCCTGGTCCGTGACGTCACCACACACGCCACTCAACAGCTGCTCAACCACACCTGTGTTTAAATATATTGGACTATAGGCAAATCAATTATAAATGTCTCAGTTATCGCTAGCAGTTGAAATTTCCCTTCCCGTTGGGCATAACCTTTTTTTTAGGCAAAACTGTTCTCCCTGTATCACAGTCAAGTATGCTAAACATTTCAATATCGTATAATGGCAACTTACTGCACAGACATATGCACAAGAGTAAAAATTTTTTTTTTTTTCTTCATACCAGTATTTCTCCCCTGGACCATCTATCTAAAAGATTTAGGAAAAAAAAAAACATTTGTAATTCTGTACAGGAATTGCTGTTGCGTCCTCCAACTCCAAGACTGGTATTAATCTTAAACAACATTTTTTAACTCTGTGGTGGGGGTAATACATCAGAGATCATTTGTGTTGGCCCCGCCCAGTCCTCCAAGGTTCTGAAAATGTGTTTACTTTGCAAGAGCAGGGTGATGTATTATTTTAATGTTCAAACTACATCCAAAAAGCAGTGCAATGCATTACAGTAAGGGAAAACTTGCATGCAATGATGGTCATTTTTTTTAACTATTAGACCTATAAATGTTCCCTCAGCAGGCGCCTGGCAAGTAAGGGCTACTGTAGATGAGGATGAGGAAGAGCAGGCCCTGCCGGTTTTGCCTCCTTAACCTGCGGGAGCGCCAGAACCAATGCAACGCTCTCTCTACTATCCCCAGCGAAGACTTCACACAGCCAGTATAACACCTTGCACACCACCCGGCCTATCCTTTACCAGGTGAGCCACTTGGGGACCCCCCCCCAGGTGAGCCACTTGGGGACCCCCCATCCTCTTAGGCATTTCTACATGTTATAAAATGTGTGAAAGATTACATTTTTGATATACAAGCATATAGCTTATTCTATTCTTGTGTTTTCTAAAATAAAAATGGCAAAGTACAGTTGTGCCGGTTGCTATTATGGTAGTGACATTTAAATTTCAAAACCTCTACAAATTAAAAAAACTACTTACAGATAATTCCTGTCACTACAAATATTCTTCACTTTATCGTTTCAACGGCCCTCAGACTTTTGAGTCACGATTACATTGTAACTTGTGACAAGGACCCAGATACGGTTGAACTGTTTACAGTGTTTACGAGAGTATATGAAGGGCAGCTGTCCATTTGGCTGTGTCAAACTTCATGTGTTCATTCAGTGGATCATCTGAACTGAAGAACAGAGTCCTTAGGTCAAAGCATTTTAACACATATGAAAAATGCAATATTTAAATAATTGCTATAGAAACCATTTAGAATGACTGCAAGCATCATTACAAAGTAAGGGTGCTATAAAAACAACAGCAATGGAACTATAATTAAACTTTTATTTAAAAAAAAGAATAGGAACAGATCATGAACTGAGCTTTAGCAATACATACCAAATGAAAAAAAAACACATTTAAAGCAAACCATTCTTTTATTTAACACAGAGTGAACTTGGAAAGGAACAACATTATATTTAAAACTGAATTACTTAAACAGAACAATAATTCTGTGCCTTTCCTAAAGTATGATTTCACCACTTTCTAAAAGCTTTCAATCAAACAGCATGATTGAAAACAATATTGATTTGGAACAGCTTGGCTTTTGTATTTATAATATCACTGGATTCACTCCCAAGTCATCATGGTGACAAATTGAATTCACAGGCGCCTTACTATTTATTTGATGTTTGTTTGTTGGTCTGGCTTTTGAAGAGCTAGCCAAGAAAATCACACTGCAGATATTTACATTTCTAAGGTGTTAAGGTCCATGCTTATAAACAGTCCAATAAACTGTGCTTTTAGGTATGCAGATGGATTTCAGATTAAAACATGGTGTTTAGTAAGGAGGTTTATTCTTTACAAGATTCCTCTGTCACAGTTTCCTAATTAAAACCAGCATTGCAAGCATAGCCAGACCCTTTTAAACTTGTCCTGGGCGGCTTCGTGAGCAGCCTGTAAATAAAGCCACTCGGGTAAGTACATCCGGACTAGCGCCTCATAGTATGCACCTCCAAGAATAGTAATGGAAATGTAACAAAATACATTCATATGAATGCATTATTAATTGTGTTCTTGTAATTCAAACATTTGCATTCGCTTGTGTTTCACATCAGGATCCCTGAAAAGTGAAACAAACAGAGAACACTGTAAAAAGACCAGGCTGAATCAAAAAGGCAATGTAAACCCCAGAGCCCCTGGAATAGCTGTGTGGCCTGTCTTGAAAATCCAGTTATTAGTATTGAGCTGTGGATTTGATTTATAAGACGGGAGGCTTTGTTCACCCAAGCTTCAATAGAAAAAAAAGCAAATTAAACATAAGCAAGTGTGCTTGCATTGAAAACAACAGAATATTCATAATGAATTTCCCCTCCCAGAACTGACTGTGTCAATGTGTTGTCTAAACAAGACAGATCAGCTTATGTTTGGATGCATTAGTGTATTCCATTCAAGCTAATATGTCTGGATTGTGCCCCAGAAACTAATTTGTAGACCAGCAGTAATTCAGTAATTGCTTCTTTTGAAATTTGAGTCCTAGTCAAAGTTGATTTTATAAATATATGCTTGAGTATAGTTTGCATATATAGAGCTGTCTGGGGGTGTTGACTAGAATAATCTTCATTATAAATTGTTTATAACTAACTGTGGTATCGGTCTAATGAAAATATTAATAGTTATGCAAAAATAATTTCTGCTACAGTATTTTTTATAGTTGTAGTTGTAATACAATGTATTCAATACCCGTGGTTTTACTGTGTTTTATTAATTTTGAATAGATGCCATGTTGTCAAACCCTTAAAACTATTAATAGTTTTTTTTATTTGCTTCATGCCTATATTTTTTCAATTTCTCAAATGTTATACAAACGCTTATTAATCCTTATACCTGCACAGTTAACATTTACAAAACAAAAAAACCTATAATTTAGACATTTTAGACTAATTATTTCTTTATTGTAATTCTTAAGAGTTGTACTTCTTTGTCCTGTTGCTCCAAGATGTAGATATTATCATTTTTCTCTAAATCTATGTAAGCGATTGTGCCCGGAGGCCATACCGTGTGGTAGTTCACCGCCAACTGAAGTCAATGGAGCGAATGAAAGTCAAGGTCAACTACTTTCATTGAGAGGGCACTATCGCTATTAGAAAAAGATTTTTCTCATTATGTTCTTAAAAAAAAAAACACTTTAAAGCCTACATTTACCTTGAACTTATATGATTAATTGGGTAACCTTCTGCTGAGAAAAGTTTTAGGAACATAGTCCCAAAAATGTTCATAAAGGATCCCATACATAATTAAAGAAAAACAATATACTGTATATCTTTATTAAACAAATAACCTTTGTCTGCATGTCAGGGCTGATTATAGTTTATCTGGACAGTGCCAGATATCTGAAAGGAACAACACAGTCAGCACCACCTAATTTCTGCATAAATGAGATACAACTCTGTATAAGCTGGAGTGTCAACATCGCAGGTGCCTCGCCTTGTGATAAGATGTGATTTCATTCTTTTTTATTTCATGTAGAAATAAAAAAAACAGCGATTAGTTTTGTTTAGGAATTTTAAAAAATTTGACTCGTATTTAGCATGTGATGTGATTTTATTATTTTTCTTTTCATTTAGAAACAAAAAAGTGTGACTAAGGTTATCTCAAATACCTCTCGTTTAACTGGAGCAGCCGCTTATTCTGGATATTTTTCCTTCTCCCGAGGCATCCCGATAAAGCGATGCCGGCTATATTACTGAATTATCTGCGTCTCGATTCGTTGTTGTTGAAAGATGCTGTCCGAGTTCCAGTTGAGCTGACAGGCTGTGATTGGCTGTTGCGGTTACAGGACTGGTTGCTTTCATCGGTGCAGAGTATTGATTGGCTGTTTTTGGCAGATAATTTGATTTACAGGTGATTCGGTGACGTTCCAGCAGGCATCTACCCTCTGATAGAAGCCCTCTAGAGCTGGAAGCTGATTGGCTGATGTTGGCTAATTTTACCTAACTTTGAGCTTCATTGCTGAGGGGAGCGACCAACACTTTTTCAGCAACCCAGAAAAGGGAGATGTTTGGAGTATCCTAGAAGTGCTAGGACTAAACAGCCTTCCTCGTTCATTCAAATCATGGGACAATGTGACCTTTAAAATATAAATTTAGAGTAGGTGGGAGGCTAATAACTTAATGTTGGTGCACCAGGACCCTGAACCTCTCAAAATGATTGCAAGCACTATACAATAGTATAGGGAATGTAAATAAAGCCATTTGGATGACATTTGAGATCTTTCTCTCCATCCCTTTCAAACTGGAGTCGAAGCTCCCCTCATCGCCAGCTCTATATTAAATCTGCTTGACTTTCTTCAAGGTTGTAATAGGGGTATTCCACAGTGGCATCAATAAGGTAAGAGGAGTCAGTTCCATGTGTCCAGTGAAATCCCTTCAACGTGTAAAATCAATATACCAATCAATAAAAGGCGCCAGTCTTTATCGCTGTCTGGCAGGCCCCATACAATATAATGCAATATTCAATTCTGAAGGGTCTTTATGAACACCTCAAGGTGTTGTTAAACAGACAGCTAAAACACGACTTGTTAAAACTTACAACAAACCAATCTAGTCATTATACTATATCTATGGCATGACTCATGTGGTGAATCGTGCTGTTATTGCAATATGAATTTATGCATCGACCATGATAAGGAGTTACTCCCCTTCAGGGCCATTTTGTACACAACTATGTGGAGAGCCAGTGCTTTTTAGTGGGTTATTTTACCCTGGGATGAGCCGCTGTTTTCATGTCTCACAACTGCATGGGCTCTGAGGAGCAGGTCAAACCGATTCACTTCTAGTTTAACATCTCTCTCTCAAAAATGGCTGCTGGTTGGTGCCGGTTTGGTGTACTGATTGTATTATGCACATATTTAGAGGTTAACTCTCGACTGCACTGCAACCTTATATGATTTGAATGAGACTTTCCCTTTAAGTAAATCTTACCACTACTGCAGTTCTATTTGATTCCGATGAAACACATACATTATAGTAATAAGATATTAAAATCAGCAGTATAATGCAAGGAACTTTTTTTAGCATGCACTATGCTTTGTCTGTCTTTGGATGCTGAGATTATGGGAGACTCACTAATTCTATGATGTTGGAAACACAGTGGGAGTTTTAGGTATAGTAAAGAACAAGTTATCCTATGAAATATTTTCTAAATTGTTGTCAGGTGCGTAAAGGTTGATCTCATTACAGTTTAACAACTTTTAAGATGAATCTGTTTACCTATGTCAACCTTTTAATGATTTTATCTTATTGATTTCAGATTATAGCATGACTTTGACCAACCTTGCACATACCACTGGTTATGTTAAGTAAAACATATAGAGAACAGAATTTTATATCAAGTAACCTGAATGTCGTGTGCATGAAGAATGTGCTGCCTCCTGGGACCCACACAGCTTTATCGGATAGGTCTATTCTGATGAGCACAGATTGAAATTGTGCATACGTGTCACCTTGTATCCTAGTCTCATCAAACTTCAGAATCTAAGCAAGGTTAGGCATATTCAGTACTGATACAGGGTTTCGTCCAAAAAGTAGAAACACCTGCCCTAACAGTGTCAATAAAACAGAGTAGGTAGCAGAGCTGCGGGTCTGCCCATTTATAACAAATTGTATTCTACCCTTTAGACTGTTTACTCTACTGTAACGACATAGAAAACTGAAAGCATTGTGACAAATTTGAAAAATAACTGTAAACCTACAATACATGGTGCTTCAATTGTCATTTCATATGATTTGCTTTAAAAAAAATACATTTGCCTTAATATGTAATGGTTTTGCAGTCATTTTCATGATTTTTGCTATCCGCCTTTGCCCAGCTATGAGCTTGCTTTGAGTCTAGAATATCCTCAAAACGCTTCTAGGGGAAAATCGGCGAAAAAAAAAGTCAATTCAGGATCCTCCAGACAAGCTCAAAGCAAGCTTAGAGCCGAGTAAAGCCAGGTTTAGAGAAAATGTATTATACCTCAATACGGGAGTAACAGAACACAGAGCCCAGAATGATTAAAATGACAATGGAAAGTAAATATTCATTAAGCAAATATACTCTATTATCAATACAAATAAACTAAATGAATGTAGTATAAAATGTGCTCTACTCATTCCAAATCTAAAAAGAACATTAAACATATGGTTCATTCTACTTGTACATCATGTTCTTGCTACTTTTGTCACTGAATAAATGAGACACATGGTGAAGTAGAAGAAAAAATATATATTTAGTTGTTTTATATAAGTTTGAGTTTAAATAAAACAAAATGCAGACGTTTTAGCCCATTGGAAACCATTACAGCCATTGATTTTATGCACTTTTTAATAATTCACTTGCTGCAATGCAATCACACTACTAAGCCACATTGCCATAAGTTCCCTTTACTGAGACATTCCTCCACATCTTTTATTCAGGTCCAGTTGTCTGAGGCACTGCATGCATACTGGAGGGAGGGAGGGGGTATTGTTGTCATAGTCGATGAGTCGCAGAGTAGTAAATTAAATTTTTAACAGGGAGGAACTGTCTGCAGCCCGGAGACTGCTGCCTGTCAGATTGTAAGTAGATAAGCGCCTTCCACTTGTGAATTCCAAATAGATTTTCACCATCTGTTTGAAGGATGACTGGGCCAATGCTAGCGTTATAACCTTCCTGCTGTGAAAACATTGACACCACAGACATGTAGCCACTTTACCAGCACAAGGGCCATTGAGGACCCTTTTTGCAGAAAGAACTGCACACGCACAAATAAATAAACAAAAAAGGATTTCCGTTGTCCGAGTCATGATTGCGATTCGTGATTTACCATAAGCAACCTTGATTAGAAATTATTAGCGCCAGTCTTTGAATGCTGAAATTATGGGAGAACCACTAATCCCATGATTTATACAGCTGAAGACACAGTCAGAGTTTTAGGCATCTCCCAGCAGCCTAATACAATAAGCAAACAGTTCTTCCAGTAATGAATGCAGGCAAGGCATAGGACAAGCTAAAAACAAGTTCATTGTATGTACACATTGATACTTCTATAAATGTTACTTCCATGAAATATGGTTCCTTCTTAACAAACAATTTAGACAAGGGTAGTAACATTATTAGCGTCAAGTAATTTACGTGACAAGGGTTTTATTACAAATATAAACTGGTAATCAGTGCCTTTATTGTTATTTGAGCCATTTTAAGTCTATAATTTACAAGTTTACCTTTTCAGTGTTTTATTTAATGGTCTGTGTTCAGACCATGCAATGAAGCTTCCTGATTTGTGGTTGAAGTTCCTAGGTTTCCAGTTTGTAACTGTGTAGCTACTTCTACACAATAATGTGCTTAGCCTAGCGTACATGTGTGTGTAAAGCCAGGTAGAATCAAAATATGAGTGATACCTATTCATGAGTGTACAACCCAGAAGTGGTGAAGTGGTCAATTAGGCAATGAAGTCAATATTATATTTAAACCTGTGTTAAGTATGGGGAGGAGAAGCTAGTTGAGGGAATCAGCATTTGATACTAGAAAAAACAGTGTAAGAGGATTTGAGGGACTATATTTTGGTTTATGCTTCAGAAAGTGACAGAAAATTTGCTTGACAGGAGCCGTCAGCAGTGAAGCAAACTTTCCAGACTTCTGTGGGATTTTTGGATGGGATCCAATAAACAGGTACAAAATCTAAATCTATTTCTAGAAATAACTATTATTAAGTCAGGTCATGGCAGAAGGATATGTGCATGCAAAGTATAACGAAATAGCATCAACAAAGCTTCTGCAACACAGAACAACTTTGAACTGCACTCTGCACTGACGGTTTTTAATTATTATATGGCTCCAAACCAAACATGTTTTTCAATTGCCAAGTATTTTAGTAAAAAAAAAATGATATATTAAATAAATGGGGACTGTGGTTGGTAGAAGGGTTTGAGATTTGTGTGTTGCCTGTATATTTATTGTTGCATTGTTTAGTATTTCTGTGATGTGCTTGCAACTTAAAAACACATTCTCACAAATACTGGGATAAGCAGTTCACTTTTAAACTTGTTTTTTCAGAATAACATTCTATTGAAATTTATAGCAAAAGCACATAACAGATAGTCCTCTCCAACTGTGGTTATTATAAAATATAAATATTTAAAAGTGTAACTGATTAGCCATTTTATCGTATACAATGTACATAGTCAAAGAATAAAAAAAAGAATACTTTTGTGATGACCCAGAATCTCTAATCTGAAGCTTGCATATAAATAGTTTCATTATACCAGAGCTGGGTATATTCTGAATATTTATCTGTATAAATTAAATGATTTTGTCTAGGGTTAGAACATCCATTGTTAGATTTCTCAAAAGCAATAGCGGGAGAAGTGCAGTATTTTTCCCAAGCGCAAAGGATAGTTTTTTTTAGTTATTACTAAATAAGTGAGTAGTTTAATCTCTGAGCATGAAAGAAAAACATCAGTTGTATCTCCTAGCACTGCCAGATTGAGAGAACAAATAAGGTATTTGGTTGATGCGAAAGCAAACGTCTGACCAGATTTAGTAACTTGAGTACAATACCAAATTAAGTAAAAGGCAAGTGTGTAGTTTTACAGCTTTAAAGTTGGGAAAAGATAGAGTATATGTTGCCATACTGCAGTAGGTGTATATCGTGTTACAAAAGTTACTTTAATGTGTAATATTTACATTAATTTCATTTTCACTTTTGTGGACTGTATACAGTTGTTTTCTTAAATAGTATATTTTAGTAAAATGTTCTTATGTGTTTTACAAAACCTAAATATTAATTCTGTTTGTACTTCTGTTGTTTGTAATAAAATCACACATTTACGAGATTGTACTTCATGTCATTGTGTATTTCTTAAAAAAAAAAACTTACAGAAAAACATTTTTTTTATTTAATGAATTAATGTTACAGTCCTCTATGTAGGTTCATAATGGAATAAACGCTGCCTGTAGTTCACACTGTGACAGGCTTCCAGATGACGCTGCTGTTGCTTTAATACCGTAGTAGTGCTGGGAAAGGAAACGTGTGCAACTCTTTCTTTTAGGTTCGGGTCGAATAACAGTTGTTTTACTTCGGGTCGGGTCGGTTCCAGGTCGGGTCGGTTTGATTTATTTGGAGCCATGAAGACCTCTAATCAAGAGTATGTTCTTCACTTGTATACTAAACAGATCTTTAAAGGGGAACAAGCTTCCACCGAATGACAGAAAATGTATTCATATAAACAACATGGGCTACATACTTTATACCAATAGTTTGAGTATTTTAGATATTGCATTTAATTGTTGTTGGTGCCTGTATATCCGGCATGTTTCCTTTCCACTGCTAGGTACAAGACAGAAATGTACACAGTTATTTTCACACAGCATGCCCAATACATTGACTAGGTCAGTACATTGACTGGGTGCAGAGAGTGCATCCACATTCGCAGCAGCTGTAATATTTACTTCATCTCATGATAACTTAGTTAAAACATATGCTTTGTGAACAAAATTGTCAATATTTCTATATTGTACGTGTGCACAAATAAATATGCAACAGCCCAGTAAATCTAGAAGGGATTTACATGCATACAGAATTGGGCTGAAACATGGCAAATTAAAGTCACATGTCATATGTGGCAGTCACAAAAAATGTAAGATTGAAACTAGAACAGGCTTTAGAAGTAGACCTTAGCCTCATAGTAGACTCTGCAACTAGGCAGAAGCAGTTTAAAAGGCGGGAGGTCGCTCTGTATTTAAAGGCTGTGATGAGGTTGTAAATTGCAATTGTGAGACCGTACTTAGAATCCTGTGTTCAGTTTTGTTCCACACACTACAAAATGTTCAATCAGATACTAGTAACCGGACGAGCATTGAGGGCCTCAATGGCTTCCTCTCCTTCATAACTCTTCTAATGTTCTTGTTGATTCAAATGCTATACTTACTTGACTAGAATAATGAGAGTAACAACCTTGTAAATGCAATATTATTATTTGTTTATTTAGCAGACGCCTTTATCCAAGGCAACTTACAGAGACTAGGGTGTGTGAATTATGCATCAGCTGCAGAGTCACTTTGTGACAGGATGACTGGGCGGTGACGTCACGGCAGAAACAGGAACAAAAACGACAGAGAGAGGTGGAGTTTGGTGGAGCTGAGCGAATGCTTTCGCTCAGCATTTAATGAATAAACAGTCAGAAAATAAACAGTTGTAACAAAAACACAGGACACGGCACATTCGCCAAAACAAGAGAGACAAACAAAATGGACTAACACTACACAAAACACGGTGAGCAGATGTTTTAACTTTACGTTATTATTCTATTGTTGTTTACCTCCGTCTCCACACCCGTTCTCCACTCACCGAACACCCAACCCCGAGTGAGTGAAAACATGCAGCTTTTATGCAGTTGTACCGAGACTCGATTGCTAGTCAATCATTCAATTGGAATCTCGGTACAACTGCACGTGAATTAATTAAAGTGCAATTCCCGTGCTCACATATTATTACTTTTACTTGCACGTGATGTGATGTGCCATCCTCGTGCCTAAATACAAATATACAATTTAAACACACGTGAAACACAGACCGCTTATATCCCGTGTACCAATGCCTATACACCAACATTTACACACAACACGTAACATATAACATACACAGGGGGCACTTTGCCACATATACCCCCCTTGTGCAAAGCACACATGGCCTCAATGGCCACCTCCCCTCAGTCCCAAAGTCCCGGAAGAGGGGAAGCAAGTTGTTTCTGGGGTGGCCATGGTGGAATGTCTGGCACCCCCAATTCTTCGTGGCTGGCAGCTCCCTCTTCCGGGCTTCAGCCACACTATCTCCTGCCGCGAAAGTGCAGCTGGGGAGCTGGTCTCCTGACCTCCCCCTTCATGGCCGGCAGTTCCCCTCCGTGGGGCTCCGCCACCCAATTTCCGGCAGCGAAACTTCTGCGGGGAGCTGGTCTCCTGACCTCCCCTTCTTTGTGGCCACCAGCTCCCCTCCGTGGGGCTCCGCCACCGTGTTTCCTGCCACGGAAATGCAGCTGGGAAGCTGGTCTCCTGACCTCCCCTTTCTTCATGGCCGGCAGCTCCCTTCATGGGGTTCTGGCCACAGTGTAGCGACCCCAGGCGAAGCAGGATCCCTGGCGACCCCAAGCGACGGTAGCAGCAGCGGACCCTCGGGAGGCGACGGCAGCAGCAGCGGACCCTCGGGAGGCGACGGCAGCAGCAGCGGACCCTCGGGAGGCGACGGCAGCAGCAGCGGACCCTCGGGAGGTGAACTCGGGAGGGGAGCCCCTGGCCATAGAGGCGGCAGCGGGAGCTCCACTTCTCCCTCGTACCCTGCACCCTGTGTGGAGCAAAAGGCAGCCCCAGGCGATGCGGAGCGACAGGCAGCCCAGGCGATGCGGAGCGGCTGGCAAACCCAGGCGATGCGGAGCGGCTGTGTGACAGAAATATAATGAGTTCTGGTGATAAATCTTCCTCCCGACCTGTGAGGGCGCTAAAGAACGGGAGGAGAAGTATCTGGAAGGGCTGGCCTGACAGTTCGTTTCCGGAACCGGGAAGTGGGTCAGCCTGGAAAGAAGCGAGACTCTGTTGTAAGACCGTTTTGACTTGAAAGATAAACGAGGGGCAGCTGCAAGTAAACGAGAGGCAGCTGCAACCGTTTACCTAGATATCATGCGGGATTACATATAGGGGCCAGGGTAACGCTGATCTTTTCCTTCATTTGGGTTAGAGCGATAGGAGAGAAGGACTGAGAGAGGAGCTCTCAGAGAAAGAGAAAAAGTAGTGTTACGTGTTGTGTGTTATTTTTGTCTGTCTGTAATTGTCTGTCTGTTTTGCACCACTAGACAGTTAAAACACACCTCCGGAGCTGTCGCCACGAAAGCACTATCCGGAGCACCACTGCACAGAGCACCTTCACGTTTGGATTCACCCAGGACTGGTGACCGTGCCTTTGTTTTCTGTTCAGGACTGTGTTTGGTTACTCACGCTCCCCGTGCTTTACACATCGTTGTGTACTGCCGGGGATTTATTATTTGACGGTCGCCAGACCTGGAAAAGGCACAATAAAACACTTATTCACCCAATTACCGTGTCTGTCTGTCACTCCTGCATTGCATCACCGCTACACCTGTTCCCCTTACCAACCACTTTGCCACACGTAGGGAGTACCAGAGAGCCCCAGAGACACGCCCCAGGGTGGTGGCAGAGCGGTTGTGCGACCACATGGTGCATTGGCTGACCCCAGGGAAGAAGACCGCCCAACAGATGGGGGAAGCCATTGTGGTAGAGCAATTCTGCCATGTGGTCGGCGCCGAAACCCAGGCGTGGATACGGCGCCACAACCCTGACACCCTGGAGGAGGCAGTCAAGCTGGCAGAAGATTTTGAGGACTCCCTGACTTCTGCCCGGTCGAGATCCTATCGGCCCCTGCCCTTCGGAGCAGTCGACCTCTCCTCCCTCTCCTCCAACACCACCACCCTTGTTCCCGGGACCCAGACCTCCGAGGCGCCGACCCCATTGGGCCCCTTGCCTCCCCCATGGAGACCAAGGTTGGCCCCAGCTGGGGTAGAGGTGCTGCCCTGCCCCGTTGCCATACCAGCAGCGGGACAGATTCATACCCTATGTCCCCTCTGTCCCTCCTATCTGTTTTAGGTGCCACCAGCCGGGACATCTGGCCAGGTCATGCCCGCTGCCATGGAGTGTGACGTGGCCGCGTGCAATTGGGCACCTGAAACTGGTAAGTGTGGGGAAAATGGTCGGGAGGGGCCTTGTTTGATTAATGTGGTTTTAGGGAATGTGAAAACCCACGCTTTAGTGGACACAGGGTGTGAGCAAACCTTGATTAGGACAGCTCTCCTGGGCGGTGTGTCGTGGCTGCCACGAGGTCAGGTGGCCATCTCCTGTATCCATGGAGACACGGCGCATATCCCACATTAAAGTATATTTATCGGTAGGACCGATAAAACGTCACCTTGTAGTCGGGGTGGCGGAAAGGTTGCCACACCCAGTTATTCTGGGCGAGACTGGCCAGAATTCAAAGAATTGATAAAAAATGGCAGTCTCAGCCTCACACGTAAACGTGGCAGAGAAAAAAAAAGGAACGGATTGGTGATGTGTTTCCTTTTCACACTGAAATGTTTTCCCCTCTTTTCCGTCCTAGAAAAACAAATAAGGAGAGACGGACCGCGAAATGGGAGGGAGCGTTTTGAGACAAGGTTGGGGTCTGGTGGGAGAGTGCTGCAATGGTAACAAACGCCAGTCGAAGGGAGTGGGAACGCAGTGTGACCGAGAGAGCGAGGTTACTGGGCCAACTAGGGCAGAGGTTATTCCAGCCCCTCTCAATGTACCGGACCCGTGGTACTCAAGCGGACCTAGTGTGGGGCCAACATAACGACCCGTCACTGGTGCACGCTTGGGGGCAGGTCCGGTCCATTGAAGGTAAGGATGTTGACGGCGCTGGGGCTAGTATATCCACATTTCAGTATCAAGGGGCAATTACTGTATAGGGTAAACCAAGCCGCGGGCACAGGACAGCCTGTAACACAATTGTTGGTTCCCCCGTCTTGTCGGACCGAGGTCATGAGGCTGGCGCATGATATCCCTTTTGTGGGGCACCTCGGAGCCGAGAAGACGAGGGAACGGATATTGGCTCGATTCTATTGGCTCGGTCTTCATACTGATGTGTCGAAATATGTAGCCACATGCCCAGACTGCCAGCGAGTAGCGCCGGGTCGAGTGCGCCCCGCCCCTTTGGTCCCACTGCCAATTATTTCCACTCCTTTCGAGCGCATTGCAATGGACATAGTGGGCCCTTTGCTACCTTCTGACTCCGGGTATACGCATATATTAGTGGTGGTGGATTATGCAACGCGATACCCGGAGGCAGTTCCATTGAGGTCCACTAGTGCCGCTGCAATAGCCACCGAGTTAGCGCAGATTATGGCTAGAGTAGGGATCCCCCAGGAGATTTTGACCGATCACGGAACCAATTTTTTGTCCAAGACGTTACAGCAGGTGTACAAAATATTGAAAATACGTCCCATCAGGATTTATCATCCACAATCGGACGGTCTGGTGGAACGTTTTAATCAGACCTTAAAATCGATGCTGAGGCAGTTTGTAACACAGGAGCAAAAACATTGGGCATCGCTTCTTCCCTACCTCCTTTTTGCGGTGAGAGAAGTGCCGCAGAGTTCAACGGGGTTCTCCCCCTTTGAGCTCCTGTACGGCCGGCAGCCTCGCGGCATTCTCGACCTGCTGAGAGGGGTGGGAGGAGCACAAAGGCTCGTCAAAAATGTAGTTAAGTATGTGCTCCTACTAAGAGATCGCCTGGATTTGGTCGGTCGTTTGGCCCAGGACAACCTCAGATCGGTTCAGCACCGACAGCAGCAGCATTACAACAAAATGCACGGATTCGAACCTTTCGACCAGGGGACAAGGTAATGCTGCTACTTCCCTCATCAGAATCAAAACTGTGTGCTAAATGGCAGGGGCCGTATGAGGTGATTCGGGCTATAGGGAAAGTAAATTATGAAATTAGACAGCCCGATCGCCGGAATGAACGTGAAATTTACCATGTTAATTTGTTAAAGCCCTGGCAGGCAAGGGAGGTCTTATTTATAGCCCCAGGCAATATGGAGGATGATTTAGGCCCCTGTCCAGAGACCCCGAGCACAAGAGCGATTTCAATGGGGGAACAATTGGTTCCGGATCAGCTAAGAGAGCTGCGTAAGCTTATTGAGGAGTTCAGCGATGTTTTTTCTGACGTGCCCGGCAGAACAAACTTAGTTGAATATGACATTATCTCTCCACCAGGTGTCACAGTGCGAGAGAGATCGTACCGGATCCCGGAAAGTCGACGAAGTGGCGTTCGCAAAGAGGTATGGGATATGCTCGAGCTTGGGGTGATTGAACCTTCCAGGAGCGAGTGGTGCAGTCCAATTGTCATAGTGGCTAAGAAAGACGGCACCAACCGCTTCTGCGTGGATTTCAGGAAGGTAAACGCTATTGCTAAGTTCGATGCGTATCCCATGCCTCGGGTCGACGAACTTTTAGACAGACTGGGAAAAGCGAGGTTTATTTCCACTCTGGACCTGACGAAGGGATACTGGCAAATCCCTTTAACCCGCAGCTCCAGAGAGAAAACCGCATTTTCAACACGAGAAGGGCTGTTCCACTTTAAAACCATGCCATTTGGGCTACATGGTGCGCCCGCTGCCTTTCAGAGACTGATGGACCAGGTTTTACGCCCACATCATGAATATGCAGCAGCGTATATTGATGACGTGGTGATTTACAGCTCCACCTGGCGAGAGCATTTGGCTAGGGTTGCAGCCGTTCTTCAGTCTCTAAGGGCAGCCCGGCTGACAGCTAACTTGAGGAAATGTGAGTTTGCAAAAAAAGAAACTCAATATTTGGGATTTTTAATGGGAAATGGAAGGGTGAGACCTGTGGTCTCCAAAATCCAGGCTTTGGTTGATGCAGCGATCCCCAAAACCAAGACTCAGGTGAGGTCACTACTGGGCTTAGCCGGTTATTACCGCCGTTTCATCCCCGAATATGCCACAGTGGTTAACCCATTAGTTGACCTCACCAAAAAGAGTGCTCCAAATTTAATTAAATGGTCAGCTGAGTGTCAGGGGGCGTTTGATACGATTAAGCGTAGACTTTGCCAGGCCCCCACTCTTATTACTCCAAATTTCACCAAGAGATTCATCCTCCACACCGACGCATCGGATGTAGGTTTGGGTGCAGTCTTGTCCCAAAAAGTAGCTGGAGTAGAACACCCGATAGTGTTCCTGAGCAAAAAATGTTACCTCGAACGTAACTACTCCGTGAGTCGAAAAAGAGTGTTTGGCCATTAAATGGGCTACTCACTCTTTACGATACTACCTGCTGGGACACTCATTTGATCTTGTCACAGACCACGCCCCACTCAAGTGGTTAAGCACAATGAAGGACAGCAATGCCCGGATAACTCGGTGGTATCTGGCATTGCAGCCCTTCATGTACCATATGGTACACCGTCGCGGGAAAGACCACCAAAATGCGGATTATTTTTCCGGGAGGGGAGTAATGGGAAAGGTAGATTTAGCCGAGTGTTCCTTCGGCTCCACTCTGAGCGGTGGGATATGTGACAGAAATATAATGAGTTCTGGTGATAAATCTTCCTCCCGACCTGTGAGGGCTTAAAGAACGGGAGGAGAAGTATCTGGAAGGGCTGGCCTGACAGTTCGTTTCCGGACCGGAAGTGGGTCAGCCTGGAAAGAAGCGAGATTCTGTTGTAAGACCGTTTTGACTTGAAAGGTAAACGAGGGGCAGCTGCAAGTAATAAGGCAGCTGCAACCGTTTACCTAGATATCATCGCGGGATTACATATAGGGGCCAGGGTAACGCTGATCTTTTCCTTCATTTGGGTTAGAGCGATAGGAGAGAAGGACTGAGAGAGGAGCTCTCAGAGAAAGAGAAAAGTAGTGTTACGTGTTGTGTGTTATTTTTGTCTGTCTGTAATTGTCTGTCTGTTTTGCACCACTAGACAGTTAAAACACACCTCGGAGCTGTCGCCACGAAAGCACTATCCGAGCACCACTGCACAGAGCACCTTCACGTTTGGATTCACCCAGGACTGGTGACCGTGCCTTTGTTTTCTGTTCAGGACTGTGTTTGGTTACTCGCGCTCCCCGTGCTTTACACATCGTTGTGTACTGCCGGGGATTTATTATTTGACGGTCGCCAGACCTGGAAAAGGCACAATAAAACACTTATTCACCCAATTACCGTGTCTGTCTGTCACTCCTGCATTGCATCACCGCTACACCTGTTCCCCTTACCAACTAGTTTGCCACAGGCTGGCAACCCCAGGCGATGCGGAGCGGCTGGCAACCCCAGGCGATGCGGAGCGGCTGGCAACCCCAGGCGATGTGGAGCGGCTGGCAACCCCAGGCGATGCGGAGCGGCTGGCAACCCCAGGCGATGCGGAGCGGCTGGCAACCCCAGGCGATGCGGAGCGGCTGGCAACCCCAGGCGATGCAAGGCAAGCATCCTTGGCGGCGAGGCAGGCATCCTTGGGCGAAGCGAGGCAGGCATCCTTGGGCGGCGAGGCAGGCATCCTTGGGCGGCGAGGCAGGCAGTCAGGACAAGCTGGGGTGCGGGTTTTGGCCCTCTTCTCGGCCACTGCGGCCGGGCGGTTCTTCCCCATGCTTTCCTCAGCAGCCTATGCAAGGGCTGCTGAGGACCGCCAGCATCTAGTCCTGGTTTTTCTGGTGAAGGGAGAGGCAGCTCCTGCTCCTCTCCTCGTGACGGTGGGGAAGTGATACCAGCAGGCATTCATCCTCTGCTGGTTGGGGAAGTGTTACCAGCAGGCATTCATCCTCTGCTGGTGGGGAAGTGATACCAGCAGACATTCCTCCTCTGCTGGTGGGTTGGCGGAGGCAGAGGCAGCTCCTGCTGCTCTGCTCCTGCCGGTGGAGGTGGCGGAGGCAGAGGCAGCTCCTGCTGCTCTGCTCCTGCCGGTGGAGGTGGCGGAGGCAGAGGCAGCTCCTGCTGCTCTGCTCCTGCCAGTGCAGGTGGGAGCGTGTAGTCTCCTGGCGGAGGAGGTGGGAGCGGCGTGTAGTCTACCCTTGTTTCAGGGGACTGGTGCGGCCCTTCCTCTCTTGCAGGGGACTGGTGCGGCTCTGCCTCGGAAGGGGAGACCAGCAGGCATTCACCCTCTGCTGGTGGACAGGGACCCAGCAGGCATTCACCCTCTGCTGGTGGACAGGGACCCAGCAGGCATTCACCCTCTGCTGGTGGACAGGGACCCAGCAGGCATTCACCCTCTGCTGGTGAAGGAGGCAGAGGCAGCTCCTGCTGCTCTGCTCCTGGCGGTGGAGGTGGCGGAGGCAGAGACAGCTTCTGCTGCTCTGCTCCTGCCGATGGAGGTGGCGAAGGCGGGACCAGCAGGAATTCACCCTCTGCTGGTGGAGGTGGGAGCTGCAAGCAGTCCTCCCATGGAAATGGAGGTGGAACCAGCAGGAATTCACCCTCTGCTGGTGGAGACTGGGGCTGTGGACGCTCTACCTTCCCCTTCTTGGGCCGTGGACGCACCGACTCCTCCCTCTTGGGCTGTGGACGCACCGACTCCTCCCTTTTGGGCTGTGGACGCACCGACTCCTCCCTTTTGGGCTGTGAACGCACCGACTCCTCCCATTCAGGCGTAGGACATTCGGGCTCCTCCCACTCAGGCGTAGGACGTTCGGGCTCCTCCCACTCAGGCGTAGGACGTTCGGGCTCCTCCCACTCAGGCATAGGACGTTCGGGCTCCTCCCACTCAGGCGTAGGACGTTCAGGCTCCTCCCACTCAGGCGTAGGACGTTCGGGCTCCTCCCACTCAGGCGTAGGACGCTCGGGCTCCTTCCACTCAGGCGTAGGACGTGGCAGCAAGGGTTCCTCTTCTTCATCCTGCATGGGGCATAGGGCCAACGTGTGCCCATATGCCACACAGCCAGGGCACCACTCCCCCCATCCCAGTCTTTGGGCCATTTCTTGAAGGGTCCTGTGGACGGAGCAGGGTATGGTGGTGTGGTTAGGTTGGCCACAGTCTCAACACCACAGCCCTGCTTCCGCCTTTCTCCCTTTGCCCTCCTGTGCTCCTCTCCAGCCTCTTCTCCCCATTTCTTTTCCTTTTCAAAAAAAAAAACAAAACCTGCGGTTCCCGCTCTGGCCTGAGTCCTGGAGGCGCTGTTGTCCCACTTCTGTCACCACGTGTGACAGGATGACTGGGCGGTGATTTCACGGCAGAAACAGGAACAAAAACGACAGAGAGAGGTGGAGTTTGGTGGAGCTGAGCGAATGCTTTCGCTCAGCATTTAATGAATAAACAGACAGAAAATAAACAGTTGTAACAAAAACACAGGACACGGCACATTCGCCAAAACAAGAGAGACAAACAAAATGGACTAACACTACACAAAACACGGTGAGCAGATGTTTTAACTTTACGTTATTATTCTATTGTTGTTTACCTCCGTCTCCACACCCGTTCTCCACTCACCGAACACCCAACCCCGAGTGAGTGAAAACATGCAGCTTTTATGCAGTTGTACCGAGACTCGATTGCTAGTCAATCATTCAATTGGAATCTCGGTACAACTGTACGTGAATTAATTAAAGTGCAATTCCCCGTGCTCACATATTATTACTTTTTACTTGCACGTGATGTGATGTGCCATCCTCGTGCCTAAATACAAATATACAATTTAAACACACGTGAAACACAGACCCGCTTATATCCCGTGTACCAATGCCTATACACCAACATTTACACACAACACGTAACATATAACATACACAGGGGGGCACTTTGCCACACACTTACAATTACGTCTCACACAAAAGACAGAGCACAAGGAGGTTAAGTGACTTGCTCAGAGTCACACAATGAGTCAGTGGCTGAGGTGGGATTTGAACCGGGGGCCTCCTGGTTACAAGCCCTTTTCTTTAACCACTGGACCACACAGCCTCCTGGGTATTCACTGGTAAAAAGTTAATAAACAGCATAACTCATCTTTTTCAGCCTGACAAAAATTTTAATATAGAAAAACTAGTAATAAACCAACTCATTAAGCTTCAAAATGACAGTGTTGAAGATCTCAAAATTGAGTGTTAAAAAACAATTTAAAGGGCAGGAGTGTCAGTAAGATGATGGTGTAGGGTTAATAACAGTCTCAGCTATCTCTATAATATCTACTTGTATGCCATGGCATCGAAGGAGCAGTGTTTGCCCAAGTTTGTTATTTTGGTTAGGTTGGCCATCTAGTGGAGAATGTATGACAGGCAGAGATGATAAACTGTTCCTTTTATATGCAAGTACAGTATTTCCCACTATCTACAATCCTTCCCCACTAATTCCCCATTCATTTATATTTATGTCCCTCTTGTTCCCATGTCTTTTATTTTCTGTTATTTATTTATACTTATTTCTTCTCTCTCCTTCTCTTTTACATTCTTGCCTACATGACTAACTATCCTCTCCCTCCTCTGCAAACTTATTGTCCCGATCAAGGATAATTAGCACACACCCAAAATCAGGGGTGGAGACCACGCTCCAACATAGCATATATAGTGAATCTCAAACCATTGCAACATTTGAAGACAATGAAAAAGACTTTAAGTCAAAATGTTTGCCACTGAATTTAAGTTTCTTTTAGTGTTTCTAACTGTAGTACTATTGACGTCTTACATCCACAGCTTCTTTGAGATGTTAAAAAAAGGTTTGGATCCTCACATAGTCGCAGTGAAAACCTTAAAAAAAATCAAATTCTGGGAATGGCACCAACTGAATTCATGAGAAAGGAACTAAATTAGATGAGACATGTTGTCACAGTACAAGCATCAACACAGGTTTTAGGAATGAAAGAAACATCTCAGCCTTCTATGCCCATGTTGTAGAAAGAGTATTTATTCTTTTAAAGTGGTTGTGTATATATATTTTTTATATAAGCCTCATGTTTTGTGTACGTACTGTACTCTTATAAACGTTTACCAAGTTGCCCCATGGTTATACTATACATTAACCATACCTTAGGTTTGCCAGGTTTTTAAATATGCTTTACCATACCTCTCCGGGCTTTACAATGCTTACCTATGCTTTACCCTGTTTTTTATTATTTTTATTAATACTTTGTTATGCTTTTATTAGAAAAAAAAACTTTAAAAAGGGTGGAAGTAGTAAAAACTTCCAAGAAAATACACACTTCTGCTTTTGACTTGCCAGTCTTGACGCACTGTGTAATGATATCAAAGCTGTATCAGAGACTCACTGCAGCCAGCGTTATAATGAAGGGAGCACAGGGACTGGAGTGCAACACCTGCTACCGGGCCAGCTAGTTTGATTTCAGGTTTTTATGCCTGGCGAGTTGCTCAGCTCAGCTCAGGTGTTGGTGTCCTGTTTTGATTCTGTGCAGAGCTGCCAATTTGCTTTCCAGAGGGAGTAGCCTTATATCAAACACTGTGAAACATAGCGGTGAGTTCAGGGTAGCTGCCTATCACAGTATGTTAGATCTGAAGGTCTTGGAATGAGGGTGGACTGTAGAGATGTCTTGTCAGTTTCTTAGAACAATTCATCTTATATCAGAGAAACCGCTTGTGGGCCCTGTCAAACCGCATCAAATTGGCTTACTTATAAGACATCACACAGATTTGCATTAAAGACTAATACTCGGATTCCTTTTTAATATGGTACGCTATCCTAACAGCGCCTTTTAAAAAGTACCGAAAATCACAAAATAAACAATTGTGAAGATAACTGATGGGTTTTGGTATGCACTCTTAGGATTAAATAATTGCACACATAGTTTTTCTTATTAGGATAATAAGGATAGCAGTACTAGAATTTAATTTGTTGTCGAGGTTAATTTATAAATGTTCAGCATTAGATCACACAGCTGCGCAGGGGGTGGGTCCAGTGGTAGCAGGCAGGCAGACTGAAGAACGGACAGTCCGGGAGCAACGGCAACAAAACATCTTTTAACCCCAAAGTTTCTTTTAAGAAGGACCCAAATCTTCTGTGATAGCTGAAAGTTTAAGAGATATTTTTTTAAACTATTTATTTTCAAATATGGAAACTCCGAAGTTCAAGGGGAAGGAACAGAGCGATCAGAATGGCGAGTTTTGAATTTATTTGAATACTTACTTTTGCTTGTTTTCACTACTTTAATCATTGGTGTCCGATTCAGATTCATTCAATATCTCATGTACACTTCGGCGTCCCAAAAGTTCAACATTTACATAAATCTCGTCGGTCATGTTTATTGCGATAAATTCCAATATGTCTGCCATTTTTGTTTTTAAATTCTAGTGGCGTATGGATATGTGCCAGTGATTTGCCCGTTTTTGAAAAAAAGTGCCGACCCATGGTGATATGCTGTAATATCAACACCCCCATGTGACCTGTTTTGACCAATCAGGATAGAGTATTTAAAATACCCAATTTATGAATAATATATATATATATATATATATATATATATATATATACTTTGGATCTGCGTTCCTTCTATTTGTGTGGTTTTTGAAAGGGCTGATGTTGTGAGCTCGGGACAGCTGGTCCAGTACAGTGTTTGTTTGAGGGTGTATCCTAGATTTACTGTACTTATAAATTAAAGGCTATACTTAATATATTTACTGTACATAAGAAATGAATGGCTGACTGTGCTCAGATTGGCTGAAATGACCCAGAACTTTTTATTTTCAACAAACTCTGGACTACTGTTTCTTTTGTGTGCAGTGTATGCAGTTTCTAATCCATCATAGTGTCTCTAATTGTGTTATAGGGGACATATTAAGGGCTCAGTAGCTACTACAGCACCCAGTATCAGGCTGTAATTGCAATTGTAATTATATATGCAATAACATTTAATGCATTTAAACACATACTTGTACATACTGCAGCATAGCCTACCGATGATGAATTCATTTGGGTGCAGTGTGGTGTTGCTGCACAGTGTTTTTTTTGTATCAAAACCCCGGGCTGCACAACAACCCCACAGTGACCTGAGCAACACTGTATCTATATAGGATAAACACTTTTAAACAAGCTTTTATACAATTCAGCTTTCAGCAAACCCCTGCAATCAACATCTGTTTTCATGCTGCCTGCTTGCTTGAGTAGATTAGTTGGCTGGCAGTAGTAATGTTTAGATCTTGGAGTGAGGAATGAAATAGCCCTACAATGATTATGACATGCCTTGATAGTGGCGATCGTGCAACCCTCTCTCCAGAGCTGTCAACTTCTTCCCAGTGGCTCACACAATATACTCTCATGTGCCTCAGATCTTTCCAATGCACTGGCAAACATTGGTTCAATGACTTTATAATCACCCTGTTTGTTTTCATGATATAATGCCTTTAAAGATAATTGTCGTGTGAATAACAAGGAAAAACAATTCCCACTTACCCTGTGTGACAGGTCTGATTTGGCCAATCAGAATGAGCCCAGAGAATGCCAGGTGCCAGAATCTCAGAAGGACTTTGGCCGCTGGCTATCATTATGCTAATAAGCTTTTGTTTTTAACTCTAGGGAATACCACAAAAGAAACTGTTTACAAAGCACACATTATAGCTGATGGGTCTAATTAGAGGCTGGAGCGTTTAAAATCTGTACTTAAAGGTGGAGTGCCCTGGTTATAATGCTAATTCTAAGAGGCTGTAGCTAATTTGATTAGTGGTTTATAGCTAATGAAACAAACATGTCAGTAACACACATCTCCCACCACGTCTGTGTCATACGTTAGTAAAAATTTTATTTTAAAACAGTTAATGACCATCACATAGTGTACAGTAAGAAATGGCAATGAAACGTTTAATCATAATGTGATAAGCAGGTCTCCAGATATGTGCAAACATGTAGGTGTGACATACAAAGGGAGGGACGAAGGGTAATTCAGGTAACTCGCACCATGTTGACAGGAAATTGTACATGTATACTACCGGTCAAAAGTTTTAGAACACCCCCATTTTTCCAGTTTTTATTGAAATTTAAGCAGTTCAAGTCCAGTGAATAACCTGAAATGGTACAAAGGTAAGCGGTAAACTGCCAGAGGTTAAAAAAAAAAGTTTAGGTTACCAAAACTGGAAAATAATGTACATTTCAGAGTTATACAAAAGGCCTTTTCAGGGAACAAGTAATGGGTTAACAACTTACAGCTGTTCTGCAGCAATGGAAGTAAATTAAGCCTTGAAAGTTGATGCTAACAATTCCTACAGGTGTCCCAACTTTTGTTGATTACTTACAAACCCTCTGTCTGTATAAAAGCAGTGTTGGAACAGACTGTGTTACTACACCCTCTTAAGCATTATTTGGACAGTATTGTACTGCAGGAAGTAGTATATTGCTATCATAATGGCGAGAAAAAGGCAATTAACAAAGGAAGACAGACAGACCATTATAACCCTTAAAAGTGTAGGTCTTTCCTTTAGAGAAATTGCAAAGAAAGCCAAGGTGTCAGTGAGTACAGTTTCCTACACCATCAAAAGGCACTTGGAAACTGGAGGAAACTCTGACAGGAAGAGGTCTGGCAGACCCAAAGCCACAACAGAATCAGAAGACAAGTTTCTGAGAGTCAACAGCTTGCGTGATAGGCGGCTCACAAGACAACAGCTTCAAGCACAGCTTAACACTGGTCGAAGTAAGCAAGTCTCAGTTTCAACTGTGAAGAGAAGACTTCGAGCTGCAGGTTTGACAGGTCGAGTGGCAGTAAGAAAGCCATTGCTAAGATGGCCAAATAAGAAAAAGAGGCTTGCCTGGGCCATGAAGCACCGCCAGTGGACTACTGAAGACTGGAAGAAGGTCTTATGGACCGATGAATCAAAATTTGAAATCTTCGGTTCATCACGCAGGGTTTTTGTACGCCGTCGAGTAGGCGAAAGGATGGTTCCTCGGTGTGTGACACCAACTGTCAAACATGGAGGAGGAAGCGTGATGGTCTGGGGCTCTTTTGTTGGATCCAGAGTCGGCGACAGAGTGAGTGGCACCCTGAACCAAAATGGCTACCACAGCATTTTGCAGCGCCATGCAATACCCTCTGGTATACGCCTAGTTGGTCAGGGGTTCATCCTACAGCAAGATAATGACCCAAAACATACCTCCAGGCTATGTCAGAACTACCTTAGAAGAAAAGAACAAGACGGTAGGCTTCAAATCATGGAATGGCCAGCACAGTCTCCAGACTTAAACCCCATCGAGCTGGTTTGGGATGAACTGGACAGAAGGGTGAAAGCAAAGCAACCTACAAGTGCAACACATTTGTGGGAACTTCTGCAACAGTGTTGGGAAGAACTTTCCGAACAATATTTGATTTCCATTGTAGAAAGAATGCCACGAGTGTGTTCGGCTGTTATATCTGCAAAAGATGGCTACTTTGATGAGTCAAAAATTTAGATTAAATTTTGTTAAACAAAACGATTCCATGATTTCTTTTTTATCTCCAATTGTTTATTTGTTCTATGCTTTAATTTCAGAGTACATTGAGACATTAAACTGCGTAAATTTCAATAAAAACTGGAAAAATGGAGGTGTTCTAAAACCTTTGACCGGTAGTGTACTGTACTTCCCTAATTCACTGTTTTCATTATCTAACTCATATGGGTAAGGTAGTGAAATATCTTTCAAGCACTGTATATGGGAATGAATAGCCTGTGAACTATTATTTTACTTGTATTAACTGGAAAAGTAAAGCTCTTTATAATAACTCTCCAGGGCCACAATGGCCTTTTGGTACTGTGGTGACCAGAATTGGACACAGTACTTGAAATCCAGTCGCACTAGTGCATTCCATATTCCTATGATTTGTACTTTACACATTTACTTATATACCCAAGCATTCCTTTTGTCTTACTGATTGGTTTCCTGCACAATTTTTGCATAGAGTTTAGCAAAGCAGTGTTAATGTGGGAACCGAAAAATGAAAGGTTATTGTGGAGTGCTGGGGAATAGAGATCAAAGTAGCAGTCTTTTTCTATTCTTTTTTATGTTGCAATCTGCTTCATTATTCTTTTTCTTTTCCCATTGAGGTGCAGTTGAACAGAGATTCAGCCCAGGGATGGCTAAGGCAGATCTTAAGAGAGAGCAGAAGCAGCTACAGGGGATCCAAAGGGCAGCGAGATCTTATCCCCAAGGGCTTGATAGGAGCTAATCATGGCAGAGAGCGATGATCTCAGAGGTTAGATTGAGAAAATAGCACAACAAGTAGATTCTGTCTCAGTGTTAGACAGTATTACAGCCAGTAGACTTCATATGAAGGACCGGCATTACTGTTATAAATAGCAAGCAGGTCTCATGCTACAGAATACAATTCGGGGGTGGGTGGGGAGGGAATCCGTAATGTGCAAATAAAAATCAAAGCAATCAGGAATGAAAAAACTGCTGCGATATGGACAAGACAGGATACAGCAAAGGTAAAGTAATGTGTTTCTTTTAAACACTGCAGGCAGTTTCGTAACACTTTAAGAGGAGAGTAGATGTTGGTAACACAGTATGTTGGTAACATACATCCTCACCACAACTGTACACAATTAGAGCTATCTGTATCATGCTTACTGATAAGATATTGTACGATGATTGTGTTTCTTACTGCCATTACTCAAATACCATATTTATTTTTTAAATGATATTTTATGTGTTACGGTGCTAGATCTGAGTTCAGGAGCTCCTCTTCTGTACTTGTTGCCAGCCATGGACATATGTAACCTAGGCTAAAGTGTCTTACATGGCATCCAGAATAGGGCCATCTAGAATTAAAGATCACAATATTAAAGATCAAGTGCTAGATGGTGGTCAACAGAGAAATTTAGACCTGGTCAAAAAGTAATACCGATTTTTAATGCCTTAAAACCATCTTGATAAATGTCTCAGTGAGATGTGAATGACCTGCAGTATCTTCTTGTATCCACTTCATCAACACTCAGCATGATTGCTTCTGTCCTGTTGCCTCCGCTGTATTCTGTAATTTTTGGTGTTGTTCCTGTTGTTGCAATGTGCAAGGCCCATTGCTGGCAACAGCACTGAAATGCATTGGCAGGATCATTCACAGGCAGAGCACCACCCTCCCTGCTTCACACTTGGCTGACCTTTCTCGGCTGCCCGCCTGTAAGATAATTATAATAAAAATTGATTTCTCTGAACAGGAGGTTTGCTGTGCATCTGCTCACCTCTAATGGCAACTGTTATTAGCCCGCGGTGGTACACAACCGCTGCTTATGGGGAGTGGATTTGCTGTTCCATAATAGATATGTTCCTCACAGAAAAGTATAAAATGCTATTGGAAATCTATTATTTAACCTGTACTATTGTGCTACTGTCGTGGAATAGCAGCACAATAGATTTGGAACAAATATTGCACATTGCTAAGACCAATCAGGATAAAGGAAATCTCCAATCCATTTTCTAAAGTACCTTCAATGTTATACTTCAATTTGTTTCATCTCTGTTTTGTTGTTTACCTCTTTCCTGCTTGGCTGCTTCCTCTGTGCCCTATTGTGTTCAATCTATTTAATATGAGCTAAACAAATAAAGTGTAAATGTTTATTTACAGTCTCTTTTGAGAGTGAGCAATATCATTTAGTCTCTGGTTCAGATAACTTGTAGAAATCAAACAACTGGACACAGACTGATTACTTTTAGGAACTTTATTACAGCACATCACAACAACAGCATGCTCTGTGTTTATTTCCCATCTGTTTGGGACATTTAACTGTATAAGACAGGCCTTACCAGGTGGTAGAGCCTATTTATTAAATATTGCCATGGTTCAATAATGCACGGATGCTAATATAGTGCCATAGTACTGCAATAGAACACCAGTGTATATCTAGTCATACTGTACCAGTTTATTTCTTACCAGTGTGAGAACATGTCAAAATATGCTCCTATATAACTACAGATTGCCACAGAAGATATGTTGGTAAGAGTTGTGAAGGGTCCTAATGCTGAATCGCTAACACACCTAAAATCTAAAAATCCCAGTAACTGACAGTGAACTGTTGGGAATTGGAACAAATATCTATTGACTTCTTACTTGCCAGCCAGCAAGTATATCAAATCCAAGACAAGGTTTAAAGCAAATCAATTTAAGAGACAAGACAACAAACACTTGACTTGTACAGTAAAGGGATTTTAATTGGATCTAAATATTTTTGGACCAGCTTAACCAGCTTGTCAACCAATACCAATTCTCCTGAACCAGCAAAACCAGCTGCATAGAGGCTGAAAACCAGCAAAGCACCAGTACTGACTAGTATTCACCACATAGAAACTCCAAATGAAAAAGAAACACACCATAATGTTAGGCTAATATAAACGTGCAAAGCCTATTCTGCTGTCTGTGTTTTCCCCCAACTAGATCAATCTTTGTATTTGTAATTCAATTTTATAAAATCCATTCTTTTTTTTTTTTTTTGCTTTGAGAAATAGCCGTTGTATTTATGAAGAAAAATCCACGTCATTTTCAATTTGTCATTTGCGTAGGTCTCTTTATGCTTCCATATCTCACAGTGCCTGTTTCAATTACTAGCCTACTGTACAGTCAGTTAACCTGTGTTAGCTCTAATCCACTTGTGTTATGTTTTTTAATGGTTCTTAACTAATATAGTCATAATATAGTGTTTCATAAACGTTGCATTTTATGTTACGTTGAACATCCCAATTTGTGTGTCTGAATGCAATGATCCCAGTCTCACTATTTCCCCATCACCTTTCATAGCATTTTTTTTTGTTTGTTTGTAATTCTCAGATGGCTGATGGAAAATAATGCAGACAAAGCATTAAAAATAATGCATTAATTGTATGCTTCAAAGGCAGGAAATAATATGTAGTTGTGTTGCATGTCCCCCAATATGTGATTGCTTTTTTTTTATCCCTTGGGTGATGGCACATCCATAAGCCTAGAAACTCATTATTTTAGCCTGGCTCAGGAGGCACGGCAGCAGTTATATATCACATGCCAAAAGCACATTAACAGTAACATAAAAAATCAACTGAAACAAGGCATCAATAAGAAAGCACAAGATGATTTATCAGGCAGGCGAGATCAAGTGCCATGAAATCATAATGGTGATGGCAGCAATTGATTGCTTGATAGTAAGTAATGTATCTGACAAGCGCACGTCTGCAATACAGCAGGGGCAGGGTGCCTGTTTTTATTTGTGCCCTTCTCTTTCCTGAGTAAATGACTAGGGTTTTAACCTTGCAACGCTATGTGCACCAGGATACTGCAGACAAAGCGGCA
Organism: Acipenser oxyrinchus oxyrinchus; assembly: GCA_030684275.1. NCBI lineage: Eukaryota > Metazoa > Chordata > Actinopteri > Acipenseriformes > Acipenseridae > Acipenser > Acipenser oxyrinchus. Next base: position 9,936,430 of record CM060265.1, on the reverse strand, counting down.
TGCATTGGAATTGTTGTATTAACAGAGATTGTTATATACAGTAACACATTTTATTAAGTATACAGGACCGGTAGGACAGTTTTCTATTTCTGACATATATTTCACATAATAGCTCTTTTGTTATCTGGTACTTTTAAACGCTGCTATAAGGATAGCAGCACCATACTTGCAATTTATGTGTTCACAAAATAAAAATTCACCTCCAGAAAAATAAAATCAATTGTATTATTTCCGATAGTTTCTGTGAAATGTTTTTGTTTGTCATGTGTGGCAGGGCAGAGCTCTGCCTGTAAATAAAGTGTTGGGGTCATGTGTTTTGGTGGTGGTTGGCAGGGGTTAATTCCTATCCCTGCCAAATACATGTGAGAATGTCGCTGTTCACAAAGTAGATGATTGGTGCTAATTGGGAACAACCACATGAGATAAAAAGGGAGCTTGAAGCTCCATTAGGGAGAGGACTACCAGGGAGCTGGTAACAAGAGGCGAGGCGAGGATTTTGGGCCAGGTAGCCTTGATAGCTGTGGTAACGACTAGGGGTGTGCTGAGAAACAAATATAAACCTGTATCCGTATGATGGAGCTCTGACAAGACCTTCCTAGTTCAAGTAGTTCAATCTCCATGATCATACAATCCTTGGCATTTCTAAAAGACTATCTGCATTAGTGCCAATTGAGATGGTGCATGTTCTGGGACTGAGATTAGACCACTACAATGTGCACAGCTCTCCAAAGGGTCACTAGATTCATGCTCTTTAAAGGAGTGCCTTACCAAAGTTTTAAAATCCATTTTATTAAGTTATTCTCACTGGTCCCTCTTTTGTGCTCTTGAATTCGGACTGTGCAGATATTTCAAAGACAACGGAATTGATGATTAATCCCTTCATAGGCTCCAGGTCAGACCAGACTATGTGGGCTGCAATAAAGGCACCGGATGCCTTGATAAGAGAATTCCTTTTAAAGCATGTATTAGAATTCCTTCAAATAGTTCCGGCTTCTTTTGACTTTTTAAATGGGTTATGAAAAAGGAAATAAATGATGAAAGTAAGCTCAGTTCATTTTGCATTCTCCATCCTGCTGTCAAGGATCAATGTGAAGAGTCTTTTGGCCTGTGGGTCTCAGGTGAGCAGCCATGCGATTCTGGACTCGGGGAACAATAAAGACAAGGACATTCACTTTCTTTGTGGGGAGTAAAATGAACCATCAGCATTTTGGAGAATTTTTACTTTACAAAAGGTTGGGAACAAATCACAAAAATGACACAAAAAAGTTTTCACTGCAGTACTACAGGCCAGCACAAAACCCAGACAACACTGCACTTGTTTCATGATAAAGTGTATTTGTACTGGTGACCGTGTTTGTATATTGCTTGTGTATTAAATACCGTGTTTATTGTTTCAGGACTCAACCCCTGGATTATACTGTGTAGTACACATCATTGTGTACTACCATTCATTATTATTTACAGTTGTCAAGTGACTTTTTGGATTATAAATAAACACCATTGCACCTGGATTATCGTTGTCTGTCTGTTATTGATCACCGCATCACTTCTGCACCTGAACACTGCAAACAACTTTGTGACAATTACTAATGGTAAAAAAAAGACTGAAACATAAAAAGTTTAGTTTACCAAAACTAAATAGCTGACTGAATAGTAGCACAGACATTTTAAATAGAAAAAAAAATAGATTTACCAAACTGCACAAAGCTTTAGTATGTTTGTGTTCATTAAACATGTGTCTTGCATTTTGACTATTGTTGCTTCTACCAAAAACAAAGAATTCCCCTTGGCTGTCTTTTGAAACCCATCAAGAGCCAGGAGTAATTGAGAGCTGGAGTTAGTCATTACACAATAACCTCATACCTACACGGTTCATATGACTTGCTGAAACAATGTGCACCATTGGCAGCACTCAGTTGGAACAGTTTGCAGAGTTTGACATTGATGCTAGTTTTAAGAGAGCTACATTTCACATGTTGAACAAAGATGTATAGATTAAACAGATTTTTGTTCTATGTATGTGTTTACTGTAACTGAGTAACTGTAACCTTGACAACAGGTAAGCCTGGAAAGAATGAATAAATAAATACAAGTGATTGCCTAAAGGGAGTATTATAATGAACAGCAAGTTTTTTTTTTGTCTCTTGACTGATAGAAATTACAAAAGTACTGTATTTGGCAATCTAGTTTTTAAAAGGTTTTTTTTTTTCCTTGTTTTTTTTCCTTGTTTTATATCGGCAAGCTCCACTGTAGCTCAGAGAAGGGATAAACCATTTTGGCTCGATTACACTTTGTACCTTATTAGAAATGCATCCATTTCCAGGGACAAATCGAAGACTCATCATCTTAATGAGATGAAATGCGCTGCCTGATGTTCTGTCTATCAATCTCAACACAAATCGAAGGAGGTTAGGATGTAGAAAGCAGTGGTGAGACTGTACTTACACTACTGTGAGTAGGGGTGAGAGTATGGCATGGGCTTCCTTGTCCTATTGAGACAAAATCACTCGAAAAAGTTTTGAGATCAATCAGCTACTACAGTAGGACCCAGACACGCTTAGATGGGCCGAATGGCCTTCTCTCGCTCGTAAACTTTCTTATGTTATTAAATAACGCTAGGGCTTTTGAAACTATCAAAAAGAAAATTGACCCAAAGCAGTGAAAGTACATGCATCAGTGCATTCCCATGATTGTCAAAAGTACATTTTAGAAATGTAGAATAAATGACCAGAGATGCTGTACACGGTTTCTCGACTGTCAATGAAGATCAGGAACATGCATTTTATTTCATTTTGTTTGTATTTGTCCTCTGAGGAAAGTAGTTACTTAAAGTTGCTTTTTAATCCTTTGTTGTGGTGCTTAGGAATATTACTTCCTGCTTCAGATGAGGAGGACTCTGGCTGCTTAAAAAGGAGTACAGTTCATTTTTTTAGCCAGCTTTAAATATATATATATATATATATATATATATATATATATATATATATATATATATATATATATATATATATAGGGAGAGAGAGAGAGATAGATAGATTGATAGATTGTATTAAATGTTATCCATTGTTAATAATATACACATTTTAAAAACATGGTTACATGCTTGTAAATAGAACACTGACTACCATTTAAAATATATATTTTTTTTTTTACAAAAATGTAAAATACACATAGTTATCACAATATACTGCTTTTGCAAGACTGGGTTTAAAACATATTACACCATATTAGTGCTAGGCTACATTTTACATATTGGAATTATAAGGCATGTAATTTGCAGCTCATTACAGAGTGGTTACTCACAGAAATGCAATCAGTATCAAAACCTATACTTGGATACTAAAAACCCCCACAAGGGTTGAAGCTAACTTTAGTGAGTCCTTTTTGAGATCTAGACTATGGACTAAATGTAGTGCCATGTGCATTGGATGTGGCTGCCTGTACCATTGCTGCCAAATGGATAAACACACATTACAATCTCTAGGGCTGTCAATGAGCAACATATCTGTGACACACATACAAAAATCCCACAATGCAAGCATTTCCATAAAGAAATTGAATAAAGCAAGACAGGTTGAAGCGTGGTAATACCAAACACAGGGGATGCTTTTGATTCTTATTGAAGAGACCGCAATTGGCATTTTAAAGCCAGTTTGATGGATATGTGAAGCTCACCGGTCTAAAAAAAAAAAACATCCATGCTGCTCTAGCCATCTGGAGTATACCCTTGGCTCTGGTGTGAAAAAAGAAAAAGCCTAAATGACAACGCAGACATCCGATTCCTTCAAGGAGAGAACTTGATGCCCCCCGGCAGAGGCAGCTTGGAATTGGAATAGTTTTATATATAGGGAGAAATCCAGAGAAATCCCTTTGAGACTGTGGTCTACCTCTCTTTCTCCCCTGCCCATCTCTGCTTTGCTCTCCCTCTAGCTAAACCGCAGATGGCCATATTGTCAAGAAGCAACATCTTTTGAGGTAGGAGCTGTTCATTTGTTCTGAGTAGTTTTATTTTGATATTTTTTATATTATATATACTGCCGTCCCACTTCTGTTACTGAACATTTAACCACTGTTTTATCCTTTTTCAGTAAGGGAGATGGATGTCATGCAATTCAGTTAAGAGAGCAGAACAAAATAGCCAAGCGATTTTACAATCACCCTGTGTTATACACATTTTCTCATAATCTATAATATAATGCTACTAATATGTGCCTGCCATGTGTAAAAATCAATTATAATAATATTGGCCATATAGCACTCGTACAATCTCACAGCTCTTACAGAAAACAATAACACATATGACTCAATTTAACTTCAGCTATAATTCTTTTTTCAAGGCTCTCAGTTTTAGCAGTAAACAATGTGAGATGTTTATAATGCATGCCTGTAAAGATTTGAATAGAAGAACAGCAGATTGTATCAGTGCACTGTAGCAGTACCACATCCCTATCAGTGTCCAAGTTTCAGTAGGGCAGGCTATGTAATAGTTTAATTTTTTCCCTAAACCTTTAACATCAGGATTAGGGTTCTTTAGCAAATTTACCAAAGAAGAATAGCCCAAATAAATGTTATTTATTCATTCTGAATAAATAGGCTGACAAGGACTATCGCATAGTTCTGTACAAACACCAAGCAGTTTTAACAAACTAGTGAACCCAGGCTAACACTGTCTGGGAAATGCATTGAACAAGAGATCATTAAAAATAGTTCTAATTTAAAATATAGGCAAATCATGACATGATACAAAGGAAACACTACGATAGGCCACCATGTACTTTAAATAATATATTTGGGATGAATTCTGTGGCAAAAAAAAAAAAAATAGCCAGTGTCTGACATTTGTTAGTCAGTCAAACTGATTTAAAGCCAATTCAGTGGATTGAGATTAAAAATGTTAAAAGCGCAAACTGTAATAAATCTTGGGGACTGCTTATACCCCAGGATTTTATGAAGGGTTTTATAGTGCAGCAATCACTAAACAGATTGCTTCAAGACGAAATGAAGATGATGCTGCGCAGGCATGAAAAGGTCATATCTACACAGCATGGTTTTCAGGTTTATACTGTGTATATAACTATTATATCAACAACAAAGTAATAAGCCAGGTTCCTTTTCTAAATGGTTCTTTAAGGTTTCCATCTTCACTATAAAACCAGCAGGTCGCAATCCCATCTCGTTCTAATATCAATCTGGGGCTGCAGCCAGTTTCGTCTGCAGTCTACCAAGTACAATCTGCAACTGGACGTTACACAAAAGTCAAAGATCATCAGTGCTGCCTACATGTTTATTTCAGCAGTAAATGATTTCAAACTCTTAAACTCCTTAGTACTGGACGCTCGTTAGGTAACTTCCACATTCAGAGTTGGAGAGATCACAGACTGCCAACCCACAATCCTACCTAAGGCTGATAGAGTTCCAAATGAAATTGATTTGATCTTGATCTGCTGCTGATGGAAATGAACAAGTTTAAGCCCCTTCCACACTGGTGCTTCTACCCGGGTCTCAACCTGGGTTCTGGCTACCTGGGTCACAATCCTGCATAGTGTGAAACCATGACCCTAGCTTGACCCGGGTCAGCAGCGAGACACAGTGCATTATGAGTGCTTGTGTTTATGGAAGTAACAAACAGCCGCGCCTGTCTGTAACAAGCACGTCTTCCAAACAATTTGTGAGAGGATTTCACAGGATGCCAGTCCAGTGCAGAGACAGATGAAAAGGTGGTCATGTGAACGTTGCTGCTTCCGGGGCACTGATACGCGTATTGTGTACTTGCTTCTGTCACCCAGGTCGACCCTGCTTCTTCAAAAAAGCAGTGTGAAAATACTTAGCCAACCCGCATGACACCGGATAGAACATGCCAGTGTGAAAGGGGGTGTAGTGGTCCTCACTTCCTGTACAGGACCCTGTTTCAAACTGGTATATATTTGTTTAATTGAATCTAAGGTACAAAGTTCTAGACCGAGTGAATCAATGGGTTTTAAAATCAATTTCCCTACCCTTTTTACAATACTATTCCCCTGCTCCTATTGTAATGTCCAGTTTGAATTTTCTTTTCCAATACATTTTCTGGAGGCTCTTTACAACACTGTTATGGTAACCATATGCTTTATTTGCTGAACAGTTAGTGCCATTGAACACAAATTACCAGATTCAGCATCCTAAATATATGAATGGCGCTTTCTGCATATTTCTACAAGTGAATAAAGCTGATTTTTTTTCACCTGAAGGACAGTTGGGAAAATTCAGCCAAGGCTTACCTTTAAGACACCCCATCCATGTATTTAATTTTATTCATTTATAACTCAGCGAATCAGAAAGACTCCCAGAGGACTAGGTCGTTCTGATTTGCTATAGGAAAGTCGAGCAAGGAGGGTGTTGATGTGAATGTTATACTTTAGTTTGCTTATCTTTGGTCACACTCACAAACACAAATTAAAAGGTATTGCATTGAGTAGCAAAGCTGCAACATGTGGCTCAATTGTCTGGTTTTAATGATGGTTCAATAAAGAACCAGAATCGCTCAGAATAAATACATTAAATAAAGGGGAGCCCTAAACTTGGACATTCAGTCTAAACTACATGTCTTCTCCCTGCATTGGCTACTGTATTCACACAGGTTTCCTTTCCACTCACTGTAAACTGAGTCATCCCTGTTACCAAGATGTTGCAGCTAGTTAAATTAAATAAATGTTTCATGCTCACATTTCACATGTAAAAGAAGATCTCTCTATCCACTAATGATACAGTGATGCACCAATGTGCCTTGTCCTCCTTCTAATGAACAAACCCAGTGCTGTTCTGACATACTTGTACTCATTAGCCTCTCCAGTACAGCACTGTGCACTGATATATCATCTGCTTTTCTAATGAACCAAGTCGCTCAACGAATTAACTAACATCAGAGGCTCCAGCTCATCCCAGAATCCCACAGCGATCAGTGGCCATCAATGTCACTTGAGTTCTGGTCTAGTGACCTTGTTTTCTTTGCATTTTACAGCTGTAGCGCAGTCGTGGTGTCCGCTTTCACACAGATCTGCCATGTCACTGTGTCAAGGGGACTAAAGTGAGGAAGTGACATTGATAGGGTGAAAAGGACAGAGGAGTGACAGCTTCCATCCATCATGGTGTCAGTGTCAGACAGGAAAGGCTTGCAAGAGCTTGGAACATGGGACAGGAACGCTTGTTTTTAATCAATCAATCTATCCCACATGGAAAGAAAAAATGTGTAATATTATATTTTCAAGTTATGTAACATCTGCCTTGCCCTATGATGTGTAGATGAAGTTAAATTGTTTATCGGTTGGAAAACAGGAGATAGTACCAATGGTGTACAGGTTGAATTAACTATGAGACAACAAATTCCCCTTACATACAAGCGGTCAGGTTAAATTTGCAATCAACCTCTGTGGGCTGCCCTTCACCATCTGGATCGATCACACCACTCTCCAGACTCGCTTACCTGGGACTGCAGTAGGGCCAGCTGGATCCCCCCTGGTGACAGTCCAACCAGCCCGCAATCGTGGCCAGGGGTGGGGGTACCCTTGCCACTACTCCTCCCCGCCGGCCGCAACACCACAGACAGCCGCCTTGCCACCTCCGGGACTATGTTGGCCTTCCCGGGGTCGAGAAGGAGTTGGAAGGGTGCTGGGACTTTGTTGTGTGTGCGCCTGTGCTTGAACTGTGCTTGCACTGAATGCCGCTTTGCAGAACTTGCAGAATTGCTCGTGCAATTAATTAATTAATGAGCGCTGATCCCGGTTCTATACAAGGAGGTCAAAGGAGTTGGCTTCTTAATCTTTGTTGTCCGGGTAGCATGGACGGTCTTGGTCCTTGACTCATGGCCTTTCAGCAGCCTTGAGGTGTGCTAGCTGGACCCGCCACTGCTTTTCCCCCACAATTAAACACAGCATGTAGCACATTCCAAATAGAACGTCTGGCTCAATAACTATTACAACACAATTTACAAACACCAAACCCCTGAACAAAAACAACCAGAACACAAACATACAGTACTTCTACATGGCAACGTATTTCAAATGTATTCTTAGTGCATCAAAACACACTGCATTATATTTCTCTTCCATGATGGAAACCACCATTTTCAAACCAAATCAAACATGCTGTCTAGAACTGTCAAATGTCACTGCACTGTAACCCATACCTTCATTCCAAGGATTACTATCTAATACACTGATATTTATACAGCTCAAATGCAGCATAGTGCTTCGTGTAGGCAGCTGCTTTATAATTATTCCAAGACTTGTTGCAATAAGACTATAGTAGATGATCTATGTACACATTCATTTTGTTGGTCTGTTTTATTATAGGCTTTGATATTAACATTATAATGGGCTAGATAACAGAAGTCATGATCAAATCCCTCTACTTTCAACCCATCTGTAGGAATAATTTTAAAAAAAAACATTAACTGCTTATACTGTATGAACACGAGAAAAATGCTGGTCTTTAAAAATATGGTTTTATATCCAAGTATAAAAATAGAAAGTAATATCTTGAGCTAGCAGCATAGTTTTATTACCTATATTTTTCTTCCTAACTAAGTATTTGGCATCGTCATGCCTATAATTAGGCAGTTTTGGAAGGTAGCTACACCCTCTAATAGGTTGTCTGCTAAACGATCAAACACGACTGAGTACACCTGCTCTAGACAAAACAAACAGCAACGGATCAACTTTACTGTGTCCTCCTAACATTGCAACACTTTGTCTTTATTTTAACTTAAAGTTAACTTCTGTGATTAACGCATCATTTTTTAGCTGCTAATCGAACTCCTCTGTCTTGACCCTCTTAGCACCCTGTAATTCATTTCCTGCGGCATACACTCGAGTGCATGCCACGATTTGAATGAGTGTAGTCATCGTTTGAATATAAAATTAGTTATGGAACCGCATTATGTAGCAAAACACGCAAACTGCAAAGTTTTAAAAACTTTCTGATGGTTCATTGGATAGAAAGAGGGTTGCTTGTCTCTACTGTCAAAGTGAGTTCCAATATCAGAAGGGCATAGTTACCGACTGCAGACCCGTTAATATTGTAGCTTTGTTTTATTTCAATAACAGAATTTATATTAAACGATATTATTTACAATTTCAAGTTTGCAGACAGATACAGCCACAGAGACAAATTATTAAAATATCTTAACTTTAAAGCAACAGAACTTCGAGCCATTAAGAAGGATTGCAAATGTAAACTCTGGAATACTAGTTAGTTAGTCTCGCGTGAATGACACGTAACTTCCTGTGTGAGCGAGAAGGGAAAAAATGTGAGAAATAGAAGATAAAGATTAAGGAGCTCGGCATTAATGTGCTCTGTTGATGTATGTGATACTTCGGATTTGTTAATAGAGTGATTCAACTTGGTATCTGCAGTCTCTGTCTCTTATGTCTTAATAGCAATTAGAATAAATACTAACGCTAGAAGGCATGAACGGAAATATTGACATATATTTTAGTCTACTTAGTTCACTGTTGCAATACCTTTTGAAGTGTCTTTATAATTGTTTTATTCATTTGTGTTTTATTCATGCTCCCAATGATAGATTTGTTTTATTACATTGTGATGTATTTGTGATATCTACAAAATAACAAAAGTAATTGGGACGACTGTAATTGGACAAAAAAGGGTTAAAGACAACAATGCACACCCTGTATTAGTTTCCATCACACCTGAGCGATCAGGCTCAATCAGTAATAATTAGCAACACCAATTCCAATCTGTTATCGCTGGCATCCCACAGGGTTCATTCTTGGCCCAATTCTCTTTTCTTATTACCTGCTATTTGTAAAATAACATGCATTTATCATTCAATACACTAATAACGCAATACCTCAGCAAAGCACCAGATCAATGCTTGAGCTGAAGTCGCTCAGCAAGTGCAATTTAGGTATAAAATAGGTTAATAATCGAAAAACAAATAACAAGAAAACCATATCAGTGTTGCTTAGACCTGGCCTGAAATTCTACTTCATAAAAGAGCTAGCAAAATCTTTTTGAACATTAAAAGTACTGTCTCAGCAGGATACATCTTTATCATTCCCTGATCATATCAGTGATGTACTGCATAGACTCAATTCAAATGTGATTGCTTTACAGGAACAGAAGTGGTTAGTCACTCAAAGGTACTACAAGCATTGATCCTGCCTATCGCTTACTGTGACGAAAAATATAACTCGCTGGTCCTTCTCCGCTTGTGTCTCGCAGGCATAAGACAGCATACATCACAGTACAATGGTGCCATTCCATAACTGTGAAGGATTCACACATTATTTAATTCTGTAAAAGCACTTTAATTAGTTCAGTTCAACAATTAAAAGGAAGCGCCATCAGCTGTTGTTTTCACAACAGTTTGCTGTATATTTGATAAGTTGTCTTGTGCTAGTTTAGTGTCTGTTCAAAATTAAAAGCCAAGCATGCTTAAATATGCTTGGCTTATAGAATTACTGAATGCTTAAAACAGATGGCAAAGTTTTTTATTATGAAACCTGGGAAGCATGAATCACCTTCTCCACCCCCTTCCCAAACAGAATGGTTTGATACTGCTGAACCATTTTAACACCAGTATAAATCAATGACATAATGCAAGCTGTGATTTTAGCAGACCAGCAATTGCAATTGGCTAAGAACAAATATTGCGCGATGGTTCCAATACACAATGGATTACCAGTGTGTAATGGTTCATCATTGGTATATCAAAATAAGTGTTACCACTGTGGTATCATTCTGCCATTAAAGGCAATCCTACAGTACGTTGGTATTTGTTTCTTAAATGATCGGAGGGCAGCAATTAGTCCCATGCCAAATGTGCTCACAACTTGTAAACAGATTTCCCTCCATAGTTGCCTGGGTTTCCTCTAGAAGGTAATCACTAATACCTACAGACTCAGTTGTGTCATTATTTGTTGAAACCCCCCTCCTCCACAGAATAAAAACGTATATTCAGGTCCTTCTGTCAGTAACTAACAACAGGACTACACCTCCCAGGACACGGGCTGAAAAGCCTTAATTTGATTATTATTTGTTAATGGCTAATTATCACCTGCACCTGGCTATTATTGTAAATTAGAGCCAGGTGCAGAAAATTAAAGGAGAGCAGCCAGTCTCGTCAGGGCTTTGCTGTGTGAAGAAGCCTGATTGATAGTGTGTTCAATCGTATCAAAGGTACTATATGAAACCTATTGTTTTCATGTCTTGAAAAACTGTTTTTGGGGTTTAATTATTTGTCAGGGAACAGCTTAGTTCTCCGGCGAGTGAGTCAGGGAACCGACAAAAGTATAGTTAGTGCTCAGAGTTTTGTTTTCGTTTTGTTAATTTTGTAATAAAATTAAAGTGCACATCAGCGGTTCTGTGACAGGCTGACCGAGGTAAGGAGACTCAAAGTCAGGATGTGCAGGGAAAATAAAAGACTTTTAATTAAACAAAATACACAAAACAAAAGGCACAATGGCCAACCAAAAAGACAAACACAAAAACAGGCATTAAACAAACTATACCAAAACAAACCACTCACTCTCTCACACAGGTCTTCTCCCTCTCACAAACACTCACCAACTAACATACCCAACCACTCCTTTTATACAGGTGCCTGGGCTAATTGGGCAATTCGCACCTCATTAGCCCAGGCACATTCCACACATTCCTCACACAAACTCACTCACTCACTGAACCACACCCCAAACTCACTCATATCCACTCTAAAACAATACAAAAACACAAAACCACCACAAAATAGGCTGCACCCCATCACACACCTCCCTCCTTGTGCAGCACAACATGGCCTAAATGGCCACCTCCCCCTTAAAGTCCCAAAATAGTCTCTTCTGGTGCTGGGGAGAAGGCAGAGGCTTCCCTGGCCCACAAGCAGTCCGGTGGTCCCAAGCAAAGATAGTCCGCAGCCCCAGGCCATAACAGCGACCCTCAGGAGGCGACGGCGGCAGCGAACCCTCGGGAGGCAACAGCGGACCCTCGGGAGGCGACGGCGGCAGCGACCCTTGAAGGGAAACTCGGGAGGGGAGCCCCTGGCCATGAAGGCGGCAGCGGGAGCTCCACTTCTCCCTCGTACTTTGTAACTGGTGACTCCCCAGGCGATGCGGAGCACCAGGCAACCCCAGGCGAAGCAGGACCCTTGGTGACCCCAGGCGAAGCAGGACCCTCGACGACCCCAGGCGAAGCAGGACAGGCAGCAACCCTATAAGAAACAAATGCGGAACAGCAGGCAACCCCAGGCGATGCGGAGCAGCAGGCAACCCCAGGCGATGCGGAGCAGCAGGCAACCCCAGGCGATCCAGACGTGGTATCCCTGAGCGGAGTGGCTGTGGCATCCTTGGGCGGTGAGAGGCAGGCATCCTTGGGCGGTGCGAGGCAGGCATCCTTGGGCGGTGCGAGGCAGGCATCCTTGGGCAAGCGAGGCAGGCATCCTTGGGCGTGGCCAACAGTGCAGGAACCTCCGCCAGGTGGCAGCGGCCAGAGTTCCTCTTCGCTGTTGGCAACAGGAGGTAGAGCCCGCCCAGCTCCTCTAATGGCGGGAGCAGGAACAGCAGCTCGTCTCCTCTGGTGGCGGAGGCGGGAACAGCAGTTCGTCTCCCTCTGGTGGCGGAGGCGGAACAGCAGCACATCTCCTCTGGTGGCACTGCTGGCTCCTCCGACAGCGGGGTTAGAGCTGTTGGCACTGCCGGCTCCTCCGACAGCGGGTTAGGGCTGGTGGCTGCCGGCTCCTCCGACAGCGGGGTAGGGCTGGTTTGCGCCGTGCTCCCTTCAGCAGCATAAATAGAGGCTGCTGGGGACACCAGCATCCTGCCCTTCTCCCCCAGAAAAATTCAGGGGTTGAGCCTGTAACTCCTCCCCTTCTGGCCCTGGAGATGGCAGTAATGGCTCCTCCCTTCTGGCTCTTGGGACGGCAGCGATGGCTCCTCCCCTCTAGCTCTCGGACGGCAGCAGCAGGTGAACCAGCAGGCATGCTCCCTCTGCTGGTGGCGGCAATGGAGGAAGAGACAGCAGGTAATCTTCCCCTGCTGGTGGAGGTGGCACCAGCAGGTATTCTCCCTCTGCTGGTGGCGGTGGGAGCGACGGGTAGTCCTCCCACAACGGTGGAGGCGGGAGCCACAGGCAGTCCTCCCACTCCGGTGGAGGTGGGAACAGCAGGTAATCTTCCCCTGCTGGTGGAGGTGGCATCGACTCCTCCCTCTCGGGCCGTGGACGCACCGACTCCTCCCTCTCGGGCCGTGGACGCACCGACTCCTCCCTCTCGGGCCGTGGACGCACCGACTCCTCCCTCTCGGGCCGTGGACGCACCGACTCCTCCCTCTCGGGCTGTGGACGTTCGGGCTCCTCCCTCTCGGGCTGTGGACGTTCGGGCTCCTCCCTCTCGGGCTGTGGACGTTCGGGCTCCTCCCACTCGGGCTGTGGACGTTCGGGCTCCTCCCACTCGGGCTGTGGACGTTCGGGCTCCTCATAGTACCGGAAGGGACAGGCGGCAAACTGATGTTGCTGGTTACAGAGGGGGCACAACAGTGGTGACCTACAGCTCCTCGGGTGCCTGGCCCTGATGTACTCCTCCTCCTCCCTGTCCCTCGCTTCCCGGTCCTTCTTCCACCTCATCCTCTCTTCCTTTTTTTTTTTTTTTTTTTTTAAACAAAACAAACAAAAAAATCGTGCACTCCTGCTCCAAGTCTCCAGAGGCACTATCCCACTTCTGACACCACATGTGACAGGCTGACCGAGGTAAGGAGACTCAACGTCAGGATGTGCAGGGAAAATAAAAGACTTTTAATTAAACAAAATACACAAAACAAAAGGCACAATGGCCAACCAAAAAGACAAACACAAAAACAGGCATTAAACAAACTATACCAAAACAAACCACTCACTCTCTCACACAGGTCTTCTCCCTCTCACAAACACTCACCAACTAACATACCCAACCACTCCCTTTTATACAGGTGCCTGGGCTAATTGGGCAATTCGCACCTCATTAGCCCAGGCACATTCCACACATTCCTCACACAAACTCACTCACTCACTGAACCACACCCCAAACTCACTCATATCCACTCTAAAACAATACAAAAAACACAAAACCACCACAAAATAGGCTGCACCCCATCACAGGTTCCTTTCAAATTTGTGTTTTGGGTCGTGTTTTAGAAGGAAAAAGAACCTGAGCGAGCCTGTGTGGCGAGCCTCCGTGTTACTATATATATATATATATATATATATATATATATATATATATATATATATATATATATATATATATATATATATATAATGTACCTGGCCAAGTCACCCCTTAATGTGTGTAGTTGCCTTTGTTTATTTGGGTGAAATTTCACAGGTAAGATTTACTGAATACAGTTCAGTTGATACATTTCTTTCAATTTCTGTGATGTTTCAGCAATAACAATGTATTCAATTTTGTCATTTTTCACTACTACTAAATGTCACAAACAACGGTTGGGTATGCCTGGTCAAATTATGTTTACCCATAATCTCAATATCATTTTTACTACTCCCCATATACATGTTTTAAAGTGTGATTTTTTTATTATTATTAGTTTGTAATATATTTCTTCAAACGTCTGTGAAGGTACCCCTCCCTGCAAGCTGGCGGGAGGACACAGTCTGTGTCTGGCTGAGCGTCAAGCACTTGAATGCTAGAGGAGAGGCATGACTTTCAATGTCTATTTGTAACTCAGCCAACACTGCCCTCTGCTGACCCTGAAAAACAATGCAGTACACTGACCACTACAATGCAATGTCCTCAGCCAAAGCTGCAGCAACAGTAAAATCATTCTTTTGCTCTTAGCTCTCCTGTTTAATCAATCTGGGCATTGCATGTGAAGTTGATGGGCTTTTGTATTGCTGTTTTCTTATCCATAAATATACCAGGGGATTTCTCCATCCAGCACTAAGATTCCTTCAAAATTTATGAATCTAGGCACCTAGATTTATACATTTGTATATGTTTGTTGGTTTAGCATTAGTGAGTGACGCACACACCAGGAAATTGACTTTTAAACCCGCGGTAGCTCATTTTTATTTTGAACACAAATAAAAATAAACACAACACAAACCTAGCTTCACTTTGGAGCACCTACTACACATGGCAGAAACCTAGCTAAATAAACAGGACAGCTAAGCTGTTTACCTGTTATAATGAACACACACAGATACAAAACAAAAAGGTTCACACAGTCAGGCTCTTCACACAGCAGTCTCTCGCAGACTGACTGCTCTCTTTAAATATTGGCATTTGGCTCTAATTTACAATAATGAGCTAACTGCCAAAACAATAAACAAATAATAATTAAATTATGGCTTTTCAGCCTGTGGCTTTCTGGGAGGTGTAGTCTTGTGCTTCATAGGACTACACTTTCTCACTATATATATATATATATATATATATATATAATGTATGTGTGTGTGTGTGTGTATTCGAGAGATCCCACAGCAGCCTACGTGACTGGGGGTACAGTTTGTCAGATAATTCACTTGAATCTTTTACTTGAATCCAGGCAAGCCTCACACGCGGGTTTCACATTTGATCAAGTGCTGTGAATGTTTTGTTTTAAACCAGCTACTTCAGGCTATGAATATAGATATATAGATTTAAAATACGATGACTGACTTACCAGAACAGGGATGCACTGACAGAATGAGCTTAGGGAGTCGCCTATCTGCTGTTCAGTCAATTATTTCCTCAAATAATGGCACTTGTCAGTACATTTCAGTATTATGACGTTAGGGCCCACAGAGCAAAAAAAAAAAAAAAAAACAAGAAAAAAAACCATTGATTTAAATGGACTGATGCACACGCAGGCGATGCAAGCATTGTAAAATCGTGTATAGGCTTCAATTTGTTTTCATTCAGTTTGCGTCTGCTGTGCACTGGCCCTTAGGTGTTTCTTAGTCATAACATTCTCATGCTTGACCTAATTCAAGAGGAATGTTAATTGTTGTGCAGTTGAATGAATGACCAACCAACTCCAATCACAACATGTGCTCCAGAAACACCAAAATCAAAAAGTATAACTCGCCTGCTAAACAAATGCCAGCAGTAGATTTCTTTCATTTCCAGTCACAGGCGTCAAGCTATGTATGATATTGCACACAGTGCTTGTCCTTTCTCTTCTTGTAGAACGCTAATAGCTTAGCATTTAGCAGTCAAATCAGGGCCATTAAGCATAAACCAGTTTTCCACAGGTATCCTCTGTACGATTTAAGCCAATTTTTCTTTATGAAAACATGACAGGATGGACAGTGGGAAACACAGCATTTAAATTGTTAAATTGTTCTAAAACCTAAATCTTTTTGCCATGCACCTATCTCAAAATCTCCTGTACTGTACATGAATGCTATTGTGTTTAATGCAGTGATTTTACCAGTCCTGCTGCGGGAGGGGCACGGTTACTGGGCAGTTGAAGCCCTCAGGGAGGGTTGCATTTAGCGGAGGTGAATGTAAACCAGCAGACACTTTTGTAACGGTGGAGATAATTAAATGAAATTGACCATTTTATCTTTGTTTTACTAGAAGACTGCTCTGTTGTAACTTTCATTACAATATTGCAATATTAGCAAACTCTTCATCATTCCAAGTGTATTCCAGATGTTGGTTGATGATAGTAGTTTATATTGATGATTTTTTTTTCAAATAACCTCTTCGAGTTTGCACTGTGTGTTGCGCATTTATGTAGTTTGCAATAGTTTGTAGTGAACTGTTGGGTACAGGCCAGATCAATGATAAAGACCACACTCTTTGACAAAGTGGGGTCTATTTTAATCCTCTACACAGGGACGGCTCTAATACTGCTCTTTAACTCCAGGCTCCTTTATGGACTCACTTATTAAAATGACCAATTACAATAATCATACAGTAAAAACAGGTACAGTATATACATTTCGGGGTGGCGTTACTGAAATCCAAATAGACACAGTGTCTTTGAACAAAACTATACTGTATGATTCTTCCTATCAAGTTCCATTACTGGGCCAGTAAAATAAGATGTTGCCCTGCCACATCTTCACATCTGGTTATGATTTATACAGATCTTTTTCAAATATCTATTTCACATATGCCAATCCCCTTCAGTGATGTGTCGGGATGCTTTCTTTCATTTGTGTTGGGGGGGTGGGGAGGTTGTTTGTTTGTTTCCTTGTTTTTTACAAAAATTGCCTTTTCACATTATTTAACTGGTTCTTACACCTAAATGTATAAAATACTTTTTGGTTTATTGTCAAAAAATACATTAGGTTAAAATAAGTATTAGGTTGCTCTTCTAACTAACTTCTAACTTGTATTTTTAGCTGTATTTAAGGTGTCTGAAGTAACATGTATTTGAAAATGAAATGACACTGTCTATAATGCAACTGAAGATATCTGAAGCCACACATTTCTCATTTCCTCTGTACAAATCTCTGAACCAGTTACAGATGCCTGAGTATGTGAGGTCATTTATATAAGCCATGCGATCCCATCTGAACTGTTAGTATGAAGTTGTCTCCATGCCAACTGCAGAAGGGTATAGAATTGAAGCAACCACATACAAACAATACACTTGAATACACAATGCAATAGAGGGTTTTTTTTTGTTTTGTTTTTTGTAATGGATTGAATCACTGTATATACCCCCGACACACACATTAAACCAAAATCTGAGCAACCAATACTCCTGTCATTCAGTCCTGGGTTACTGTCAAGCACAAACTGCCGATTTGGGTTCTTTTCAAATGGGGGATGTGTTCAGATGACTAAAACTTATGTATTTTCTCCCTTACCAAAATGTCCTGCAAAATGACTGCTTCGGTTGGTTATTATAGTACAAGGTTGTACTAACATAAGTGGTAAAACTGAGCGGTCCTTAGTACTAGCCTGTGATACAAGTGGGATATTGAGTGTGGAATTGTTGAAACACTTGACACCTGCATGTACAGTGTTGTGAACTTAGCCATAGAAGCCCTATTGTTTAATGATTACAACATGAAGTGTTGAGCAAGTCGCACAAATTCACTTGTATTATGGAACAGATGAAATCGTATGGCTAGTAAGGGCAAGTGGCATCTTAGTGTACAGTTTGTTTGTTTTTTCAATTATATAACATGTGTTACAGAAGTATGCTTATATGTATGTTTATATTGGATACATCTTTTGGAATTGGAGAAGCCTTTCACTGCTATGCCACCTATTCCCCAAAACTAAAAAAAACAACAACAAAAAAAACAAAGGCTGTACGGCTTGCCATGTTCAGGCAACGTAACATCAGAGTTGTCATCGACATATTCAGACCAGGGCTGCTTGACGAGGTGCCAAAACCCCCTGGTGGAAATCTTGTGTCAAGAGTAATCAGCTCCGAACATTGGAAACTGACTGTTTCTGATGGTTTAGATCAAAGTTCTCTAACCTGACGCTCCAGCAGGCTTAATCAGGCCCCTCGGGCCCTTTCCACAGGCATCTGTAACTAAAGGTTACTCTTGCATCCAAGCTAGAATTCTCAGGAGGACATTGATACGTGCGGCAGTTTGTACGTTTGTTGCTGCCAATACTATTCTTATCTCTGTCTTATATAAAACTTTTAACAAAATTACTGAGCATAAAATGAGTCTGTATATTTAATTATGCATACCAGCCGACAGTGGGTTTCAAACCATAAGCCCTGAGATCTCCAATCCAAACTGACAGCCCTGAGGTACATTTTAAATAACTAGATATACGTTTTGGCTGATGCCTTCAGCAGCACAGGCACTCTGATAGCTGACCATATTACAACCAAATACTCTTATAAATCAAGGCCCTTTCAGTCAAATAAACAGAACTGTATTTACAGACACACACACTATCACGCAGTAATACAAAAAGATTCACAAGAAATCTTCTGCTAGAGTGGAACTCAAAGAAGGTTGTTTTGTGAGGCGAGTTTTTGTGTGAATTGGGTTTTTGAAATGTGTGTCTATTACAAACTAAAGTATTCAAATGAAAATAAAAAAAGGCTTCAACAAAAGAAAAGGTGGACCAGTGAGTCTATTGCTGGTGCTAATCAGTAACACATGAATAAATTAGGATGTAGACTTTCAATCTTTTATTTATTCATTGTACTGGAACACTTGCATAGTGATTCAGAAAGGTTAGGTTTAATACAGTTTTTTTTCTAAATTTGTAATCTGGATAAAAATGACCTGGATTTTGTTATCCTATATTTTGTGTTTTGAGATTACTTTTATCTGAATCGTTTTGATCCGTTTTTTCAGAACATGTCACTGCTGGATTAGATTTATTCAGATTAAAAATAATCACGATTATAAAATCCGGTTTTTGAAGTAGTTCTTAATAGTTTATAGCCTATTTCTTTTAAAATAGACCATTATATATGATCTAGCCTAACATAAAAAAAAGAAATGACAGGTGATAATTATGAGTATTAATGCACAGGTTTATTTATTTATTTATTATGTTTTATATAAAAAAAAAAACTCAGACAATTCACTTTGAATGTTAAGGTTTTAATTTGTTTGTCTGAATTACTTGCATATGGATCTGCTACAAGCATGCAGCATCATTCTAGCCTGCATTGATTTGCACAGTATCACTATCAATCACAATATACCAGCCATTGAAGGTGAGAATTTGAGAGATGACCTGCCTGAGCCTCAGGCAGTACACTATGATGCACAGGATCAACCTGCTGGACAGGCATTGAGGGATGCCATTGTAAAGAACTACTTTCAGAAGGATCCTCCATTGGCGTTTCACATTAAAGATAAGATGTTATTTTCTCCACATCTTTATTTCTACACAGCACACACACACACTGAAAAAAAAAACATTTGTGTTGGGCATCATGTAAATAAATGGAAAACAAAGCTGTTGTTCTTGACCAAAGCTATACCACTAAATGCATTTTTTCCTTAATCAGACACACATTAATTTGCCAGCATGAATACAAAACTTAAATAAATATGTGAAACGTGTATTAATACTCTATTTGCATATAGCATGTGTTTTCTATCGAAATTCAAACAAAATATCTATGTTCTATGATTATTTAAAAGCGAAACCCACCTTCTTAGTAGGATCAAAATTATCCTGTTATTTTGAATAAAAGTAATCCTGATCGCCTCTCTAAATCCAATTATATATTTAATCGTGATAAAAACTGCGTCATGTTGACGTTTTGATAAAACCCAATTTCACAATATAATCCCGATGAAGTGCAGAAATCGGATTACCAACGTTTTGAAAAGCCGGCCCATGGTTATAAAGTGTGACCACAGCCTGTCTAATTGTCTGAATGTACTGTGGCACAATCTGTGGGGCTCCATCTGAGTGAAAATGAAATGTTTCCCCTATGCATCCATCTGGATAAAGCCGCAACAGTTTTGCTTTTTATGAAACCAGTCCTGTAATCCTGGTTATTGGTTTTGGTATTATTGCATTTTATATGTGCATTTTTGGTTGTGTAGTGTGGCACATGCAGCAGATGGGTTACTTGGATTCCAAAAGAAGGGCAAAAAGATTCCACTTTTCATATAATGTCTTTATTGCGATAGATATTTATGTTGTAATAAACTTCACGTCATGGGCGTACTCCCCCAGATATGTGAAAGCTATAGGTGCTCAATTCTTGACATCCACTACAACCGGGGTAACAAACTCAGAGTGCCGGATGCCCATGTAGTAGGAAGGTGCTTTAGGATAGTTGATGGTGACCTTTTCTGGCCAATGAGCCCCTGGACCAGGGCTCTTTTTGTACATGCCAATGGGGGGTTGGCGGGCCAGCAAGGAGTAAATAGGAAGCCGCTGCAGGTAGATGTTGACGCTGGGCATGTCATGCTGGCCGGGGCCTGGGCTCTTCGCCCAGTCATATGCATAGTGGCCCACCTTGGATTGGGCTGTGATGGAGTAAGAGGGGTAAGAAAGCTTGTTGGGTATGTTGGGGCCAAGCATAGAGTGCAGGGAATATCTGTCAGGAGCCGGGTTGGGGTCGCAGCGCCTGTACCGCGTTCTGGAGCCCAAGGTGTAGACCGGAGCTCGCGGTTCATTGACAGGGCGCACCTTTTCATTGGCATACGTTCCAGGTCCTGGAACGCGAAAGAAAGCTGAAAAAAATATAGTATTACTTTCTAGCAAGATTGAGGCTGAGTGAACTACAGTAATACATTGTACTGAAGCTCCATCCTTCAAAACAATTGAGCTATTTACAAGAAGCAGCAGCAAGAAATAGAACGAAGAACAAAAAGATCTTTAGCTCAACAATGAGGAGCCCGGGATGAGAATGCTATTTTTAATAAGAAATTCAATTTTTAAAGCCTGATTACTCACCAGTGTATTGGTTACTACCGTACAATTATTGAATAATCACAACGAGATGCTGGATTGGAATTGGTTCTTGATTAGGGATGGTCGATAATGGAAGTTTCAATTATTAATAAACACACTTATTTGTAATCATGTTTTAACACCCAAAAACTGAGACTTTCTCCCTAATGCATTGCTTTTTAGTCAGGTGTAGTCAAAGAACCAAAAACGACTTGTTACCTTTTCCACACATCATACATTGGCATATCCAGCTGCTAATACTGAATACCGGTTAACAGTTTTTTAGCGTGCAGGTTTACCTTGTCAGGTGCCCACAGGTGCACATCAATCTTAACCTGAACACCCCCTGACAGCAATTCAGTCCTGGGCCAGAAGGCTCTAAGACAACAAACTCATTAGCTTGACACTAGCACAATACGTTTATCAATTCTGTCTGGTGAAAAGGGCCAGGTGATTCCTCACCAATGAAAAGAGAACAATCTTGAATCTAGGCTTTTTTGCACATAGGTGTTGCTTGGACAGTATATGTGTATCTGTATGTATGTATAGACAGTGCATTCAGTAACTGAGACGCTAGAGCAGCTCAGTTCTCCTCCTGAGCAGGTCAGGGTGCTACAGATTTCATCTGTGATTTGAGTGAGCAGAAAAACTCTCGCTCTGAACCACTCAGCTACTTAACACACACTAAGGGCCTCATTTATGAAGTGTTTACCGTACGCAAAACATAATTACCGTGTGCAGTTCTGTCCCTGTCATATTTACTATTCCCATTTCCGTGCGGAAAACAAGGATTTAGCGGATACCGCCTCATTTGCATTGAATTAATGATGCTTACGTATGCAAAGCAGCATGTTAAATACAGATAATGAGCTGCCATACACTAATGAGCTATTTATGACTATTTATGAGCTATTTTATTCGTGTTGATTTGTACCAGTTGGGTGTCAAAGTAAAATCCCCCAAAACAAGTAGTTTAAATCCATAACCAGTCAAAGTAGCAATCAATCAAGAGAAAAACTACCCAGGACATTTTAGTAAAGCGTAAACAATAACAGCAGTGCATTTCTAAAATGCAGATGGGAAAGACAACATTTCCCGTTTTCATCCCTATCCAATAATGTTGTTTATATTACGAAGTAGTTTTATGCAATGAAACGTGTAAAACTGGTTCCACTACTCCCTGCATCCTCTTTAAAAAAACAAAAAAAAACCTGCGGAGGTTTCAGTATCCCATATAGCACTGCGCACGTCCCTGGTAGCGACTCACTAATCTGTATCAGAGCATCTTACCTGTTGACTCTCAGCCAAGAATTTGGACAAGTAAAACACATGCTCACAAATCATGATTTTATGACCATGGATGAGGCCTGCAAGGTTTTTATTGAGAACTATTCCAAAATCTTTCCTGCTTTCGCAAAACTTGCAGCAATTGCAATTACGATACCTGTATCTAGTGTACCAGCAGACCGGGATTTTATCTGTCAGAACAGCAAACGCTCACGTTTACGTGAGGATCATCTAAAACGTGACAATTTAAATGGAAGCTCCTGAGAATTATTAAGACTTTGGTTTGTCATTTTTTGACTTGGGTGCTAAAAGGAAAATTTAAAGAACTTTTAAAATAGTTCTGATGCTGACAGCTACCCGCAGAGACGTTGGTACATGTTCTACAACACTGATTTTTACGTTGTGAACGGGGGATTTTCAAAAGAAAGCGTTCCATGGTAAACTTGTCTTTATGTCTATTTCTACTACCATTATTTATACTGTGTACTGTTTTTCATGTTAACTTCGTTAATTTTTGTCCCCCGTCAAACACGCAATCGCGGATCGCGGTGCGATTTCGCGGAATGCACTGTGGGTTGCAGAATTACTGATTTTCCACGGCAAACAAGCCTAACTAGCATTCATAAGAACAAATTCAAGTTTTTTAAACATTCCACCAGGTGGCGCAGTGAGATTTTTGAATACCTCTGCTTTGTTTATCTTGCTCATCCCGCTCTTAGGAAAAGCAAACCACTCGTTTACACTGACGTGCTGTGGCTATTCAAATCCTCAGCTAACACGGATACATTTGTTAAGAGCAAACATGTGCCTGGAGGCAAAACCACTTAGGAAATAAAACAGCCGCTGGTCGTGCTGGGGAATACCTGAGACTCCTGTATGAGGAAGGGGGTTAACTGTTTTGCAGCACATGCATGTCGTTTCTGAAGAAACTATCAGAGCCCTGTTTCCTCTACTTCAATGGGAAAGCAGGACTTTAACCATCTGACACACTGTCCTGAGAAAATGGAGAATAAATCGATGCATCGCCTCAGCTTTAGTTAATGCGACACTATGCTTTATTTTGGGCTAACTGTAAATAGACTAAGATTAAAAGTTTAGTTTCAATTTAAAATAATATTTTATTACTGTAATGTTTGACACTATTGTACATAGCTATATTTTTACATATTGTAATGTGTACAGAGAACACATTAATATTATTTAATATGCCCTCATATTAATATTTAATATGCCCTCATATGTATTTAGGAAAATACCATGAGCAGTCATTTCAATTTTCCTCCCGCAATTCTGGCCAAATTACTGCCGCTTAGTAAATGAGGCCCCAAATATGTATGTATGTATCAACAAAACATAATTAGTATTTTATTCCAATAGTATCACAGAAATGCACCTGGAAACACCTTAGAAAAGATGAGGACATTTTATTTTACATGTATAGATAATACTAAAGAAATGCTCCACAAATGAGTGAAATAAGGACAGCACTCATGAACGTTCATGGAGTATTCTTTTTAAAGCAATAAATAACAGAATAGCAGCCTGCCTATGGATCAAGCAGTGTTGACTGAAAATGATTTGAAAGTCATTGTCAGTACTTGTCACTCCTTTTCCAGATGAATTGCCTTCTTTACCCAAACATTGCAAATTTTCTAACTGCTTGTGGTTAATAAGAATCCTCTTGAGGCAAGTCAATTAATGCATTCAGAATCTAGTTTGACTCAGCACAGCAATTTACAATCAGATTGAAAGCCTTAGACTGATTCCGGACATTTGAAGAAGTGAATGCAGAAGTGAGCGAAAGCCATTGGATTAATGTGCCACGCAGCACAGTGCAACATTTCAGACAAGAACCCTTTAATTAGGCAATAATGATAGTGAGGCCAACCATTACAGTGGAATAAAAGGCCAGCCCTTCCTGATCAATAGCAGGGGCACCAAGCTCAGAATTGTATTTGTAACACGGGGAGGCTATTTATTTAAACTAATGGATTTGCTTCTCAATCATATAGCTATTATGACATGTATTACCATATTTAGGAAAAGAAAAGTTTTTGGTGCAACACTAAATTAAATTCATAACAACTCACAGAGAAACAGAGAGCTGCTTAACATTTTCACGAAACATACCTTGAACAACAGCACATCATTGTCAGCCTGGTCACAGTCAACCCTTTATTGGGTTGGATGTCATTGTCTTGATCAGTTTTAGCTGTTCTTTTGCGCTGTCATGAAGGTACCCTTGAGGTTGCTAGTCTTATAATATCCAGCAAAGAAGAAGAGAGCACTCTAATCTCATAAAGCACCTCTGATAGTACAGTGCTCCATTCTCCTCAGTACTGCGCCAAACTGTGTGGTAACTGGGGTGCTCATTCAATTGTAAACTCAATACGTTATTATTCCAGGAGAGTGCTCTAGAGAAATGTTAGGGATTTGCGGCTGGATTGTATATGAATGTAAAGTCTCCAAGATAAATAAAAAAGGGTGGTACTTAAAGTTATAAATAAGAAAAGCAATAAAACTCTATATAGTTCACTGGAAGGTACAGTTAGCATTTTTCATATATCGACTTACTCAAGTCCTTCTGCTTGCCCTGGATGGAGTAGACTGGAGACCCATTGTTTCCCACCCGCGTGACTCTGCTGTCAATGAAGCAGCTGGGTCCTGGGGCTTTCATCTGGGGGAGTGGCTCTGATCCAGAGAAAAAAGAAGGAAGAAAAAAAGAAAGATGCCAATTCATGAGGATACGTTTATACACTTCCGGGCAGCTTTATTAGGATCTGTACCTAACATCGGGTTGGACCACTGTTTGTCACAGCCTTGACACAACTCCAGAACCTGCTCAAGTTCCACACAACTTCTGCAGAGGGGCAGACAGAGGACTGTAATGACACATGCGTTGCTCATCCTAAACTTGCTCAATTGCATTGATTATTAGTTTTACCTTCTACACCTGTGCGAGCTTTCCTGCAATTGGGTTGTGAATGGCTATGATTTTTTATTGCTGTTTTTCATTGCAAGGAAGCTTGCATAGGTGGTGAAGGTGAGACTAATAATCAAATTAGTCTCAACCGCTTACCTTTAGTCCCACATTGGTGATGCCAAAAGCCCTTGTGGGGAACTAACTAGAAATATGTTTTAAAATATGTTTTAGTAGAGAAAATATCGCTGCACGTTACACTTTTCCCCCCTTTCACCTTGGCAATCGGCTGCAGCCAATCTATAAGATCTGGGTCAAGGCACTATTTTAACAGGGTGGAGGCTGGGCACAAACTGATGACCCTGTGCACTGCAAGGGAGCAAACCACAATGCAAGAGAGCCAGGCTCGTCGATATTAGAGCTTTTAACCTCATGTCACCAAGAGGGGACAGGACAGAATCCGTAACCAGTGTATCACAAAACACTGCCTGTTACATAATGAAAAATCAATACAAGAATTGCAAACCAAATAACATGAATGATATGTAGGTGAGAATTATTTGTTTTTTGTACACCCAATCTATCCTACCTTGAAAGCAGCTATTTATAGCTGAGCATTAAATTAGACTTAAATTAAATGAGAACATTTTAAACAGCCGTTTCTGAATCATTTTCCTAAGGCTTCTGAGATTTTAGCATGACGTTCAAGTGCGATTCTTGAAAAGTTTGAAGTTATTCAGTAAAACAGTCTTTAGTTTAAGCATCTTAAATTGCTTCTAAATGGATCACCAAGCATTGGTAATAATTCCTTTTAAACAGAATATTCTTTGCCTTGTACCTGAAGGTCCTCGATTTCATATCACACTGCCCTTACCCAGTTTCATGCCAAAGGAGTATGCAGGATTCATCTGTTTGGTGGGGTCGTGTTTCTGGAAACCCACAGTGGAGGGAAGGCCATACCTCCCAGCCCCCGGACCTGAAACAGAGACAGGTGTGAGACGAGGACTGGCAACGCAAATAATGAAAACAGGGCGGGAGAACTCTCTACTGCATCAACTAAAGGAACTGCTCTGCTACAGTAGTTGCTGCAAACTCAAAAAAGCAAGGGGCATGTTAAAGATGGCATGGTACTTGAAACATGTGCAGTGTATCCCAATTTAAGAAATTTAAATTGGGATACCTTCTGCACCAAAGTAAAATAAGTGAAAATGTTGCTAATGTGAATATTAGCTATTCTTTCGCAGTGGTCATTACCTGCGAGATAATTTCCTAAAATTGACCCTGCTTCTTCGCTTCCCCTGGTCTGTGTGCCTACGGTCATCAGCTGGTGCAGTACCGCCTCTGACAGTAGGTGTCTCTGTTGCTCAAAGGTACATTTATTCTGATATGTTGAAAATAATAGCTGTACTTTTTCTGTATTAATGTAGAGATGTCGGTGACTACAGTATGGAGTCTAAAAATCTAAAAAGGACGATTCTAATATTGTTGGCTTTTTTCATCTTATGTGGGATAATGACCACTCTGCACGGAGCCTGACCCTACCCTCCCCCCTCTTTACAACCAACTCTATCACGACCAGCCCCTCTGTATGTTTCTCACTCACCCCTCATTCTCCCTAAAATGATGGGCTCGTTATCACCTTCTTTCATCTTCCTAAAGATAAAAATCGGAATGAGTTGAAAGCTCCTTAGGACACAAACTGTCACTGTTCCTTGTGCTAGTCCTGCAATTATTGTTACCATGGAAACTATTAGAGCTGGTGATGCATTGACAATGCTTTCCAGTATTCTAATAGAACTCTGAGTAACTGCTCAGCTCAGCAGTGCCACCAACAAAGCAAACAGGAGTTTTACTTTTTTCAAAGTAGTAGATTATCTGTGATTTTAGGATAATGAAAGAGTACCAGGGTGTAGGTTTATACACATCACAACCCATACTACCACTATCAGCTGCTTTCACAGACCCCAATTAGCACTAATCTTTGACTATCCAATGTTCCTTTCGGTGGCTGTGATGTGTAGGGTGTCTCGTTGTGTACGAATCATCATTCACACAGTTTGAAAAGCCAGAACCGCTCAGCTTCACTTTGCATTGCTGTCTCCGAATCTGCAGACATTTATTATACAATAACGCCCTACACGACGGGTTAACTTTTATAAAACTGTTTGTGCCAAAAACTTGGCAGTGGTTAAGTTGCTTGCATTGGAGTGTGTGGATTCATCCCTAGACTCCACCAAGTTAAACAAATAAGAGAAACAAAGATAGAATGTAGTAAGCCCGTGGCCCTCGCAAAAAAAAAAAAATAATAATAATTGAGGGACCAAAGTACTGCCAAATCATTTTTTTTTTTCCTCACAAAACGTTTTTCAAACTTTCTTATTACAAAAGTCACTCCGTTTTGCTTCAAACTGCTCCCCCACCCTCATTTTAGTCACAATAGCTTCAGATTTCTTGGCTGGTTAAAGTGATTAATGTTCTGGCAAACTGAGGATTTCAAAGTGTCTAGTACTGCTTTCCAAGGGGCTCCATTAGTTTCTTAGCTAAGCTATCTCTCAAGAATGATATTGTGCTCTTAAACATACCATGAGTGCAGCTTTATTGAGGTCTCTTGCCTTTTGACCTAAACTCAGTGTTCCAAAGTAGTTCTCTCCAAACAAAAATGTTCCATCCGTTGTGTGCTATGGACAAGCAAACATCCAGTTTACTGTTTTCCAACCGCAAGACTTTAAAATAAACAATTTGGCAGTTTTTGTGGTTAACATCTAATGAATACTATGGGAACAAGCATTAAAAACTGGCGTCCCACCAGAGCTTTGTAAAATGTGCTACTAGTCTGTTTCCTACATTTTAACTTAATTTGTCTGTGTGCAGGCTCTCCGAATAAAGAGCTTTTTGTAACAAAAATCATTTTAGATGTTTGGACACAGGCTCCTTTAAAATCTGCCAGTAATAATGTGTGCCCAACAAACGCATTCCTGCTACAGAACCTGCAACAACAGTAAGCTGGCTTGACTGCCAACAGCCTCACAGTACTTTCTGGAATGTGGAAATAAAGGACAATGGGCATTGTGAGAGAGTAGTAGATATGATTTGCATTGGACAATATATTCCAAAAAAGGAAAGGACTTGAGTTGTAGCAGTATTTTAATCCAGCCACTGAGGGAGCCTACTTCCCTTAATATGTAGGAGAAACTATGGCTTCAGCCCCATGTTTACTGAGGGTAAAACCCCAGGGGATAGCAGTCTCACCTGGACGTGCCAAACCAACTGGGAATCCATAATGGTGCTCAGAGGGATATTTAAACACAGGCCAGGATTTACATAGCTGTGCCTGCCTCAACGGCATGGCGGCAGAACCAAGCCAATGTGAACTTTGTCCTGTTCTAAAATGTCAAAGCCAGCTTGCTTATCCAAGTTTCAACAACTCTTTAAAAGAGTCATTTTTATGAGGGCTGTATTATCAACTATCATTTGACATAAACATTTTGTATTTTATTAGAGACAAGCATCAAATAAGGATTCTCTATGAAGGGCATATTGTCAACTGCCAATTGAAGAAAAAAAAACTGCCAAGCAAAAATAAAGTCTTTATTGACCATGTTTCTTTGACATGATACTATGTTATGTACTGTACAGATGTTTGTATATCTAGTATTACTTGGTAACTTCATATACACGTATGTATAGTGCTCCCCCTTTATAAGGCGGCCCTTTATACTGCGGAACAGGTCATAAGGCGCTATGGTCATGGCTTCCATTTGCCCCATAATGCCATTACACTAGCACTAGCATTCTCGTTACAAGACGGAACACAAACAGCACTCTTAACTATGGCTCCCGACTACAGAGTTATAAATGGGAGCACTGTATATATGTATGTATGTATGTATGTATGTATATTGCCACAAGAGGGCACTAATGAGGTTCATATTTCCAGCATGCAGTCATCTACTATTCATGCTGTCAATTTATATTCCTTTTTTAGTTAGTCTGCCTGTGAAGGAGAATAATATTAAATCAGGTCAGTGCAAATATTTCACTTTCTAAGAGTTTTCAGAGATGTTGTTTTCTCACTCTCAAAACTGACTCAGTGGCTCTGTGGTTTTTGAATGAAGTTAAATTAAACTGTTGACTTTTTTTAAACAGTCTAGAAACATTTAATGAATTTCTGATTTTATTTCAATCGACAAAACTCTTTAAATAACTTGTAATGAATCTCCTCTTAGCAGCTGATGAGTCAATAAAACTGACATCAGCATAAGACCTCTCAAACAGAGCTTGCTCTTTAGCTGAATGGTAAGACATTCGTCTGTATGGTTTGCGGTTCGCGTCCAGCCCTCGCCTTCCTATTCAATGCAATGGGCTGGGATGTCAACTCCTTACAAACTGAAACAGAATTTGTATGTGTTTATACTTCATACAGTAATTTAGGATGATGGTATGGACTGGGCAACCTAGTCATGTTGTTGAGGTAGAATCACCTGGATCCCACCTTGACAAAGTTCTGAGATCAATCAGCTACAAGGAACTGGACAAGCTTAGATGGGCTGAATGGCCTCTCATTTGTAACTGTTTATAATTGTATTAGAAAATTGTATTGGAAACCTACACGAGCTAATGCAGGGGTCTTAGTGGGGAGCTGGGAAAAATAGTGAAAACGCAAAATAGTTGATATTACCGTAAGGAAACAGGATTTTTTATTTTTTTGTATTTGATCTAAACTGAGCTCTAGAATCAGTCTAGTGACCTCTGATTTTGGCATGGCCACCTACAGCTGGTTCTCATCTTTTACACAGGGAGGCTGTTAGCTCCCTGTGTAACTGCTTAGAGAGCTGACGTGCAACTGCATGTAAGTTGCGAAAGAACACAGTTTAGTTATGATAAGATTATATAAGATGACATATGACTGGCTTCACAGTCACTGAATTACCACTAATCTTAAACTTCTACATGTTACTTTAGATAAGGTAGTCCAAGATTAGTGTGAACCAGTGTCTAGAAACAGACAATTAAAGCTTATGCTCCAATTGAAAAATAGAATTACACTGATGAAGGCACTAGCCAAAGCTTTTCATTCTTTTACATTAGATTATTTTTTAAATTATAGATAAGATTAGATAATGCCCAACTTTGAATACTTTGTCCACAGTCCTGCTTACATCAGTAAAAAAAAACACATTTATAAATAGACCTCATTTCATGCATAGCACAGGGAGGGTACAAATGGAAGCTGAACACTGAGGGAGACAGTCTGTTAAGGTGTTTTGACTATTGAGCTCATAAGCTGCTCTTCTGTTCTAGTTGCCTGCTATAAACATATGCAATGTAGGCTAGATCAGCCAATCTGTCTTTAATTTGAACACAAGCACCACACTGATAAGGGTTTCTTCCAGCAAAGCAAAGTGGTAGACACTGGTTCTTCCTTCTAAGACACTGGTTCTTCCTTCGAAGACACCTTGGCTGATCTAACCTCAAGTTGGAGCACTAGCTAACCCTTTAACAGTTCTAGCTATAAAATCAGATGGCTAAGCCGTTTACTGGTAACCAAACCCACTTGTTCTAAAACAAGTTACCTACAATACCTTTCACCCGCACACAGGTCTCTCCACAGGCCTTGGCCTTCACACACACAAACAACTAACAAACATTTCCTCCCTGTTTTTGTATGATCAGAGGCAGGGGCATGTCATTATTGGCTTAAAAGCCAATCCGCCCCGAAGTATTCTGGGGGATTTAGTCCTATATACTCCAGGAATACCTTTGCATTTATTTCCTCCCCCTACTCTGCCACAACACCATAAAAAGGTAAGGAGGCAGTAAAATAATAATAATAATAATAATAATAATAATAATAATAATAATAATAATAATAATAATAATAATATCATCATTATTACTATTAATAATACTGACTTAGGTACCTACATAATTATGTTCATTCTGCTGCAATGTGTTTAATATGAGTTCATTGTAACTTCTTGCCTCTTGAAAATGTTGACATTCCATTTATTTTCTCTCATCTCAGACCATTAATGCACAGCTGCAAAAGCCAGAGCTATTCTAGAATTCTGCCCTCTGATGACATTGTGGTAACTGAGATACAATGAGATATTTTCTGCTATGGGAACCCGTAGAAGAATTACTGAACAGTTCACATGAAAGGTCATTGTCACATTCAGGTTGCTATGATTTGTGCTGATTTTGAAAGTTTGAGATAAATGCATCAAAAGTGTGTCTCAAAGTGAACAGTATTAGTGCACAGCCCACTCTGGAGACAGAGAGAAGGGAAGATGAGAGAAGCTTTTGACGTTTTGGAAAATGACAGATTTTGTTTGGATTCTGTGGTAAAAAAATAAATAAATAAACTGACAATATTGGAATAATTGCACATCTCGAAAGAACTGAACACATCATAAGGCTACAGTATAGCTATTATATGGTGGACAACCCAATAAAATATTATTAAATAGTGGAAAGTTTGCATGCTAAATCATACACCAGATGGCTTTTAATGTGATTATACTTCAACAAAGGTTCTGTTCTTGCAGGGTTACCAGCGAGGCTGTATTCACTGTGACTCCATGGACTGAAGGGTGTGGAAGGGATTTGAAAATAAACAGGAAACCGTTAATGGAGTAAGAAACTAACACAGTGTGTGCCTTTTAAATACAAATCTCATCCTCAACTTGTGTATGTTGTATGTACTGAGGCCGTAAACTGATGAGAAGAAAATAATCTTCCAATCGGCTTTTAAAACACTCAATGTTGAAGTGAATCGCCGTTGATTGGTACTCAGCTGGAAATGTGAGGGAGACAGCTTTCTTTGTTTTGAAGTCAACACGTTATGAATGGATTTATTGGATACCTGCCTGTAAATACTTCTTAAAGACAATATGAGTATGATTAACGAGTAGTCTGCACACCCCTACTACATACCACCAATGTTAAAATCATTTAGACTACTCAATGACAGCTAACAATGAAAGTAAGCTCAGGCAGTGTATTTCCTTCTGTTACTACAAATACAAATAAAAAAGCGTTTTTTTATTAGTTTCAATTTGGCAGTGGTTAAGGATTTCTATAAGGATTTGTTTCAGTTAATGCACAAATGTAGACAGATTATGATAGCTCACGTATAAACGAATTACATTTTTTCAAAGTTAGATACATATTGTATAGATATATACCCATTCAGTTTTATATACATAGATATATAGCATAGTTACTGTACTGTGTATACAGTACAGTAACCATATGAGTCGGTAGGAGACTCACTCCTGCGGTGGAAAGGAGGTAGCACCTTTAAGACAAAGTTAAGATGTTGGGTTGTCAAGCACCAGGGAGCAGCTTTGGGTCCTAATTTTACCTGAAATAGTTAGGATACACTGTATCTTGTCAAAGAGGCAATTCATGAATGTAACCATCTTTCTAAGTGTTCAACCCAAGTATATAAGGAATGAATAATTAAATGTTGTGCAACACTGACGACCACTAGCTGCCACATGCCATGCAGTGTGGAGTAGTGGTTAGGGCTCTGGACTCTTGACCGGAGGGTCGTGGGTTCAATCCTAGGAGGGGGACACTGCTGCTGTAGCCTTGAGCAAGGTACTTTACCTAGATTGCTCCAGTAAAAACCCAACTGTATAAATGGGTAATTGTATGTAAAAATAATGTGGTATCTTGTAACAATTGTAAGTCGCCCTGGATAAGGGAGTCTGCTAAGAAATAAATAATAATAACCAGAAATGAAACCTCTCAAAGCCTATGAAACGTCTTTTTATTTACAAGGCAGCGTTTTGTTTGGTGCCTATCATAAGCATTGTTAATCCAGTATATCTTACTTTTGAAATGCAGTGCTTTTCACACAAATTCTACGTAAAAAGACATTCATTAAAATATTCATTTACAATTCCGTAATAGGAAATAATTTTAAATGATCAGCAGATTGATAATCAAAGTATTTGAGAATGGGGAATTAACATTGAAATTGATTACTAGGCTCATTTAGGAAACATCAACATTCTTAGTATGTCCCTTTTACTAAATCTTTTTTTAACTAGCAGACAGACGTCTAACACTGTCAAGCCTACTATTTTAAGATCATTCTAAAACTGCTGCTGGAAAAATGGGGAACACTCTTTCTTTAAGAGGGAATAGCCTATGTAATCTGAGAGTCAGCTGTCTTGAGTGGCTGCAGGTTTCTCTGGGGTGGTGGGAGTGTATGTGTGCGGGGGGGGGGGGGCTGTCACTTTTACACACAAGTACCCAGCCCACTTCCATTAACTGAACAGCAGTGGTGAACAGACTTTCAATTGAAAACACGTTCTTCTGGATGTAAAATGCGAATAGGAGTTACGTGCTAGCATGAGATCCCTAAGCTTTGTTCTGAGTCCACTGCTGCCGCTGGTTTTCCTGGTTGGACCCTGCTATGGAGGTGGGTGCTCGGATTTAGCAACTCTGGCAGTGCAGAGATATTTACTTTTGCACTCAGTGCACTTCATAGGGATGCCTATTGAGTAGTTACTTTTTATCTAACACAATAATAATGCTTCAATCATATTAAGACAAATTTCAGTACAATACATCAGTGAGAAAGTGGTGCTTGACTAGTCTTGACGGTCAGTACCTGGCTTTCAAAGGTTAATTTGTTCATTCAGGTTTATCATGCAATGCAAGACGTCCATTGAAAAGTTCAGCATTTCATTCCATACTCAGTTCAGAGTGGACTGCAGACTATTCTTTGATGCATTTGAAGTTTAATTCTGTGGACAGTAGTTCATTTGAGTGGGCTCAAGGGTATAACTAATCTTGGTGAAATTTATACTGGTGAATTTGCACGGTAATTTTTGCCATGCTTTTCCTATGCTTTTATATGCATTTAACATGTGTTATCATAGTTGATCATACTTTGAACAAGTCCTATACTTATCTGAAGTTTACCATGCTTTACTAAGCATCTAATGTCAGCATATTAAGATAAATGTTGGATCAGGTAAAAAGTAATACTTGTGTGTTATAGAAATGTGAACATACTAACATTAAAATAATCTTTTGTTAATTAAGCTTCTGGCCTGGATTTATTCTAGAACTGAACCACACTACAATAGCAAAATAGAACAGAGAATAAATGAAGTTTATTATAAATATATAATGTGAAGTATTACTTAAAGTTGCATGAATAAATCAAGAGTACATCCTGGCAACGTGAGTCGTACTTACAGAATGCCCGACTGAAGGTGGGAATGTTTTGGTAATAGTTGCTACCTAACCAGGTACTTTTACAGTACAAACTCTTTGCATGGGGTTACTAATTCTATTTCACAAACACTGCACTTACAAAATACTATGATAACTCATCTGTCTCCCGTCCAGCATACAGACCCAGCTGGTGATTGTGTTGTCCTCACAAGATAATGCAATTCCCAGCATCTTGAGAGCAGTTACATCGTTAAACAGGCTCTGTCTGCTGTAAAGTGATACCCTGTTATTAATGTTTACACTTTTGGGGCCTATTTTGAAGCTCAATTTTCAAATACGAAATTCTGATTGAATAAAACAGGATTGTAATGTTATAAAACAGGAAAGAAACGCTGTTGGAGGAACAGTTATATCATTGTTGGGAGCAGTCTGCTGCTGGTTTGAAAATGTTAAGAACAGTGCCAAAATATGATCTACAAAAAAGTACCACAGTGCAAAATGCTTACCTTTGTTTCTTAAAAGCTGCCAAACTAAGAATATATTAAATAAATTTGCTGGGCTTTATAAGCTTCCATACATATCCAAACAGTATTACATTTGTGTTGCCTGTTACCACACAAGTTCAACAGTCTCTTCCAGGTTTAGTACAGCCAGATCACGTGCTGTACTTCAGTCTGCTCTCAGTTCTGCCAAGCACAATAAGCCTGTGCTGATTTTTAACGCAGACCTTATTTACTCAGTTAATCTGAGAGAAAGAGAATTATTGCTTGGGTATATATCTTTAACTTCTTGATGCATGCCAGTTAGCAGGACACAAAGCAGATTGTTTGATCCCTATTTTGACTGATTGTTCTGTAGCACACTGTCAAAGCCTCTATCTCAGTCCTGCCTTTGAGACGTTTAGTCTTGGTGGTTCAGTAATGGGCCAGTGCTCAAGCTGTGCTTTGGTATTATGTTAGATCCGGATGTACTGTGCCAGAAGTTCAAGTGTAAGAGAACATCACTGTCTTATTAGTTATTGCTAACTTCAGTACTATTATAGCACTGTCTCATACACTGTATTGCAGTTTATAAGAAAGTAAAAGTTCACCCCAGACTAGTCCAAGCAGAGACCAAACGAAACGTTGACTTTCCTTACCACACGATTTTTAATGGTAATTTCACTGAACAGGAGCACAGGCTGCGTGTATGAATGAGAATGTGAGAATAAGGGAATGGAGTGCTTATGACTGGTATTTAAGGTCAGAGTGAGAACAGTGTTGCCAGGGTTACAGCTTGGGAGTGAGCTTCGCTTCCCCAATCAGGTAGGTAAAGATAGGAAAGGAAGGACATCAAGAATGTCCCCCAAACTCATTGGAAAGCACCCGAAAAGCTAGGCTGGGGGAGGTTGACAGGGAGGATCCTGAGCTCCTGCCCCCTGAACCGCACGCCAACTCTTCAAGTAATGGTGCTGTTCTAAAGTAGCCCAAGGTATCATAGTGGTAACAATTATTTTGTTTGTTACCAATAGTATAAGGCACTCTTATAAACTATTACAGTACCATACCAGTACCATACTGTGCTTTTGGAGTCAATGGGCAGCACTTTCTGGTAATGCTGTGGTTTTTAAAATGCTTTGTTTGGGTTTCACCAGGGTGATACATATGGGTATTATTATGATATCCCAATAGTATTTTTCATTCTTTGGATTCCAGATGATACTGTAAGTCCCCCACTGCTATGTGTGCTGTGTGCCGTACTGTATACAAATTCTGATCGTTGTTTGTGTCGTATTTCCTAATATAGACACAAAATGTTCTGCTGTAGAAACAGAACGTGCCAGACGAGATCATAATCCTCAATCATGTTGTCCTTTACAAATGTCTGGTATGCAAGATATTAACAACATTGGAGCTTACTATGATAATTTTTGCAATTAACCTTGATTTTCCCATCTTACAGTGTACTGCAGTGTGTTTGCTGTTCTTTCCATGATTTACCTTAAACCCGTTTGCTCGCCCTCATTTCCATTGCATGGCCATAGTCCGGGCGGGGCAGGGTGGGGTAAAGCTTAATAAAACTGACAAATTAAGGAAAACAGCGAACGCAATGCATAGTAAAGTGGAGAATATATGTTTATATAAATCAGTACTATATTAACAGATTACAGACCTGTGAAGGTGTTACCTTGTCACACCTTCTTAATAAAACCACCCATGATGAGTCCTACTGAGTCCTAGACTGCTGTCCGCTGCTCGTCTCCTGCACCCTTCCTTTCAGGCTCTCTGCTGTAAGGATGCTATCGACTCCACTGTCATGAGAAGCATTTCTTCAGCACATCTCTGATACTGTATGCTGCAAAGCTACCACTTTTAAAGCTCTCCGCTCTTTCAAGGCTGCTACACGCTCAGTTCTCTTCTGAAGGATTCCTAGGCACACTGGTGTGTTTAATGTTTCACTATCTCTATCCATTGTTGTTTAGTTTTGTTATAGCAGACACTAGTCTGAACCCTGGTAGTCTGAACTGACCTATGATCCGAACCATGCATATGAAATGCATGCTAACAGCTCTCGAAAACATATTTTAATATCATAATTATACTTCATGCATACACAACTGACTGGAATTTAATTTCAAAAAGAAATGGCAGATTTTTGATCAAATGTGTTTCAAAAACATAAAACAAAGAGTGAACAAGTAATTTTATTATTATTTGTTTATTTAGCAGACGCCTTTATCCAAGGCGACTAGGGTGTGTGAACTATGCATCAGCTGCAGAGTTACTTACAACTATGTCTCACCCGAAAGACAGAGCACAAAGAGGTTAAGTGACTTGCTCAAGGTCACACAATGAGTCAGTGGCTGAGGTGGGATTTGAACCGGGGACCTCCTGGTTACAAGCCCTTTTTTTATCCACTGGACCACACAGCCTCCATTTGTAATATGGGACAGATTAAGATCGTTTCTCTAGAACAGATCTCCAGTCTGAATGGGCGTCCAGATTCGACTAACTATTCCTGGAAAAAACAACCCTTTTCAACAAACTCTGAAAGCTGAATTTCTGAAGTGAGTTGAATGATACTACTGTTTCTCTTGTAAGTCTGTTAGTTTATTACCAAATGACTGCTCCTTTGAGAGGACAGATAGCCCCCGTGCACGCAGCCTGGTGTATAATGGGGTTTTGTTACCTTTCAAGGGTTGTGTTTGTAGTTTCTGTCTCTCTGCTCCCTCTGTACATTTGAGATATAAGGCTGCTACTGTGTTTTCCCACACCAGCTTTCTCCACCACGGTTATAGAGAACTCTTAAATTCTTCTTCAGAATTTTTTTTGGAATTTATCTAGTTTTTCTAGATTTTTTTTTTTTTTGGTATTTGTTTTCTAATAGTTGCTCTAGAATGAAACGGTTACTGTAGAAGTATTTAGTTAAGCCCCAACTTTTATGGATGTGGTGATCCATGACTATGTCGAGTAGGAAACAGTAAATCTATTTACTAGTTAAGCCCTCATAAAAAACAGCATGGGATTCATACATGTGTGCATGGTGTGCATGTAAGTGGTACTATACTCTAACCACTGTTGCTCTTTTTGTGAAGACTTTGCTTTATTTAAGAAAAAAAAGCTGTTACACTGGGTTTCTGATCTACTTTTATTCTGTGTCATAATAGAGAGGTTTAGCTAGACGACATTTAAAATAAGTTTCAGTTTTGCTTAGAACAAGCTTAATTCCAGCGACACTAGTTGGTTATTGCTTTCTGGTCGCCTGTAGTAGATATGGTATACGTTCAAACCATGTGCATTTCACCATAATTGTGACTGTGTCATTCAACAATGTATGTGTTCTACTAAAAACTGCATCATGTTACTTGCATTATACTTAAGTACACAGTCGATTATCCAGAAGTCAAATAACCGGACCACTGCCTGGTCCATATAAAAAAAGATTTAACATGTGTCGGACGTTAATGTTTAAAGTTTAAACTTATCCATTTTACACCCGCATTAGTCTGGTTATTTGATTACTGTAGGCTATTTGGTTGTAGTTCAAACTCACTCCAGTGGTCTAGCAGCAATCATACATGCAGCAGAGGTACGCAGCAGTTAACCTATAGTGTTGCATTTAAAATATTTGATGTCAGAAGTGAAGAATCAAAAGCACAAAAAAGGAAGGCCAATAAAGTTGATAAAGCTAAAAGAGGTAAGAAAATTGATTTTAAAGCATTAGCTGGCTCTCCTTTTAACAACCATTCTGTCTGAAGCAAATGTTTAATAAATCCAGCCCACAGAGAATAAAGAATTAAAATATTCTGGACCCAGACTTGGCGTCTTTAGATAAATTAGTGGTTGGTTTTTGAAATGGGGGTGGGTATGATTTTTTTTCATGCAGAACAATGCTGGCCGTATATCAGAGCAGACTCTTGTTCCCCTCAAATTTCTGATTGGGTTTCAAATGTTATGGGTAATTTGTAAGTGTTTAGTCAGTGGCTATTCCATTGGGAGCCTATCAGGAGCTGAAAGTGCAGTGCTCCAACATGGGAAAGGCCAGGATCTTGGCAGCTTGTGGTCTGGAATAGATTGCATGGGATAAATATAGCAGCTCTACACAAAGAGAGTATAATGCTTGATGTAAGGAGAGCATGCTTGCCTGTGGGTATTACACTGGGCCTGAGTTCACACAGACCCAAGTGTTCTATGCTGTCGTTGTGAAACTCTGGAACATTCTTTACTGAAATTGGGAAATACCCTTTCTCTCTGATCTCTCACCCCTTATAAAACTGCATTGCAGAAAAAAACACAGTGCTCTGGAGTGGTCCTATGTCGAGTAGGGGTAAAACAACTACTAATTTGACAGAGTTGAAAAGCTGAGGTAAAAATAGTTGAACAGGTTGACTAGTTGCCACTTTAAGAAATATATCTACCTATCGTGATAATTTCTAGTGCTCTACCCGTACTTATGAATGGATTGCAACTGCAGCTGTACATCCATTTGAAACTGTATGCTTCTTAATTACCTTACAATCACGTGACATGTGATTAGTTGACTACCACTTTTCTGTCAAGAAGTCGACTCTTCGGTGCTGGCCCAAATGTCGAGTTTTCTGAGATGTGATTGTGCAGTTGTGATTTTATGTAACGTGTGATAGTGTTGCTGCTGCTGCCCAATATTGCAGCCATTATTGTAAAAGATTGACACAGACATGCACGCACGCACGCAGACACATACACACACACACACTTTGTAGATGAATAAGCAAAAACTACCCATGGGAGACATACCATCCATTTAAATATGCATGCACCAGAGATTAATGATCCTAGCACAGACAGGAAGAAACAGAAAAGCTTCCATCACCTAGAGTAGGCAATATTGCAAACCTAGTGGAATTGGACTCATTTGTTCTCCTTTCTCGTGGGAGCTTCCTCGTTGAAGTTTATGGGATTGCACAGTAATTTAACTTTAAAAATGCAATACAGTGACATGAGAAGACATTCCAATAAGCTTTACAATCTGAAATTTAAAAAGACAAGGCAGACGCCATGCACAATCCAAATTCTATAGATTTGGAAGGGACAAGGTTTAAAACCTGTCCCTGGAGATAAACTGACTCCCTAATTCTTCTCAGTTCCACTCATGGGGTAGTGTGGATGGATGGAGGATAACTGGTGCTCTGGTTGGTTGGCCAATTTACAGATCAATCAGTCCATGTGCAAGGAAGGTGAATATAATAGTATGTAGCCCAGAAGTTTAGTTCATAGAGAAAGGATAGATGCTTATGCCTGTATGTAGTGCTGCTTCAAAAAGCTCATTTATTTGATAAAAAGCCTAAATCTAAATGGCTTTTGTTTCTTGCATTTATTTTAACAGAAAGGGGCTTAACTTCATATGTTTGTTTGTGTGATTCTTGCCTTGTCTGCCTGTCCTCTCATAAAGACATTGGTTGCTTGGTTTTCTTAGCTTGCACTGAAAACTTTTGCACTGAAGCATTTTGTAAACCTATTGCATATTTCTATATTTGTAGCAGTTCCATTGTAAATTCGTGTAGCTGGCCAATTTCCTGTCACTGAAAGATGTGATCCGAGTTCTAGTTGCTGTACCACTGACTGTAGAGGCCCATCATGTAAACTCTGATTTGAGTCTCAACCTACAGTATTTACTTCCTAGCTCAAGGACATGTGCAGCTGCATCTTATGAGTGTAAGAGCTTGGCATGCTCCCTAGGCTCTCTGTTGGGAGAGTAGAGGGGACACTTCTTTAACAACCTCCCTCTTTACTGAAGTCTGTGTCCCTGTTGTTTAAACAGCGTTGGAGAATGGTAGACAAACTGGTCAGCAAAAGCCCAAAGGAATACCCAGTCAAGCAGGAAGTAGTCTAACTGACTTCTGGAAAGATCTCTGTTGCAGCTCAACCCTACAACTAATTCGATGGAGGTTTTGGCAGCCTCTCCTTTTTCAAACCATTGATGCTATCTTTCCAGTGAATGAACTCATTTGGTTTTGGCAGAAAAGCAGACAGTTGGGTTTCAGTAACTCAAATGTTAATGCTACAAAGACTCCATTTAGAACTATCTTTATGTTTTTTTATTTTTCCTTTTCCTCCTCTACATCCTGTTTTACTGGTCCCTCCTGTCTGGCCACAAAAAGTGCTCACTCTTTTGCTTATAAAATATAACTGCACTGTACTCCTGTTGCCTGGTAACCCTTTCAGGCTTTGCCACGTGAAGTCTGGCACCCACTGAATTGAAAAATGTACAGCAATTGGATAAAGTATGCCTTATTAAA
This sequence comes from Acipenser oxyrinchus oxyrinchus, assembly GCA_030684275.1. NCBI lineage: Eukaryota > Metazoa > Chordata > Actinopteri > Acipenseriformes > Acipenseridae > Acipenser > Acipenser oxyrinchus. Next base: position 9,894,943 of record CM060265.1, on the reverse strand, counting down.
ACTGACTATTAAAGTAAAGTAAATCAAATAAAACATGGTGAGATGGCTTAGTGGTTACAGCTGGGGACTGCCGAAAGTGTGGTTGACTAAGATGCTGTGTGCCTGGGCAATTCATTTGAGAACTAATGGGGCAGTGTTTGCTAGGGTTAGAGTGTGGAAGTAGTGTGACCTTGAGGTTGGAGATGAAAACAGAGAGTGCAACCATGGTTTCATGGTACATACTGTGATTTAGTGTATTGTCACATCACACCATTATTATCCCCAGCTGGGGATGAAATCCCCTGAGAGGGGGAAGTGGTCATACGTACCTCACATTTCACATATCCATATCTGGAGAATCGCTCATCCAATTGTCATGAAGCTTGGTATTGAACATTGTTTAAGTTATTGAGAATATCCTATTCTGGAGATATAGTGTATTCCTGTACATACATACAGTACATCTGGAGAATTCAATTCTAATTCAACTTTTCATTGCTAATGAAGCTGCTTAATCTATATTATTCTGTACATACAGATACTGTTCCTACGTGCCATGGTCATTAACTTTTTCATCATACTGATAGCTCGGAACTTGAATTTACATAATTAAAGGTTAATTGCAAGACGACCACTTGGGTTAGTTTTCGTGGGGAAGTGTGCAGTGCCCCTGGATCCACTAGAATTAATTATCAACTGCTCCATTGTAGTTTTACATTTTACAAAAAGAAAGTGATCATCTTGGTTAAATAGAGTTCGCTTCAATTCCGCAGAGTATTTACTGTAATTAAATACTATTGGATACCAATATTTCCTTACAACTTGGCATTCACCAGCAGTGAGGAAATGAAACATTCAATTGAACCGGCCCTCAAGGATAAAGATCATTGTAATGTGTGGGTGTTCTGAACTGGACTGCTTTACATTGGGGAGCATGCATATGGTCGGCATTACAATTTCCAAACTAGACTATTATAGAAAATATAACGTTTGTATATAATTTCTAGGTCATTCAATAACTATAAGATAGGCAGCAGTGTGGAGTAGTGGTTAGGGCTCTGGGCTCATGACCAGAGGGTTGTGGGTTCAACTCCAAGTGGGGGATATTGCTGCTGTACCCTTGAGCAAGGTACTTTACCTAGATTGCTCCAGTAAAAAAAAAAAAACAGCTGTATAAATGGGTAATTGTATGTAAAAATAATGTGTAAAAAATAATGTAACAATTGCAAGTCGCCCTGGATAAGGTCGTCTGCTAAGAAATAAATAATAATAAGATGAAAAAGGCAGCAACATTGCTATGATTTGTAGAATGGCACAGCAGTAATATTTTCCTTTTTTGCCAATGTTTGTATCATTTCAGCACCAGTGTGACAATTGTGGAATATTTGTGCAATTGTGTGTGTGTGTCCAATTGAAATGAGTATCAGAACATGGGGATTTATGGATGGGTTTGTCTGTCTGTCTGTACATAAACATAAGAAAATTTACAACAAGAGGGGGCTATTCAGCTTTATCCGGTTCCTAGCAGCTGCTTGATCTCAAAACATTGTCAAGGTGGGTCTTAAAGGATCCCAGTGATTCAGCATCAGCAACATGCTACTATACTACTATTATGGCTTCAGGTAGAATTTTGCAGCATTTTTAGTTTTTTTATTTTGTGATGTTAAATAAAAGATCTAAATTATGTTCATATATATACATATTAATTATGGGGTAGATGTACTAAGATGGGCCAGTCGCAGCACAAAAATACAGCAATTTGCATTTTCGTTGTGGCAATTCGTATGTACTAAGAGAAAATATGTTAATGAAAACAGATGCAATATACTAATTTAAATATTTTTTTACATTAGCAACATCTCTATCATTATACGTTGCGAGAGTCGTGTGACATTGTGTTCAAATAAATAGTGGGAGTTGAGTTGTGGTTTGCTGCAGCAGAGGGTGCCTGAAGGATAACGTCTATACATGCAAGGGTTAAAGAATCAAAATAACATTGTTTTTGTTAAATGTAAACGTCATCTGTAGAATGCATTCTCTTCCGTCTTCATTTTACCTATTTTAATACTGTTATTATTGTTATATATAAAAAATGAAAGGCAAGTTAATCCCATCAGATTCTTTAGTGGGGCCCCAAACTTCACCCCCAAAAAGCTTTTCATAATGATATAGTAGCCCCTCACTAAACCATACATGTTTGTCCGACAAAACAATACAATAAAATCACGCACACGTACATTTATAGTGCTCAATGCATTTTAAATGTAAATCTTTGTGCTGAAATAACACTAATGTGTTTTGGTAGGCTGTGGGGTCCAGTGGTTAAAGAAAAGGGCTTGTAACCAGGAGGTCCGCGGTTCAAATCCCACCTCAGCCACTGACTCATTGTGTGACCCTGAGCAAGTCACTTAACCTCCTTGTGCTCTGTTTTTCGAGTGAGACGTATATTTGTAAGTGACTCTGCAGCTGATGCACAGTTCACACACCCTAGTCTCTGTAAGTCGCCTTGGATAAAGGCGTCTGCTAAATAAATAAATAATAATTATGTAAAAATATAAATTTGTACAGTATGCCTATACAGTATGCAGTACAGTAGTAAAATCTAATTAATACCCAGCGCACTTTCTTTTCACTTTAGCGGTAACACAAAATTAATCATGCTGCTGCATTGTACACATTGGTGTACAATGTGAATAAAAGAATTTTTTAAATTGAAACTAAATGATTTTAGTGTTTTTTTTTTAATTATTATTATTTTTAACTTGGTCTACTTAGTATCCTAGACAATTAACACACAATAGATATGGTCCTATACAGATGCTCAGAAAGAGCTGAAGAGGTTAGTGGCACTTGTGTGCAGTCTACTGCTCCCAACATGCTGGGAAAACCAGAAATGTCATAGAAATGTGTTTTCAAGGCTTGTAAGTACACCCCGACTTTAGTGAAAATTAGGTACTTGAGCACAAAACTGGCAACGCACAAGAAAAAGCGGACTGGGAAATGCCAGCAACAATTACAATTGTTTAAAACATGCTTTGAAAAGTTGTTAACAAATTGATGCAATTGGAAATGTCGCAATTGTCGGCAGCTTTAGTACATCTCATTATAATATCATCATTTGCACTATCTCCGCCCCCTTTTTGAACATTTACATATTCATCTAAGGTTGAAACGCAAAGGCTTTGCTTGAAAAACTGCTGCTGCAAAGTATTCCCTAAAAAGTCACTAACAGCATTGCTGATGCTTAGTACATTTCACCCTAAACTTCGGACTCGTTTTGTAACTGGTTTGCAACTATTGTGACAGGCACAACACTTCAGTACATTTACTCCATAGTCTCAATCCTACAATTCTAGGTGATGAAAAAGTTGTGCCCATCACTGTAGGGTCTGCTGATCTACTTTTTGAATATAGATCTTATATTATAATATTTATGTTTCTGACATACTTTTAAATAAAAGAAAAATGGGTTCGAAGTTCAGTAACATTAAAAGTGTTAGTGAACCGTGTTCTGTAATGAGGTCAACTGAATCTCACACACATTCATTGCAGTTCTTCCCAGTTTTTTTTCCTGGATGGTACGGTTTGTACATAAATATTTATTTTATTGGCGGAAAGAAGAGCAGCATGGATCCAAAAATAAAATAAATGCCTTTACCTCCACATAAAGCCAGAGTGTATTACAGGAATGTAAGCCAGTGGTATCTGCCATTTGATCATTACATTTAAGGGAAAGCAAGCTCTGCTGCTGGTTTCTCAGGCTTGTAAACAGAGGGAACAAATGGTTGCTAGACATGCATATATCTTTTATAGATACACACACTTTAGTTTGTTTGATCACTAAATACAGTGTTAGACTTACCAACTAATTTTCAACCACAGGTACCATTCAGAAATAACTCCTTTAAGATGATTTTGTGAAGTGAGGTGGTTTTAGAAATGACCATTAGTGTGCAGCCGTAATGTCTTCCCCCGCAGCAACTGTGAGTCAGTTGATGGAAAATCTTAATATGACACCACAGTTTCAGAGGGGACAGAAATTACAGATGTGCACACCTGATGGTCACACCACTTCAAAAATGTAAGTTTTGGAAACAGATCCATGTGGCTCTGGGGTTCAACTGAATGCGTCTCATCCAATCACAATACAAGGAGCTTCCAGGTGCATATAGTCAGGCAGCATTCGTCACATGCTCCCACCTCCAGCCAATCATAATAGTGCTTACTTCACTGTAAACAACACAAGCAGTCAGAATACCAAGATGGAAATGGCACTGGTCACTGCTGGAAAGTTTAGGGAAAGACTCTTTGAGGCCCAGAACTCCATGTCTTTATCTGAGACCCTACAACTCCACAGGATTTGATAAACAAGTGTCTCTGTAGGGCATAGTCTATAGTAGGGGTGCACAATTCTGATCTCTCCTGGCTTTTGTTATACCAGTACCGAAAATTACTTACTTGAGACAATATAACTTCCTTCCAAGCTATAATCAACTAATAGTATGTATAAAATATTGAAGATCATGGACCTGGAGCACTAGCTTTGTGCACCTCTGCACTATATACTCTGCTAGTAGAGCAATAAACAGCACTGTAGGCTGCACCACCAAACCACCTCACAGTTTGAATCAAGGACAGGATAAGCATTGAGACTAAACTGCCCCCTGATTCCCTGAGAAGGTTGGTCTCCTCAAGGTAGACTTCATAGTGGGAAAGCTCACATTGTCACTGTGAGTAAATGGAGAACTTCAGACACTGGGTCTGCCAATCCTGCACATTTCATGAGCTCCAAAATTCATCATGCGTTTTAAAAATACTAAAATCACATGAGTTGGTATTGGCTCCTCAAGCTGTAATATTTACTGAGATCCACCTACGTAGAACTGTCTGCTTCCTGAAAATGACTAATACCCATTGAATTGCTATAGTCAAGAACAAATGAGTAATAGGAATGGACAAATTATCAACCCACACTTTATAGTTTATTTGACAGATGTATGTTAGAAACCAGAAAGGGATCGGGAACATTTCTAACTTCTTGTTAATCTATTTATTTCAAGACTATGTAGCCTGGATGATGTCCAACAAATTAATTGAATCAATAAATTAAGCAACCAGCCTAATTATCCTCTCTAGAAGGTTCTCATCATTATCTCATTTCCTGCTTGTCAATTAACATTTTGGAGGTCCTGGAGGTTGCTCAGGCCTTAACTCTAAAGGGTATGTGACTCAGGTGGGGCTTGAATCCATGTAACACAGACAGAAAGTGAACTTGTAGAGTGTTGCAGGGTAAATTAGCTTCACTTGAGACAACAAATATGAACCATTAATGACCTTATGAGAATGTTATTGAAGTAAGAAAATTATAAAAAGCCTTCATTATTACACCTTTCTAAATTCTAAATGTTTTTAGACTTCAAAACACAGAGAAAGAAAGCTATATCCTTAAATGTAGACGATGTAAAAGTCATGAGTGGGTTATAGAATAGCATCAGATTTAACTTACAAAAAACATTGAATGAATTATTCAAATCCCCTACACACTCGTTTGTTAACCAAAAGTTGTATTTGGGAGCACATTTTTTTCGACGGTTATTTTGCAGAATAAGAAACAAACAATTGAGTTCAGAGCTAACCAAATAATTCCATAAATGCCATGCACATCCATTCAAGATGTCTCAAATGTGAAGTTTTAAAAGAAATGATGTAGTTTAATGATATACTTCCTTGGTAATAATATTTTTCATTTTTGATTCATTGTCGATTCATGTGAAATAATCACACATGTAAACTGGCCTAATGATGGCTTTTACACCCTAATGACAGTGTTATGGCAGGTGTTTCAAATACATTTGAAATCTTGATTAGTAAACAATTGTTTTATGAGCAAGGAACTGTACTTGAGAATGCATTATATTTGAAACACTAATGTTATATGGAAGTTATACATGGTATTTATCATAGAGAATCAGGGGCCAGCCTATTTTTTAATAATGACAAAAATCGAGTTAAGCAAATAGCTATTAACATTTAGTCATGAATAATGCATACATCGAGTTCACCTTTATTAAAGGTCAATGAATTCATTTAGCTGATTCAATAAAACATCAATAATAAAGTAAACCTTCTACCACAGAGATGAGATGCATTCGAGTTTTCACTGCTGTTCACATCTCAAAAATGTGGCTATGGATACCAAGCTCTAGTGCACCCCCGGCAACTCCCACGTTACATTAGCGAGGTCAGTTTCACTGAAGGGGGGGGTATCGCATTTTCATAACTGTAGCACAATTATAGGGTACTAGTACTGTATGTTAAACAAATCTAATTGAATAGTAATCAAGAGTATCATTCATTTCGGCTCATCACTGGCATAGGGTCAGCTGTGACATCTTGCAATATTTCAAAACCCTCCTCATCAAGTTTGTAGTGTAACTACTACTTGTGATAAGTGGTTTCTTTTTCACACAGTATACAAGGCACTCCCTGTATATGACGTTAAGAAAATCAGCTAGACCCTAGAGGCTGGTTTCACAGTTAGTACCAATCTTGGACTACCTAATTTGAATCAAATGTATTGATGTTACAAAGACTCACAGCACAGACTATATTACTGAGAGTCAAGTTCACAAACTGCAACATCAAGATTTTTTTTAAAGACAAAGGGGTAGATGTACTAAAGTGTTGCATCCGTCACAATCGTGCAAACCACATGCAAACCAGTCGGAAGTTTAGCGTGAAATGTACTAAACAAACGCAACGCTGTTAGCATCATTTTAAATGAATATGTAATTCTGGGCGTTCTTGCAGAAATCCACAAAAACAGAGTGGAGATTGAGAGATCAAAAATATATGTGATGTACTAAAGCTGCCACCAATTGCGACACTTACAATTGCATCAGTTTGTTAAGAACTTTTGAAAGCATGTTTTAAACAGTCGCAATTGTTGCTGGCATTTCCCAGTCCGCTATTTCTCATGTGTTGCCAGTTGTTCTCAATGTATTTTTGAGACGAATGCCCAAGAACCTAATTTTTACTAAAGTCAGGGTGTACTTACAAGCCTTGAAAACACATTTCTATGACATTTCTGGTTTTCCCAGCGTGTTGGGAACAATAGATGCCACACATGTGCCACAAACCCCTCCAGCTCATTCTGAGCATCTGTATAGGACCGTGATCTGTTGTGTGTTAATTGTCTAGGCTACTAAGTAGACCAACTTAAAAATAAAATAATTTAGTTTCAATTCAATTTAAAATAATCATTTATTCACATTGTGTACACCTCCTTATGTCGGACAAACATGTCCAGTGTAGTGAGGGGCTACTGTATGATTATCAAAAGGTTTTGGGAGGTGAAGGTGGGGGCCCCACTATAAAATCTTATGGGATTAAACTGCCTTTCATTTATATATATATATATATAAAAACAAAAACAATGTTATTTTGATTCTTGCACCCTTGCATGTAGAGACGTTATCCTTCGGACACCCTCTGCTGCAGCAAACCACAACTCAACTGCCGCTATTTTATTTGAAAAATATGTTGCACAACTCTCGCTATGATGACACAAATGATATTTAAAGTAGTATATTGCGGCTCCCTTCATTAACATATTTTTTCTTGGTACATACGACAAAATGTGCACTTTGTGAATTTTTCGTAACGAAAATGCAAACTGCGGTACGTTTGCACTGCGACTGACCCGTCTTAGTACATCTACCCCAACATGTAATACTGCAGAGGAACCCTGGCATGCAGACCCAATGCTGTTTATGGAGATGTTACTTGCTTAAAGGGTTTTTTTTTGCTAGTAAAATAATTCCATAAATTGCACCCTGTTATGCACTTCCATTCACGGTGTAGGTCTTATACTGCAGTTACAGTTCTCATAAGCCCATAATAATGCATCCAACATGTTTTATTTAAAAATGATATCTATGCTAAGTTTAAGAAATCAGTTTGCGTGCCTTATTTTCGGGTACTGTTTCACTTCCTAGGTCATTTCACCTCAGCAATGTGTTCAAGATCCAAGCATGTCACTAATTGCAAAGCATGTCGGTCATTGGATTCAGTTAGCTGTTTACTGACAGGAAAATGTATGTTTTTGTTTTTTTTTTAACATGTGCTTTTTTCAAAACTGTACATACAGGCAGGCAAGACAACAATGACTACATATGAATTATATTAAACTAAAAAGTTTAAAAAGGTGCCACCAAGTCCAGTGTCTCGCACAATAACAACTGGGGCACTACCTAATAAAAAACTTGAACCTGTGGTCTCAGTGTTCAGACACTTGTAAGACAGTTATTTAAATAATACAAACACATTCAGTATTCTGTTGGGCTCAACAAATTTGTGTCATAATTTGACAAAGCTCTTTCCCATGAGATCTTGCTTAGCTTGAATGTGTGTTTGTTTGTGGTCCCTGAAGAGATAAGGTAAATGCTCCATGGTGAAAAGATCAAAAACAGAGGGAAAATCCCAAGAATGTTAATTCCATGTTAAAATAATAGCAGTGGCCTCCTGGTAATGGCAGAGCTGTGAGGGCATAAAGGGCCCTCTCTCTAATTAAAGCTCCTTAAAAAATATTTTGCTACAAACTGCTTTGCATGTGTCGACTATCAAAGTGTTTGGGAAATTAGCCAGCTACAAATTTTTGCCCAAAAATGTAGCTATTCTTGTCTCTGTGTTTAACACATCTGCTCTTTTTAAAGAGTGATCTTTATTTTCCACAATGTAGAGGGATGAGTCATGCAATTAGGAGCTCTTTGATTAGAATCTCAGTCTTGCCAAGGCCGGGGGCCTGCAGGGTTTGCTGCATTGACTTTTGTACTTCTTCAGGTTAGGGAGATACTCAAAATGCAACGTTTCCCAAAAAACAGAATTGCGGTTTGTGCCGGGCCAACTCCTTCTTCTGCACCCCTACCTCAGGTAGCAAAAACAGCCCGAAATGGTCCAATGAACCAATGCTGTTAAGTTCACTGAAGTAATTAGGTAATAATCAAGGAACGGTCACATATCCCTTCCAGCCCCTTGCAGTCGTATTAAATCAGTGCCATCCAGTTGTACCAATGGCTCACACCACTGTACAGTAGCTGCCTCTGTGCTGCAATTGTTCCTTAGTACTGAACCACTACAGTGCCACTGCATAGTCATTGGATATCACTCTAGAGGTAATGTGGGGGAGTAACACATTACTGTAATCTGATTACATTTTTAAGTAACTTGTAACCGTAATGGTTCCTTTTTCAGGTAAAGAAATGTGGTTACGTTTTATTTAAAAAAAACCTTTTAGTGGGGTCTCCCAAGTGGTGCATTCAGTAAAAGCACTCAGGTTTGAGATCGCAGGTTCGAATGTCATTGCCGACCACGACCGGGGTTCCTAGGGGGCGGCGCACAATTGGCCCAGCGCCGCCCAGGTATGGGGGACTTATATCGGCAGGGAAATCCACAGTTCATCACGCACCAGCGACCCCTGTGGCTGATAGGGCACCTGTGGGTCTGCAGTGGAGCCATTCAGATATGTGTTGTCCACGTTTCGGAGGATGCGGGGTTCAGCCTCCGTTTCCCGAGTCGCCGGGGGGTTAAAGCGGTGAACCGGGATAAAAATAATAATTGGGCATTCCAAATTGGGGAGAAATCCGGGGTAAAAACCATTGGCGATGACTACATTTTTAAAAATATATTTAAAAATTTTTAAAAACTTTTAGTTACATGTATGGCTGATATAGAACATGGAAATCAGAAAGAATATTTCGAGCTGCAACCTGATCAAACCAAATAAATGAATCTCTGTAAAATGTAAACTGTGCCTGAGAAGCATCTATTTGTAACTAACTGTAACTACTTACATTAGTGAAATGAATAAGGTTCTGTTAGTTACTACTGGTACCCCTCCACTGCACCACCCAGGCACAGGTACAATGGTCTGCTATCAAAGAGTGAGGTTAGAGGTCATGGATATAAAAACATTACAGTTTAGCGTAATGAGTTTTAGAACTAAGAGAGCCTTAGGATGAGGGAAGGCTCAATAATACAGCTTTCTTCATACAGAGAGCCTTTGAATGCGAGCAGGGTAGGGAAAAAAACATTCTTTCATAGCCAACAGTGGAACAGGAGGCCTATTGAATAAGTAGGGATGTTTATAGTAACATTCAGAGACGGTAAATCAGAGACCTTTAGAACAAATGGGATGTATTTGAATCGGTCAGAAGCAGAACAGCTAGCCTTTCAATACATGTGGAACATAACTAATATCAGAGATAGCACTGGGACATATACTAACACATGTTCTGTGTTATATAAAACACTTTATTAGGTGAGAGCACTAATGAAGGAGACCAGAATGGATAGCCAATCAAAGCACCTGATTCAGAAACATTCCATTAAATCTTACATCCCATAATATTCATAAAACTCCATTTTCATGATCAATACAAATGGGATTTAAGAAAAAAAAAACAGTTCTTCACAAAACATTCCTTAATGTCCTAAAGTGAATCGGGCCCATTGTCCCTTTAACTGGTAATGTTGCAAATCTACAACGGCAAAAGATAGCGATGTTGTAAATAGTGGCCCTTAAATGAACACACTGAATTAATTACTTCAAGTTTTGTTACCAGTTTCTTTTTATGTTTTAAAAAGAAAACGTACAGAAGCAGCACTGAAATAAGTTTTTCTTGAATTTGACCCTGAAAGTATTAAGTGACCAGACTGAGGGTGGTACAGGAGCGACTGTGTGTCGGTGACTGAGTGGCTGAACTTGCTTTTCACTTCCACAAACATCAAATCTGATTTAGGTCACAAGTCACCAGCATATAATTGCAACCTTTTCAGGCAGCCTCAAAAAGAGAGGCTTAGGAGTGCAATTGCTCCATAAAGGATGGTTTCACTGCTGTTGGTTTGACTGTGGGGCAAAATAGGGAGACGTTGAGTTAAAGTTACGAATTGTAGAATATGTAGCAATGCAAAAAGAAAGCCTTATACTCAAAACGTTTGTCAAAGTAAATACTAAGTTTCTTTAGAATAACAGATAATTGTACTTCCATAAGCACAAAACCTTATCAAGCTTACCATGGGAAATTTGCATGATAGTACTGTAGTTTATTTATGCTGTACATATTTCTACTGTACACTCTCCCTAATATACTGCAGGAAATTGTACTATGTAGTATTTTAGACACAGTCATTTTTGCTCTTCAATGCTGTATAAAACCCTGTAGGTTTTTTTGTATGGGTTGCAGTTTGACCAGAATAAACTGCAGTAAACATTTAAAAGAGGGTGTGGCGGGAGAACAGTACAGCAGCTCCAAAGAAGCCGCGGTAGTGCTATGATACAGAGTGTAACCAGGGTGGAGTGCGCCTCTGTATGGCTGCTGTGTGTGGGAGGCCGTGGGCTGCTGCAGCACTGTTTGCTGTTTCATGGAACGGAGTCTCCTTCATACAGTGTATAGTCATCTGTTCCAGATTAAAATGGAGTTTAATGAATCATCACATAAATCTACTAACAACCGTTCTTGCTAGCAGGGAACTCCTTATATACTAATTGTATAGAATCGTGCACTTTTTAACTGAGTCTGGTTAACCCTGCACAAGCCTGCACAAATTAAACTGTTTCATAAGGAACTGTCACTGAAGTCTTCCCTGAAAACCAACTTTAGATTTGCACCCCCAATTTTCCTGAAATATTTAGAGGGGGCAGTCACTGGGGAATGGAATCCTCCAAACACCTTGCAGACAGTTGAATCAGTGCTCCCCTGGTTGTCCATGATGGCCTTGCGCCCTATTGACATTGTCCAAATTATGTATACCCCTGTATTGTTTTGTCACTGGGTAGAAGAAAAGGGTTTTGTTTTAAGTTTCTTGTGTATATTTTTTGTATGGTTTAAGGGACCAGTTTCCTAATGCAAGGAACAGAAAATTCAATCTGTCTCATTGGTCATGATAAGACTTGATGCGGTTTATGTATGTTGGTTGTTTAATGCATTAGTTATTCACCTCCAGGCTCAAATGCAGCAAGTGTATAAGCAGCACTGCCCCTGGAGAGTCATAGCAAGGTGAAAGCCCCCTCTGTACACTAGGGCCTATAGAGTGCAAGCAACTCCTTGTTAAAATTAATTGATACCTTGTCACAAAGACGACTGAGCGGTGACGTCACGGCAGAGCCAGGAAACACAGTACAGACAGAGACTTTGGGTTGTTGGTGAAGCTGAGCGCGTGATGGCGCTCAGCGTTTAATAATCAAAACAGAAAAGAAAAGGTATGTACACAAAACAGAAACACGACACGGCACTTTCGCCAAAATAAAAGAGATAAACAAAACGGACTAAACAGTAAACAGACAGACAAACGGTGAGTGAAGCAAAGTAAATCAATCTTTCTCTCTTTCTCTCTTTCTCTCTTTCTCTCTCACCCGTTCTCCACTCACGAACACCCAACCCGAGTGAGTGAAAACATGCTGTTTTTATGCAGTTGTACCGAGACTTCGATTGCTAGTCAATCATTCAATTGGAATCTCGGTACAACTGCACGTGAATTAATTAAGTGCACTCCCGTGACCACACATTACATTTTAACTAGCACGTGAAGTGATTTGTGCCCTCCGTGCCTAAATATAAATCTACATTTTTAAATCACAAGTGAAACACAGACCCGTTTATATCCCGTGTACCGATGACTATACACCAACATTTACACACAACACGTAACACAAAATACACACGGGGGGCACTTTGCCACATATACCCCCCTTGTGCAAAGCACACATGGCCTCAATGGCCACCTCCCCCCTCAGTCCCAAAGTCCCGGAACAGGGGAAGCAAGTTGTTTCTGGGGTGGCCATGGTGAAATGTCTGGCACCCCCAATTCTTAGTGGCTGGCAGCTCCCTCTTCGGGGCTTCAGCCACACTATCTCCTGCCGAAAGTGCAGCTGGGGAGCTGGTCTCCTGACCTCCCCCTTCTTCATGGCCGGCAGTTCCCCTCCGTGGGGCTCCGACCACACAATCTCCGGCAGCGAAACTGCTGCGGGGAAGCTGGTCTCCTGACCTCCCCCTTCCTCATGGCGGCAGTTCCCCTCCGTGGGGCCGGCCACCCACTCCGGCAGCGAAACTGCTGCGAGGGAGCTGGTCTCCTGACCTCCCCCCTCGCCGTGGCCGCTAGCTCCCCTCCGTGGGGCTCTGGCCACCGTGTTTCCTGCCACGGAATGCGGCTGGGGAGCTGGTCTCCTGACCTCCCCTTTCTTCATGGCCGACAGCTCCCCTTCATGGGGTTCTGGCCATAGTGTAGCGACCCCAGGTGAAGCAGGACCCTCGACTACCCCAGGCGAAGCAGGATCCCTGGCGACCCCAGGCGGCGGCAGCGGACCCTCGGGAGGCGGCGGCAGCAGCAGCAGACCCTCGGGAGGCGGCGGCAGCAGCAGCAGCGGACCCTCGGGAGGCGGCAGCAGCAGCAGCGGACCCTCGGGAGGCGAACTTCGGGAGGAGCCCCTGGCCATAGAGGCGGCAGCGGGAGCTCCACTTCTCCCTCGTACCCTGTACCCTGTGTGGAGCAAAAGGCAGCCCCAGGCGTCGCGGAGCAACAGGCAGCCCCAGGCGTCGCGGAGCGGCTGGCAACCCCAGGCGATCGCGGGCGGCTGGCAACCCCAGGCGATGCGGAGCGGCTGGCAACCCCAGGCGATCGCGGAGCGGCTGGCAACCCCAGGCGATGCGGAGCGGCTGGCAACCCAGGCGATGCGGGCGGCTGGCAACCCAGGCGATCGCGGGCGGCTGGCAACCCGAGGCGATGCAAGGCAGGCATCCTTGGGCGGCGAGGCAGGCATCCTTGGGCGGCGAGGCAGGCATCCTTGGGCGAAGCGAGGCAGGCATCCTTGAGGCGGCGAGGCAGGCATCCTTGGGCGGCGGGGCAGGCATCCTTGGGCGGCGGGGCAGGCATCCTTGGGCGGCGGGGCAGGCATCCTTGGGCGGCGGGGCAGGCATCCTTGGGCGGCGGGGCAGGCATCCTTGGGCGGCAAGGCAGGGAGTCAGGACTAGCTGGGGTGCAGGTGTTGGCCCTCTTCTCGGCCTCTGCGGCCGGGCGGTTCTTCCCGTGCTTCCCTCAGCAGCCTATGCAAGGGCTGCTGAGGACCTCCAACATCTAGTCCTGGTCCTTCTGGTGAAGGGAGAGGCAGCTCCTGCTCCTCTCCCTCGTGGCGGTGGGGGCAATGATACCAGCAGGCATTCCTCCTCTGCTGGTGGGGAAGTGATACCAGCAGGCATTCATCCTCTGCTGGTGGGGAAGTGTTACCAGCAGGCATTCCTCCTCTGCTGGTGGGGAAGTGATACCAGCAGGCATTCATCCTCTGCTGGTGGGGAAGTGTTACCAGCAGGCATTCATCCTCTGCTGGTGGGGTTGGCGGAGGCAGAAGCAGCTCCTGCTGCTCTGCCGATGGAGGTGGCGGAGGCAGAGGCAGCTCCTGCTGCTCTGCTCCTGCCTGTGGAGGTGGCGGAGGCAGAGGCAGCTCCTGCTGCTCTGCTCCTGCCGATGGAGGTGGCGGAGGCGTGTAGTCTCCTGCCTGTGAAGGTGGCGGAGGCAGAGGCAGCTCCTGCTGCTCTGCCGATGGAAGTGGCGGAGGCAGAGGCAGCTCCTGCTGCTCTGCTCCTGCCAGTGGAGGTGGGAGCGTGTAGTCTCCTGGCGGCGGAGGTGGGAGCAGCGTGTAGTCTACCCTTGTTTCAGGGGACTGGTGCGGCCCTCCCTCTCTTGCAGGGGACTGGTGCGGCTCTGCCTCGGAAGGGGAGACCAGCAGGCGTTCACCCTCTGCTGGTGGACAGGGACCCAGCAGGCATGCACCCTCTGCTGGTGGAGGAGGCAGAGGCAGCTCCTGCTGCTCTGCTCCTGGCGGTGGAGGTGGCGGAGGCAGAGACAGCTCCTGCTGCTCTGCTCCTGCCGATGGAGGTGGCGGGCGGGACCAGCAGGAATTCACCCTCTGCTGGTGGAGGTGGGAGCTGCAAGCAGTCCTCCCATGGCAATGGAGGTGGACCCAGCAGGAATTCACCCTCTGCTGGTGGAGACTGGGGCTGTGGGCGCTCTACCTTCCCCTTCTTGGGCCGTGGACGCACCGACTCCTCCCTCTTGGGCTGTGGGCGCACCGACTCCTCCCTTTTGGGCTGTGGGCGCACCGACTCCTCCCTCTTGGGCTGTGGGCGCACCGACTCCTCCCATTCAGGCGTGGGGACGTTCGGGCTCCTCCCACTCAGGCGTGGGACGTTCGGGCTCCTCCCACTCAGGCGTGGGACGTTCGGGCTCCTCCCACTCAGGCGTAGGACGTTCGGGCTCCTCCCACTCAGGCGTAGGGACGTTCGGGCTCCTCCCACTCAGGCGTGGGGCGTTCGGGCTCCTCCCACTTGGGCTGTGGACATTCAGCCTTCCTCTTCCCCTTTCCCCTTCTCTGCCTCCTCCTCACCTTCCTCTCCTGGGCCAGTTCCTCCTCTCCCTCTTGGTAGGGGCAGCGCACCACCGGGTGCCCGAACTCCCCACAGGCAAGGCACCAGCCTTGGTCCTCTAGACCACCGAGGAGGACCTCCAGATCCTGGCAGCCATCTCTCCAGTTCCAGCCTTCCATTTTCTTCTTCTTGTTGGTTTTTTTTTTAAACAAATTGCGGTTCCTGCTCTGGCCTGAGTCCTGGAGGCTGTTATCCCGTTCTGACACCACGTGTCACAAAGGCGACTGAGCGGTGACGTCACGGCAGAGCCAGGAAACACAGTACAGACAGAGACTTTGGGTTGTTGGTGAAGCTGAGCGTGATGGCTCAGCGTTTAATAATCAAAACAGAAAAGAAAAGGTATGTACACAAAACAGAAACACGACACGGCACTTTCGCCAAAATAAAAGAGATAAACAAAACGGACTAAACAGTAAACAGACAGACAAACGGTGAGTGAAGCAAAGTAAATCAATCTTTCTCTCTTTCTCTCTTTCTCTCTTTCTCTCTTTCTCTCTCACCCGTTCTCCACTCACGAACACCCAACCCCGAGTGAGTGAAAACATGCTGTTTTTATGCAGTTGTACCGAGACTCGATTGCTAGTCAATCATTCAATTGGAATCTCGGTACAACTGCACGTGAATTAATTAAGTGCACTCCCGTGACCACACATTACATTTTAACTAGCACGTGAAGTGATTTGTGCCCTCCGTGCCTAAATATAAATCTACATTTTTAAATCACAAGTGAAACACAGACCCGTTTATATCCCGTGTACCGATGACTATACACCAACATTTACACACAACACGTAACACAAAATACACACGGGGGGGCACTTTGCCACATACCTTTACATACAGACAAAGGTACATGTTAAAAAATACCGGTACAAGACCAAGACCATTATGAACACAAATAAATCATATTATTAAAACTGCAGCAATCTTTTCTTATGTGCAGTTCTTACATATGTTTCATATTCTTTGTAAAAGGTTATGAGGCATAGGGATTGTTTGCTATCATGTAGCGTACATTTTGGTGTGTAAAAATGAGAAGTAACCTATTTTAAGAATTCTCAGGCATGAGCTGCGTTTTATTCAAAGACCTCAATAGATGGGAACACTGAGTCTGTTACACTGACTCATAAAGGAACCAATCTGGTAATACTGTAATAACAGTTTATACAGTAGTTTTTTCCATGGGATGATGTATAATGTACTCTGTTCCGTTCTGGTTCCTGCACTAAAAAAAGGACATTCTTTCCTTGGAGATCCCAAGGCATTTTACTTATTAAGCCTAGATCCCTTATAAAAGTTTACCATAGTAAAAGCATAGCAAAGTTTAATAAAGCATAGAGAAAGCCTGATAAAGCCTAGCAAGGTATGGTAAAGCATATTTGTAACCATGGCAAACCAAGGTAAAAATGATAGTATAACCATTAAAAAAGCATGGTAAACAAATATATACTGTGGTAAACTTATATAAGGGAAAGAGGGTTCCTTGACAATAATGGAAGCACAGGACAGAGACCTGCTGGAAATTGAATGCAGACAGACATTGGACAGAGGGCAGGAGACCCTTTTTTACACAGCATGTGGTCAGGAATGGGTTACCATGCAATTGTGTTGATGCTGACTCATTGGGATCCTTTAAGAACTGACTTGTTAATTTTCTTATGTTCTTATGAAATCTCTCATAAAATAAAATATTTTGAATTTAAAATCAACATTCAAAAACGTATTGTTGCTTTGGCACAGTTAATCCCAGTCTGTACTACCCCAAACGCCTCCACAGTCAGCCACCTGCGCTTAAATAAATTAAAAACGAGTCGAGTCAGCAAATTTTGGAAGAGTAACCGTTGAGAAAACACTGCCTTTCCCCCACCCCTCCTCAACACAAAGACCCACTCATTCCACTGTCGCCAAATGAGTAAAAAGTTCCAGCTTTTACAACAGTCTCACAGAAGAATGTTGTAATTGAGTCCTCCATGAGCCGTTTATAAGTGTATAAAATTACTGCTGTGACTTATTTTAGCTTGCTAAACACAGCTCCCCCTTCATGCTCCATGCTGTCAAAGGACTGCTGTTTATATGGGGATGGGGGACGGGGGCGGGGGTTCTGATGATGGCTTCCATACCTCACTAGTGCAACTGAAGCTCCTTTTGAAACAGCCTTTATAAACCACACTTTCTTCATTTTTATACAATGTGGCTGTTCAGGCTTCCGATTTTTTTGGTTCTTTCTGCCATTAGTTGCCCCAGGAAACCTCAGTGAGCTCCCCATTCACAGTTCTGTGAATGCACCTCAATCCATTGGTTATCCCTTTCAGTACAATACTGATACCAGTTTACTATATCAGGAACACAATATTTTCCCCTAATGACTTGATGGGTGTTTATTCAATTGATTTAAACAGTGCATAGGCTAAATACTGTCACTCTTTAAATCTTTAAAAGAACGGAACTCTGTGAAAACTATCATCTATAACAGTGTGTCAGCTTGTTTTGAATATTCTTTTTCATTTAGTAAAATGTCAGGTTTGGTCCTATTTTTTATTATTTAAACAGTTTCGGTATTTAGATTCACCACTGGTTAGATTAAATGAAGACCCCACGGTCTGCTATGGGTTTAGTTTGGTTTTATCCAAGGTATGCAATCCTATTTTGAGTTTTTATGTGAAGCTGCTATAACTCAATAATTACAAAGCTATGGGACAGATTGGAAAGCGGCTATGGGGAAGCCTTAACACTGCTCCAGTCCTACGTCTCTCTCCCCTAGCTCATGTTGCAAGTAGGCAACATGGATAATATATCTGGGGGAAATGAAGGGTAAAATTGGCCATTCAAAGAAAATGGAGGGAAAATAAGTTGCTGTGCCCTTCTTTTAAGTTCTATAAATATACAAAAGACAGTCATCAAATTACAGCCATCTGCACTCGACAAAACCCAGCCTCCTGCATGCACAAAGTGACTCTCTGTTTCCATGAAGGGTAGAGGTGAAGGGCTGGTCTAGCTTCTAAAGTTTAGATTGGAAATACATATGTGACAGCCAAACACTGTGGTGGTAACAGGCACTTTCAAAACATAATCAAATACCATGGACTCTGCCTTCTGTTAGTGTCTTAATTCAATATCAATTTGGCAGAAGATTTGGCCAAAGAGCCAGTTATTCAAAGTGCGTCTCTCAGCTGAGAAGAACAGAGTTCACTAGGCTTTAAAGGACTGATCATTGCATTCACCCCAGCAGCCCCTTCTCTTTAAGGACTCTTTAATAGTGAAAAGTGATGGTAAGCTGTGATAAATGGATTTATAGGGGGCAGTCAAGGCAATTGTCTAGTGTGTTTTATTGATGCAATAATAAGATGTCATTGACCTGGTCTCTTGTTAATGAAGTTCCATCCCTTGTATGTGCTTTGGCTGGGTGTCTATGCCCATTGCAACAGCTACCCCAGTAACATGTAGAACTGGCATGTTTCTAAAGAAACTTAATAAATTCAATGACAAATGAATTGACTAAATGTGTTTGTTTCAATGTCTTCATACTAAAAGAAACTGAATAAATTAAATGATAAATGTTTCAACTATAAATCTTTCTCAGTGTCTTCAGACTTTTTAAAGTTTCTTTTAGTATTTCTAAATTAAACTACCTGTGGGTTAATGACCTCTGTACTCTGAACCCAATTGTCCGAGGCGATCTGTAAGGTTTATAATTGTAAGGTTTATAATTGTATTTTGTATGGGGGTAGTCAAGACACACCGAGACATGTGTGTGTTGTCTGTTTTCCTTTATGTTATTGCCTGTAGATACCATATTGCCAGATAACTGACCTGGTATTATCTTAAGTGCCCTCTGTAATTGACCTGGTCTTTTGTTAAGTGAATATACTTCTGTTGTGGTCTTACCACAACTTCCTTGGATAAACCCTGAATCATTTAATCTTGGATCTGGAACTGCTGTTCATTACAGAAAGGTTTGAAAAATACCGTTGGGACATTATTACTATATCAGTGACAAATCTTTAGCAGAGCTATTAGCAAACCACATTGTAGCCATTAATTGCATGACAATGGATTTGGAACAAATAATGAGCAGTGATCCTGATTGCAGCTTCAGTGTACAATGTATTGTACTGTTGTTAACCTGCCATGCAGTTACATCCTCTTGTCTTTTATATCAACTTTATAAATGTATCAATTCACTAGCTACTGACACGGTGTGACACATTTCATTACTGAAGTATTTTAGAAGCAGTAACTTAAAGTAACAAAAGTATTGCAAAATAATTCTGCTGTAGTACTACCATTGTATTGTTCTGTACCCAGTACATTAACATATCCCGGATCTCTTTTTCCAAGTACATCAACACATCATGGTTCTCTTTTTCCCCTCGGAAAGCAAGCAGTGTTCTCTAAGCCAGTGTTCTCTAAGAGAACACCCCTCGGAATGCAAGCAGTGATCTCTAAGCATGTGTTCTCTAAGAGAACACCCCTCGGAAATCAAGCAGTGTTCTCTTAGTCGAAGTGTTTTTTAAGACAGAGTTGACCACCGGACACAATATGCCAATGCCAATCACGATATGAATCAGTAAATACAAAGGTATTTATTACTTATGCCATGATGCACGTGTGTCAATATTAGAAATCAATAGAATAAGTAAGAGAAAAGCAATAGGCCAGCATATGTTAATAAATTATAATAATAAACTAATTGACAAAGTAAATTAACAAAGCGCTCCTGCATACAGTAAAAATGTAGCATCGGCTTTAACAGTAATCATGAATACCAGAATTAATTTTAACACAATGGTTATTAACACAGCACCTCTACAACCGTTAAAAAAAATGCAGCAGAAGCTCTAGATTACTCTTGTGATGACAAGTCAGTTTTGAAAAGATTGAATAAACCATTTGAATTTGAGTTTGAGGATGATGAGTTATCAGGTTACAAAACAGTATTGTATCAGTTTTGAATTGGTTAGCAATGAAACGCTATCGGTGCCAAAAAGGTGTTCTTTTTTATATATATTTAGTCATTACCAATTGTTTTTATTATTTTTTTCCCAATTTGGAATGGCCAATTAATTGTTTGGAAGCTCAGCTCACCGCTACCACCCCTGCGCTGACTTGGGAGGGCGAAGACGAACACAAGCTGTCCTCTGAAGCGTGTGCCGTCAGCCTACCGCTTTTTTTCACACTGCGACTCACCATGCAGCCACCCAAGAGCTACAGCGTCGGAGGACAACACAGCTCTTGGGCAGCTTACAGGCAAGCCCGCAGGCGCCCAGCCAGACTACAGGGTTTGCTGTTGCACGGTGAGCCAAGGACACCCTGGCCAACCTAAACCCTCCCCCCATGGGACAATTCTGTTTCACCACAAGGTTGTTCGCTAAGCCAAAGTGTTCGCTTAGGAGGTGTTTCTATATTTATTGCAGTAAGGTTGTATTATAGTTTTTCCATAAAAATAGCAAAGCTTAGTGAAAGCACGTTTTAAACATTCATGAGGTGATAGAGAACAGATTATGTTTTCTAAATTGGCCCCACATTTTAGCGTTTGAAGTATCTATAGAACAGCTCTTGAAGATGGCTTCCATCCATTCTATGTTCAGCTTGCTGTTGTTTTTGCTGCAGAGTTTTTTGTCCCAGAGTACTTCCTCAGAATGTGATTAAACCCTGAACTTTAACACTACCGGCTGCTTGGGAACGAGGGGGCTGCTGAGAAGCCTGTCCTTCTTGGCTACAACTTAGGAAAACCGTGACAGGGATGAGCCCTCCAAGAGCTACATCTTTATTTAGTAGCACATGTAATGAGAAAGCATTCACTTCCTGAGAGCTCCGAAAATGTAGACCAGGCCAGTCTGTGGGCTAGCCATAAGCCATAAGATGCAAAGTCATGAGAATTATCTAGAGCAGGATAGCCACTGTATGAACTGATGTCATGCACCACAAGTAAAACCTTGAGAGATCATTTAACTAACTCACTCTAGTGGTTTATAATATGCGCTGTTTCTAAATTAGATTTCCTGCCAATGTTAGAAGAACACTGTTCTGGTATTTTACTTTGGGTCCTCCTTATATTAATTTATCAAGTTGCTGGGACAGATTCCAAGTGGGGACAACATTGCTTCCAACAATGGCTTTTTCCATTTAATGAATCTTATCTGTGTCCATTATCTTTCCCCTTCTGAATTACCGGTATTATTCAACAAGCTGTGCCTTATTTAAACAAGTCTAATCGAATCATTTCAATAATAACTGCCTTTATCAGAGAAACGAAGGAGTGAAATTCTATAAAGTAAATGTAACTATTACTGTGTACAATTCACGAAAGCAATGAGCCATTGCTAATATATAATCAAATAACAATGTATTCAAATTACAAGACTAGAATTGAGATGAGTAATCTCTGTGTTGTTGAGTTTTTACTGTGTCCTCGGTATTCACCATGTCTCATGTCTTGACCATGTTTTATTTATTGTCAGTGTCCTACTTTGGTGAAAGTTTCTGCAAGATCAAGGCCACCCATGATGTAACTTCCTTCAACCTCTCGCTGCAGTTCTTGACCAGCAAACGCAGTGGGCTTCTCTTCCTGGCTGCTGGGCTCAGCGACCACCTGCTGCTAGAGCTCAGGGATGGGCATCTGCAGGTAAAGGCATACTTTTAACTAGCATAGGTGCCGGGTTTGTAAACTTTTTGGTTGTGCCCAGGGGTCAGGGGTCAGATTCCCCTATACTTGAGTTTAGGAGAAAAAAAATGTAAATAATCTCTTTAAAATCTTTGTCTTTAAATAACAAACTCATTTTCAGTAAATCTAGTATCTATTTGATAAAACACCTACCTATAAAATTCTTCACTGTGTAGTATAAAGTGGTGTATATAGAGGATAAACGACGAAGCCCCATTGGATATGGAATGGGTTATTTGGATCTTCTCCACTTTCTTGTGTATTTTCCGTATTCAAAAGGGATTTGTCATTTATTCTGTTTATACCACAAGACTAACATTTCTTAACAATAACAAGAAGATACAGAGTAGATTTAATTGTATTTTTTTTCATACAATTTAGAATATTAAAACAAAAATATACGCTATGTGTCTAATACAAGGCCCCGAATGGTCTCCAGGTAAACTGAAGAAAGTCGCTGCTCAGGCCACTGGCTGTGAACACACAAACACAGTGCGTTTAAATGAAACCGTCTTTAATTTATGAAGGTGCCGGGAGATTCAAGTCACTCACAGTCTAATTGAGTGTAAACAGCAACTCAGATAGTCGGTTTTTTTAGAAGCAGAAAAGACAGAATAGCTCGAAATATAATAATAAGATACACCGTAATGAATCTCAATTACTGTAAATAAAACATAAGAATATAATGGTTGACTTCATATGCATAGCTGAAGTAAGACTTTCAGTCATGTTTTGTAACTTGGATTATAAATGAAATCGCTTCCCAAACTATAAGGATATTTGAAAAAACATTTTATAAACACTACTATTTCATGTCATATTGTTATTGAGTATGTCATATGGACAGGTCATAGTGCATACAGATGAACTTCTACACCAAAATAATTAAGCCAGCAAACCAGGAGAAAATTAAAACTACTAAATGTGTGCATAATCAAGCATTTATACTAGTCAACTTAATTATACATTCCTGTTTACACAAAGATAGAAGTAATTACTGATTAGTGCATAGACGACTTACCGCTAAGTAAAGAGCAAAAACATTTTGCCACTGTTCAGTTTGCAAAGTGAAGTCGTTAAAGAGATGTTGTCTGTTTCACCGCTAAGGTTCTTTTGAACGTGCAGAACTAAGTGATTCAGTCGTACTTCGCTCGTATAAAGTGGTTTGCAAGTAATGTGTTATTCTTGGTAGGCACACTAGCACACACAACCATAATATTTAATACAAAATAAAATACCCAGACATAGTACTGAATATGGAAAAGACACAAGGAAGCAGACCCTGACACAATCTGTCCCTTTCCTGTCGCTTTGTGTAGAGCTGGTGGTCTGTGAGACATGAAAGGCTTGCGCGAATGACTAGGGCTAGGATCTTTCACTTTTAACGAAGGAGAAATGGCGCTGATTTCCTTGTTAAACTAATCTGATGTGAATGTTATTCGAGAGGTAAGCTGCTTCTCATGTACTTTACCATTATTAGGTGGAATTCTAAAAACATGTATTGTGTATAAATATATCATTCACATCAAAAGGTATATCAAATTATTATGTATAAGCTCAAACATTGGTGGTGCTGGGCTTGCTTTCCACAATATTGGTGGAGCAGGGCTCCAACCCAGCGCTTATAGCGGCGTTTACATGCACAAGTCATGACAGTTTTTCTCACAACGTGTTTGCCGTACTTTTCAGGAAATGCGTTGCTATGCAGTAATGATTTAGGAAAAACAATCGGCCGTACCAATGCAGATTACTAAATTCATAGTCATTTAGGGGAGGGGATATTTAAATGTCCTTGTCTGCTTACTAAGTAGGAAAAGAACGACTCTGAATATCGTGAGAGCTTCATGCATTGAAGATAAAAACATTTAGCAAGAGAAATTAATTCACGTGTTGTCGTGCACATTCTGAATTACGCCGCGCATTAGTTACTTGTTTGTCTGGTTACCTTTCCAATACACACACACCCACACACACACGCACGCACACACACACACACACACACACACACACACACACACACACACACACAAAATATAATTTCTACTAAGTACAAGTTTTAATACTTAGAATTTATATTTGTGTGTGTGTGTGTGTTGGGGGTGTGTGTGTGTTTTGTACGGCCTTTCTGCTGGAGATTACGTGAGATTAAGTCAGAAGAACTGGATCCTGACTGCTGAAATCTCGTGAGCCACAAGCACGATTCCTGCTCCGGTTTACATGGGTTTTTACAGCTATTTTTATCATGAGAAAGCGATTGACTCTGCCCTTAAAGTCGCGCTGCCAAAAGGACGTCCTTTTTCACAATGTATTCGCGTGACAACGTCACACAGTCATGACTGTAGAGTCGATTTTCACGTGCATGTAAACCAAGCCTATGTTAACTACTATAAATGAAAATACTGACATCAAAATGAATACATGGGCTTCAAAGGAAAACAGACAACCACTAGTCATCTCCTTCTGGTTGTGTTTGGGTACTGTCTGTCTGTATTTTCGCTATTGGTTAGTTTATTTTACAAAGCTTGGATGCACTTGAAGTAGTAGTTATAGCATAACGGTGAGTTTACATTTGCTTTTAGTAACCCTGATGTTTCATTTCGTGCATTGCTATAAAATTGTCTTTATTGTAAATTTCATCCAGTCTTGTTCTTACATTAGTGTTACAAAGTGAATGGAATACACAGTATATCATGTGACTGAAAGCAACATGATTAGAAGACAGGGAATTATATACCATTAACATATTGCAGGAAGCATTGGGAAAACAGACGGTGATGGAAAAGTTCCACATGCAAACCAAAATATACACATGGTTAAAAATGATTTAATTGTGATATCCTCTTCATGTTTCAAAGTAGAACTTTTTTTGTCTTTCTTGTAGGTACATTTGGCGTTGGGGTCTGGTGAAGTGGTCCTAACATCTGAGTCTGGCCTGAAGCTCAATAACCTTGTCTACCATGACGTGACCATCACTTTGAAGGAGAGATTGTTGACCATGGTGATCGATTCATTTTTCTCCCGCTCTGCTAAGCTCCCTAACACCCAGCAGGACCTGGGCATTGACCTCGGATTTTACTTGGGAGGAACAGGTAACCAGGAGAGGATACCCTATCTGGAAGGATCTGCCCCTCCCTTCAGGGGCTGCCTAAGTGACATTGTATTTAAATTCAATGATGTTGACCTCTTAGCCTTGGAACATGAGCAATCCGAGTGTCACGAGATCACCAAGGGCTGCAGCGAGGAGTTCCAGGCTGGGGAAGGAGATTCAATCCGCCTCGTCAGCCCCAATTCGTTTGTTGCCTTCCCGACTTGGAATGCACAGGAAAGCAGGACACTTGAGCTGCTTATGAAGACCACACTTGAAGAATCACTTTTGCTTTTCCATGCTGGGCATCAGACAGACTTTATAACCTTAGGACTAGTGGCTGGTTACTTAAGGGGGGTTGTAAACCAAGGCAGCGGGGCTGTAATCCTGGACAATCCTTTTGTTCAGGTGGCTGATGATCAATGGCACAGAGTCAAAATCAGAATTGACCCTGGCTCGTTTGAGATCACAGTGGACAGTCAAGCCTCCAGGGTGTCATTGAGTGGCACTGAGAGCTTAGATCTTAAGGGGAATCTATACTTTGGTGTTCTTGGGAAGACGGTTCAGGACGATCTGAGGAACACTGGGGTCTTATATCATCTTGGGGATGTGACAACAGATGACTCTTTCGTTGGCTGCCTGGGAGACATAAAAGTCAACCATGAAGAGAGAAGCCTGCGGGATGTTCTGATATCAAAGGACATCCAGACCACCTGTAATGAAGAAGACTATGGGGACTATTCAAGCACATATGATGAGGAATCTGTAGTTACCCCACCTCCGAACTCTGACATATTTGAGTTTATAGATGTTGACCCTGATGAACAGCATTGCCACCCTACTGAAGACATGCCACCTGTTTTTTGGAATGTCACTCGGCTCTTAAAAATTAGCCCACTGATTGTCCCTGAAGGCGGACAAGCCTTTTTGGACTTAAACAACCTCCAACCCACTGTGGACCTAAACAGCATCGGCATCAGGCAGTCCCAGATTGTCTTCACACTGCAGAAGGACCCTTGGCATGGTCATATGGATTTAAATGTAAACAACTTGAATAGAAGACAAAAGTTCACCCTTCTTGATGTGGTCAATAAGAAAATCAAGTACATCCATGATGGTTCAGAAAGATACATGGACCAGCTGCTGTTTGATGTGGTGGCCTACAGTACAGGCTTCCTTCCTGAATGTTTGGCAACCAAGCGGTATACACTTCCCATACAGATCACACCCATCAATGATATACCACAGCTAAACGGAGGAGACATTTGGATCTCAGAGTACACAGGCACACGCCTCGGTTCCAACTTCATCCGCGTAGTAGATGCAGACACCAGATGTGAGGAACTAAAGCTATTAGTGACTTCTGGACCCAGTAAGGAGGAGGGTTATTTAGAAAACCGTCAACAACCGGGGCAGAGCATAGAAGAGTTCACATGCATGGAACTTAAAGATGGAGACATCTACTATGTACACAAGCGCGGAAGCTTTGCTCAACTAAATATTCAGGCCTCTGATGGACACTCAATCAGCCAGCCAGCCACGTTCAATCTCAGTGTCAGAAAACCGCAGATGGCACTTGAAACAAATACCGGCCTCATCCTGTCCCAGGGTGAAGCATCTGAGATTGGTATCGACAACTTGGCAGTGTCATCCACTCCTCAGAATGGGGCCATTGTGTACAATGTCACCAAGCCCCTGCATTTTGGAGAGCTGCAGAAACTGGAAAATGGAGAGTGGAAACACGTGAGATCCTTCCATCAAGAAGATCTGAGGCAAGGCCATTTGAGGTACTTCAGCACAGACAGTCGCGATTATAGTGAGGTGGTGGTTGAGAGGGTTCAGTTTGATCTGCAACTGGGCCATCTGCTTCTGAGGAACAACACCTTCTTGATCAAAATCAAGCCCTCCAGATTCAAAATGGCAAAACTGGTTCCACTAGTGGTTGAAAAAGGAGGGCAAAAGACTATCACACTGGAGGAGCTGGAGGCGGCCCTGAAGGGACAAAGTGTTGAATACACCTCCTTCCAATATATGATCCTGAAGGCCCCTGCTAAGGGTAGTCTGCTGCTGCTGCTGGATCGAGAACTATTTGAAGGAGACACTTTCACTCAAGAAGATCTGAGAAAAGCTCGTCTCAACTACAAGGTTAGGATCCGCAGAACTGTGGAGATTGAGGATGAGTTCCAGTTCCAAGTGTTTGTAGATCAGCAATACTCACCTGTATACACCTACCCGATTAGGATCCTAGCCGATCCAGACGTACCTGTCCTAATAAATGAGGGACTGACTATCATAGAAGGTGAAGAAAAAGTCTTGACTAAAGACCATCTCTGGCTTCAGAGTAGAAACAAAACACATTTTGTGTACCGAGTCATTCAGAACCCTCAGTATGGACGGCTTATCAGGGAATCTCCAGTTGGACAGCCAAGGTTTGAAGGGGCAGTCAGTGTGTTCAGTAATGAAGACCTGCTCTTGGAGAGGCTGATCTACAAGCATGATGGGTCAGAGAGCAGTGAAGATGAATTTGCATTTCTGGCTTTCGAGCAGACCAAAGAGAGCTCTCTGGTCCAAGCCTTGTGGCAAGATTCGGTGAAAGGAGTGTTCAAAATCAACATACAGTCCAGGAATGACCATGTGCCCGTCCGTTTAGTGGACAAGACTTTCAGTGTTGTCAGAAACGGTCAGCGTTTGTTGACCACAGAGGACATGCTCTTTGGTGATGAAGATTCTGACTTCAATGATTCTCAATTGGTCTATGTGCGGATGGGTATTCCCTATGGCAATATAGTGTCAGCACAAGATAACTCCCAGTCACTTTTTCGTTTCACCCAGGGGGACCTAAGGGAGAAGAAGGTGCTTTTTGTGCACCAGGGTGCAGATCGTGGCAGGTTTCAGCTGCAGGTATCTGACGGACTTCACAAAACTACAGCCCTGCTAGAAATCCAGGCTTCAGACCCTTATCTTCAGATAGCAAATAACACCATGATTGTTGTCGACCAAGGTGGGTCCAAGAAGCTGGACAGCACCATCTTGAGCGTGGAGTCCAACATGGATATCAGAGACCCAAAGGACATCAAGTATGAGGTGGTTGTGCCTCCGAGAGAAGGGGAGATAACAGTCAATGGACAGGAGGCCATGTCCTTTTCCCAGGACAACCTCAGGAAAGGGATGGTGTCATACCACCACAGCGATAAAAGTCTAAGCTCCAAGGACTACTTTGAATTCACAGTGAAAGCCAATCAGGTCTCAGTAGAAGGAATGTTCAAAATAAGGATTTTTAGGGAAGGCTACCAGTTACCGCCTAAAGTAGTGAGAAATGAGCTGATCTACTCCTTTGAAGGAGAGCCGACTGAGATCAACCAGGACCTTCTGACGGTAGGTTTACTTTTTTTTTATTTGCGCTTTAGAAAATGGAAAATGGAAAATGTAACTCCTTAATTGCATTGAAAAACTTTTTCACGGAAGCTGTTTTGGCCAACTAAATAAATAATAAAGTACAAATATGGTCTCAAGAAAATGAACAACTTTGCATTATATTGCCATTCTTCAACACAAACACAGATTATTAGTGTTTTGGTCTGTTTCAGTCTAGAAGAGTTATAAAAAGCATATTAGTAACCTATGAGTTAAAGCTATGGTCACTCATTTCTTTCACACTTTCTAATGGCACATTATTCATGTTGTGTCAATAGGATATCATTGTGCTTGTTCTACTCATTTCTTCATAGTGCTTATTAACAGTGTGCATGCTTATTAAAATCACTTTATATGGATGGGTTACCTCCAGGTACCTCTGTAGCAGAGATGAGCTATTCAGCATGGGTTTGGTGATTTCGAGATTTGTGAATTAAATTACCTAGTTGAGGGAGTTTCTGACCTGGCAAATTGGCCAGGAGAGCAGTGCCATGGGACCTTAATACCTACTTAACAGGCAGAACATAACCACATTTTAATGCCTAAGCTGAACAGAGCAATAACCCTGCAAAATGAAGTCTTACCAAGGTAATTATCTAGCCCAGGGACTCCTGAGACCCACACTATTGCTGTTTGAAGTATCCCATTTTAAGTTTGTTTTTATTATATGGGTTGGAAAAGTCTGGAATCTGTAGTCTAAAGTATTGTGTTCAATTAAATGCAGCATAGCGATGCTACATGTTTAATGGGCAGAATACTACTGAAGCTGTATCTCAGTGAAGTCGCCACTATTTATTCTACTATATAGTTTTTAGTAAACTAAACTTTTTTGTACTATTATTATTTATTTATTTGTTCATCAGTTTGTATGACTCTGGTAAGGCTCTATTAGCCAAAAAGTTTAGATAGCTTTGATCTAACCCCATTAACATATACTATTTATTGATCTGTGCTTAAAAGTACAAATAACCCTTATAAAAGGATACCACAGTACATCTACACAGTAATTTTGCAGCTTTCCCATGCTTTTTCCTTTTTCCCATGGTTCTACTATGCATTACCATAGTTCATGTTTGTTTATTTTCACCTGTTTGTTCAAACCATGTTTGTTCATCTAACAGTCTATAATAGATACTATGTGTGGGAGTACAAACATTAGCAATATTGATGTATTAGTTTATGCAATGTAATTAAATGTACTTCTAACGCTTTTCAGGTGGAACATGCTGATTTCCTACCCTCTGAAGTTGTTTATTACATTAAAGAGCCTCCCCAGCAAGGTCACATTATCATGTTAGTCAATGACTCTGCCGCCACAGCAGCCCCCAGCTTGTATGACACCCAGTCATTCACTCAGGAGGACATCAACAATGGCAGAGTCATCTACATCTCCAAGCTGGGCCAACAAAGTGACGCCTTCACGGTGGATGTGACTAACGGCATTACCAGCGTGGAAAACATCCAAGTTCTCCTTGAGATTATTCCTAACATGATTCCCCTCCAGGTGAAAAATATTATGCTGATGGAAGGGGGGTCCAAAGCACTGAATAAAGACATCCTCAGAGTGTCCGACCAGTACTACAGCAGTGTGAACATAGACCTCATTGTAGATGAGCCGCCCAGACACGGCACTCTTAGGTATCCAGCCAGAGATGAGTATGTGGTGTCCTTCTTCACTTGGAATGAGGTACGTTATCAATGGGTTCTGCTAGTCTATATTAAACGTGGTGCAAGTACCATTCCACTTCAATTTTAGGCCAAGCCCCATTATTATTAGACATATTCAGTTGAATCAAACACAAAAAGGGACTATAATGCTCTTAAATGAAATGTTCATCCTTTTGTGCCTATAGAATCTTGTTGTGCAAGATTCTTTAGGAAAAATACACAAACTTTAAATGTCATTTTAATATATATTTTTTGTATATATATATATTACTATTTTATATCACATTATGTGAGAATGTAACCTTTCAACTCTGTCATCCCTGTTGTCTTTGTCTATAAGAGTAAGTGGGATGAGCAGTTGAAAGGTCAAATGATTTAAATGGAATGAGGTAGGCTGTTCTATCCCTGCACTTTTTTCCAGATAAGTTCAAAGCAGCTCAAAGCCAGGTAAAAGCATAGTTGGAGAAAAGATGATAATAACTCAACAAGGGAGGAACAGGACCACTCGAATGATTGCAAACACAATGACACAGTAATAGACATGTACACAGTTTTTACCAAAATATGTCCTGCCCTTACAATTCAATTAGTGTGTACAGTTCTCTTACAGAATAAGACAATCTTTTCATTTCATTTTAATTTCAGAAATGTTTCTTTGGGCTGCAGATTCTGGTTTTACGATTAGATATTTAATGCAATATTTTTAAACTCAAAATTGCTCTTTGCATCAGTAGATCTTGTTCTTAACTCTGGTGTATACAGAAAACAGAAACAGAACAGAAAACAGCATCTAACCCTCAATTAAAACCGCATAGAGCAATGTGGAGCCTATAGTTTATCCTAGATTAAGACCATTTTATAACTGATGGTTGATTAGAGTTATATACAATGGAATGCACTTTGAAATCCACTAGACCATCTATCATCTCGGATGGTGGAACCTGTGGTTACTTTATTGTGGTCAGCCATCATTCATCTTTCACAATGGATAATAATTACCCAATGGTGTTTCGGAATCAATGTAATTGTACATTATGATAGGACCCACAACAAATTTATAAACACAATCCATAATTATTCTTTCAAGCTAAATATGCTTTCCTGGCATATTTCTTGAATATCAACAATTTTAATATCCATTTCAAATATGGAGTAATTCTGAACCAAATGCATTTTTAATTATTTGTTTATTTAGCCGACGCCTTTAACCAAGGCGACTTACAGAGACTTACAGAGACTAGGGTGTGTGAACTATGCATCAGCTGCAGAGTCACTTACAACTACGTCTCACCCGAAAGACGGAGCACAAGGAGGTTAAGTGACTTGCTCAGGGTCACACAATGAGTCAGTGGCTGAGGTGGGATTTGAACCAGGGACCTCCTGGTTACAAGTCCATTTCTTTAACCACTGGACCACACAACCTCCTAATTTACTTAAAGTCTTATTAAGTATGGTACTATTAGAATGGTGGTGGTTTAAATGACATTATACCAATTCTTATTATTTTGTTGACATGTGATTAGCATTTCAGAATGGAGACAGACCTGGGAGGTGACCCTACTCACAGCTCATAAAAGAAAGAGGGTATTGTGTGTGGGACAGGCAGCACAGGAGATGGGCGCTTTCTGTCTGTCTGTATCTGTCTGAAACTAATGTACAACCCTTTCATAACTGCTCAGTGATTGAGAGCATTGCAAAACAAAGGCTTTCTTGAATACAACCCAGAGAGATTCATTTGTGAATACAAAGTGTGAGCTTATATTAAAAATTACAAATGTGCAGCACTTGAAAAAGCAATTTGAAAGGCATTTTGAAGATCATCCCTACTCTGTATAAATCTGTAAAACACTGAAGGAAACCTTTTCAATTTCAGGTGGACCACGGGCTGATCTCCTACCATCATGATGGCAGCGACACTGAATTTGACAGCTTCACACTTATAGCCTCGGCTTCTGAGATAGACAGGAGCAGCAGACCGGTGACCGTCAACATTACTATCATTCCAGTCGACGATGATCCTCCCAGAGTTACAGTCAATACTGGACTGGAGGTAAAGTGAATCAGTGCCTTGTGTCCTACTTAATCTTGCAAGTCACGGATATAGCAAATACTGTTTAGATCATTCTGAAACAAGTAACTTAAATGAAACAAAAACGAATATCCTTTGGGAGATATATTTGTTAAACCCGTTCAGAAGGAAGCATTAGTTCTGGTTATCGTTTGGTTAAACTGACGTTTATATAAACTCCCTACACTATTGACACCCACAGTGTTAACTGGGCTAATCTAAACCAGTGGGACATTAAGTGAATAATAAATAATTACAGTATAGTTACACAATACACACTTTGGTAACCTTCTAAAAGCTATGTAAAATGTGAACATGAACACAAATAATCGTGTACTCCAACACGAACAGAGAAGGGTGTGTTTAATTTTATGGGTGTGAGGGGGTCAAGGAGGAATAAGAGAGGGAAAGTGGTCAGCACTTAAAACCAGTGTAATGCATTGGCTAACTTTGTGTTGTTGAGAGCACACACACACACAGCTATCATTGTACAGGCCTTGCACTGATTCTCATTCTAAACTTCATATTTTAGCATTTACAGTGGCCCTTCAGACTAGGTTTTTCTTTCAACAATTTTTCTATATTTGTTCAGTTTAAGCAACAAAAAAAAATGTGCCTCCATTACTTGCCACCCTGGGCAGCTGCCTATGTTGCCTACCCCCTAACATCGGGCCTGTTTTCCGCTCCCACAATACGCAGCTAATTTCAGGTAGAACACCAGTATTGTTGCAGGCGGAACCTGAACTGGATAGTTTATTTCATGTATTTAATAATGTATCAAAACTATCAGGAATGTGTTTAAACAAAACAACTGCAATATGGGCAACACAAAACAAAGCAAAGGTAAAGTAACGTGTTTCTTGTTAAAACTGGCTTTTAATAAAAATTTTAAAAATGTGGATAAGGCCCAATGGTTCAAAACTAGACATTACTAACCTAGAAATTACCATTTTAGGATAATACATGTGTGTGCTTCACAATTTGGTCTTTCATTATACTACAATAATAATTAAAAAGTACTGGACATTTTACTCTGTTACAAAAGCCAAAGTAAACTGAGTTCTGCCTTTCTCAATAAAATCCTTGCAGCCCGTGTCTCCACCTATAGGTACAGTATAATCAAACATCATTGAGAGTGCAGTGACACTAAAATCCAGCAGGTGGCAGGGCAGCTTTATAGAAGGATTTTGCTTCTTTGTCAGAGAGGAGGGTGGAGTAATTTAACATTCTAGAATAGTTTTGGTTCTTAGATTAAGTTTATTTTTATTTTTTATCAAGAAACATGGACAGTGGATAACAAAGTGTTGATGAAAACGTGGATGGAAGCAGTGTGCAAAAAAGAAACAAATAAAAAGAGCTGAAGGGTTTAAGAAGGTTGTTGTTCTTTAGCTGTTTAGTCCAGGGGCTCTTAATATAGTGTGAAAGTAAAACACACTAAGAAGCTACATAAGGATATTTAAATTAACCCTACATTCACTGGTTTTGCTACAGTGTCAGTTTTTTAATTTTTTATTTTTTAACTTTTTTAGCAGAAGCCATTATAGTTTTTATGAAAAGAAATAGTGTCCTGTGGTCTTAATATGTACAGGACTTTCCAAGAAGTCAGATATTCCATCCTGATAATTTTGCGTTATCCATGTGCCAATGCAAAGAACATATTCTATGAACTGTTGAGCACTGCATCTAACAATGCGGTCCTTTAACAAGAGCACACTGTGGGAACGCTGTTACTTTTATATATGTATTTGAAACAAATGTAATGATGATCATGTGAACTACCTATGACAAGTATACAGTATGAGGGTGGTTTAAAATGGACTCATTCATCCAGTCATTCTATTCTCAGCAGACACAATGTAATGTGTTATATCTTTCCAGCCAATTCATAACAATCCCCACTGCTAGCTCCCACAACACCTGCTCCATGTATTACCGCTAATGTTGTTTTCAGCCATTGGGTGCCATCAGGAATCAATTAATGGAAGAGCCTGAGAGGCAAATGCTTAACTATAGACTAGCGATAGTGGGTCTGGCATGCATAGCTAACAATAGCAGCTCTGCTCAATAGCAGATTTTTCCTCAGGCACAAGAAATGAGTTCTGCTGTATCAGGACCATTAACAGGGTTGTGTGCTTTGCATCCAACAATAAAATGCTGTCATTAAATATACATTTTAATTTGAAATATATTGAGGTTTCACTGAATTCAATTCTATTGCTCAGGTTTGGCCTGGAGAAACTGCTGAAATAAGTCAAAGTGTTTTGAGCAGTGAAGATCGCGACACCCCACAGAAGATTTGAAATATTCCATCGAGGCCCCATCCAATGGGCGGGTGGCACTGCGGTCATCGCCTAGCAACAGCATCCAGAGCTTCAGTCAGGCACAAATAAATGATGGGCAAGTGATTTTCATCCAAGAAGGTGGGTCTTTCAGTAATAAGCCTCAAATTAATATTAGTCACAATACAAGATATGCTCAGTCCAACTAGCACTCCCAACATCTTTAACACTAGTAATATATACCAGAAGTTCACAGTTTTAATTTTGTGAGTGGGAGACCCCATTTTAAAAAGAACTGTTCTGCAGTAAATGTCACTCAGTGTAATAAGGCATGTCTCTCACTGGGGTTGGTACATCCTGTATTGGAGAACCATGATACTTTCATTTTATGACTAATCATATTGTAACAGAAGTATGCATCATTTGTATTGTGATGCACAATTATAAACACCACATAACTGAAGTGGTTCTTGAATGAAAAATACCTGTGTTTTATAGTTGGTATGAATACACTCCCAATCTCATTTATTTTTGTCTTTTAACAAAATAGAAATAAAACAAAATAAATGATCATTTGATCTTATTTTGCATCATGCAAAGCCCATCAGGACTATCACATGTATCGGGATACATATGTATCGCAACCTGCATATTGTGATAGGTATCATATCGTGACATTAGTGAAATGTTATACCTCTAACTCCAGCAGTGATAGACCCATTTATTAAATACTGTTTATGCGTAGTTTTACAAAATAAGTATCCAGAGGTTGAGCAACCTCTGTGGATCCCACTTGTCTGAGAAGCACTGTTATATATTTTCTTCCTCTCTTTGATTCACCCACTTACTGTACGATTTTTTCTACCAAGAGTGTAATGACTTTTGTTGCATGTGTGTTGTCGTTTCAGTGGATTTGCTTTACTGTACTGTAATTCTATGTGTACAATGTGAGGCATGGACATACAAAGACAAAAAGATTGAAATAACGACAAAGGTGTGGGCCTTATTCACAACATTTTAATTTAAAACTGTTTGTGCTTGTGTTTTAAAACACCTTCTAAGCTGAGGAAACACAAACAAACAAAAGGGAACAAAATGTATGTTTGTGCTGTAAACCAGCTCACATTCAGTTGGTCTCTCTCCTCAGGTCCGCTGTCTGGTGGTTTTAGCTTCACGGTGACTGACGGAACACACACCTCCGCTCAGGTCTTCAATGTTACTGTGAGGCAGCTGTCCATCGTCATGGAAACCAAGGGGAGCTTGCAGTATATCCAGGTGAAGACTGGCCTTTCTGTTGTGTGATCGGTTACTTGCACTCATTTTCAAATAGAACAAAACAATACGTATGTGAATATGTACAAGCAAGGGGAACAGGGTGGAGCCTGGGTGCAAACCGGCGTCCCTGCAATCGAGATACTTAACCGCTATGCAAAAGAGTCAGCTCATCTGGCATTCGTGGTTATAAAGCTCTTAACCTCATCTCATCTCACCGACAAGGATCCGGAACAGCAGAGCATCACACAATACTGCCCATTACACAAGGACAATTGAATAGAAAAACAAACACGCTCAGGGGTTCAAAGGGTAGCACTAGATTACCACTCAGTATAGAAGTGTAAAATGTAGCTATTTGAACTGCTGCATCCTGGTACCTTCACGTAAGGTCACATGGTTTGATTGTAGTGAACTAACACAGGAAGCGATTAGGTACCAGAAGACAATATGTACAAAGATTCAGATATTTCTTTATGGAAGGTGAACTCAATTGTTTTTCTTCACCAGGAACAAGCAAACCAATCACTACCCAGATCCTTAAAGCAGTGACCAATGGCGTAAGAGAGGAGGCTCTCAGAGGAGATAACGTATCATGTATTGAGAGCACCGCGTCTAGGCAGACTGGTCTCAGCCAATCAGACTGTGGTGTCCAGTTTCACTCAGGCAGAGGTAAGCAGTGTGGAACCTATAATGCCACTGCAGTGTAATATGCTATATGAATGTTACAGCTGTGGAATCGTTCTATCAATAGCTCATTACATTGTACAGTAGCTCTGCTACGCTTGCTCTTCAATGCAGGTACGTTGCATTGTAACTGCATTGCCATTGAATGTCATTTGTTAAAGGTGTCACTCGAAAGTGGTTTTAAAGATCATGATGCTGACTCCCCTGTACATAATTCAATTAATTAACAGAAACCCATATTGTATTATAATTTGTTATAATATTATTTCACTAACGCTTAATTTCATATCACTTTCATAAAACATTATAATGCAGACTTTTATTACTACATCTAAAATGAAGGTTTACTGGGTTTATCGTTGTAAAAATCAGTCGTGCACAAAAACAAGGAAAACCAAAGACATCCAAAACTGGCCAAACCCATTTCATGTCAGCTTATTCTCTTTAGATTGTCAATGGAAACTCCTGATGACACTACTTTAGGTTTTTTTTTTTCACTCTGGTTAATATAATGTCAGTGGAATTGATCAGTCATGCAACTGATATCCACCCTGCTTAAAACCCTGTATAGAAATTACCACAGTGAATTTGCACTATAATTTAGTAGTTTTCCCATGCTTTTCGCATGGTTTTACTATGCATTTACCATAGTTTCCCATGTTTTTAAATATGCTTTACCAAATCTTTCTGGGCTTTGCAAGGCGTACCTATGCTTTACCATGTTTTACCATGCTTTGGAAATACTAAAAGCAACACAAATTCAATGACACAGTTTTGACAAGAAGTAGTACTACAGTAGTATTGTGGTAATAGCATGGAAGCAACTACTCTTCCCCAGTCACTTACGGTTTCTATTGTAATAACTGTAGATTATTTGTGTTGGTGTGAAGAAAAACGACTTCGGTTTAGGTTTCTGGACATCTGGAATCGCTCTTTTTAAATCATGTTTTAGTTCTCAGGCACTTTGGATCAGATAGTTGAGATGTGGGGTTGTTGAGCCGAGGGTAGGGAGATTGCAGATCAGATAACACCAGCAGGGTAATTCACACTTTAATTTGTGCACCGGTTCAGACTGATAACAGCTCCAATCTCACTAATGCGTCCAGCTACAAGTCACTGTCAGGGCAGCTGTAGCAGAGCTACCTGGTGAACACCTGCTCTTCGTTTCATGCATTATTTATCAATCATTACAGAAATAACCGAAATGAGCAGGTCCATTACTTTACATATCAGCAATCTGGAGGCTTATTCTGCTGTTGTAAAGAAAATGTTGTTTTATGAAAAGCATTGACCACAAGCCTACCAGACCTATAAAATACAGTGCACAGGCACTCGTGTAACACAGTGCATGAGTATGAAATTGTACATGTTTGTGGAACATGATTGTCGTATTTCATCAGCTGGAGACTGGATCTATCTGGTACCAGCAGGAGCTCCCCAAGGAGGCATTCTGGATTTCCCAGGACTCCACTGATTTCCTGCTGTCTGCTCCTCCAGCCTCCGAGCTGAAACACACACTCAAGATATCCATATCTTTCCTGGAGCAGAACCCCACCGGCTCCTCCCAGCTCTGGAAGAATACAGGTAAAATCAGATTGGAGAATATTGTTCTACTGATGTGCCAGAATACCTGGAGAGTGCAACCCGAGGGCATCGTTTCAGCAAACACATCAGAAAAACTCAATAGCACTATTATAAAATCCTATTGAAATCACTACCTGTGAAGTTAGCAAAGCTCCATTGGGAAATCAGAGTGTCGTTATTGGTATCAGTAGGCTGTGTTTTCAGCATATAAAACATTAAAATGCACAAATAATCCCAGTATAGTTCTGTAATAATGATATTAAATTATAAATCCTGTGCTATGTTAATCTACATTGCCTTTTCCTATGGCACACAATGCCGGGAACCATGAAAAGTAGCTTGCAGTTAATATTTAATATCTGGGCAAATGCAATAAAATACAGTTTGTTAATTATATCTGCACCTGCCTTGCATGGTTTTATTAGCAAACAAGACGCGTGGTAGTATTGTCCTGTCTTTCTTTCTTTTAAAAACCTGTAATTTTAAAGTGAGGAACATTTTTTTAGAGTGTATGTCAATTATGTGGTGAATTGAATAATTACATAAAAATAATATATGAGGCTTAAATTTGAAAGCTGTAGGTATTTCTCAACTACCTGAATCTTCACCTGTTATTGCATTAAGTTGCACACATTAGCAAGTTTTAAGTTTCAATCTCAAAACGAATGTTACCCTGAAATGTGAGTCATTTATTACAGTATTATGAGCACTCCTCAAATGAAAAAGGCCCTATGTATAATACAGAAAATCCAATAATGGGGATCTGGGAACCACCAACTCAATACAGTATTGTCACAAAGACGGCAGCAGTGAGTGACGTCAGACCAGAGACCGGGAGCAACACAGAACAGACAGAGACTTGGGGTTTTGGTGAAGCTGGCTGGCGTGATCGCTCAGCATTTAATAATTAAACAGAACAGAAAATAAAAGGTTTGAACACAAAACACGGCACATTCGCCAAAACAAAAGAGATAAACAAAACGGACAGACACTAACAAACAGGGACGAACAAACACGGTGAGCACACAACTAATTATTCTTTTTACTATTTTTATCTCTCCTTCTCCACACCCGTTCTCCACTCTCGAACACCTAACCCGAGTGAGTGAAAACATGCAGCTTTTATGCAGCTGTACCAAGACTTCGATTGCTAATCAATCATTCAATTGGAGTCTCGGTACAACTGCGCATGAATTAATAAAGTGGAACCTCGTGCTCACATATTACATATTTTATCTGCACGTGAAGTGATGTGCAATCCTCGTGCCTAACTACAATTATAAATTTTTAAACACACGTGAAACACAGACCTGCTTATATCCTGTGTACCAATGACCTATACACCAACATTTACACACAACACGAAACATATAACACAAACTACGCACAAGGCGTGGCCACATTGCCACATATACCCCCCTTGTGCGCAGCACACATGGCCTCAACGGCCACCTCCCTTTAAAACCCAGCAGTCCAGGACAAAGTCTCGGGCTGGGAAGGGAGGCTTCAGTGGGCCCATGGCTGGCAATGCTGTCAGCACCCCTGCCGGTAGTGGCACGGCTGACAGCATGCTGGTCCACTCCTGCAGCCGAAATTGCTGCGGGGATGCTGGTCTCCTGACCTCTCCCCCTTCTTCGTAGCTGGTAGCTCCCTCCTGTGGGGCTCCGGCCACAAGAACTCCTGCAGCGAAACTGCTGCTGGGGAAAGTGGTCTCCTGACCTCTCTCCCTGTCTTTGTAGCCGGTAGCTCCCCTTTCTGGAGCTCCGGCCACCGTACTCCCTGTGGTGGAGGTGCGGGAAGCAGAGACAGCTCCTGCTGTTCTGCTCCTGGCAGTGGCGGAGGCAGAGGCAGCTCCTGCTCCTCTGCTCCTGGCGGTGGCAGAGGTAGAGGCAGCTCCTGCTCCTCTGCTCCGGGCAGTGGCGGGAGGCAGAGGCAGCTCCTGCTGCTCTGCTCCTAGTAGTGTCGGAACCAGCAGGTATTCACCCTCTGCTGGTGGAGGTGGGAGGGGCAAGCAGTCCTCCCACGACAATGAAGGCGGAACCAGCAGGTATTCACCTTCTGCTGGTGGAGGTGGGAGGGCAAGCAGTCCTCCCACGACAATGAAGGCGGAACCAGCAGGTACTCACCCTCTGCTGGTGGAGGAGGCAGAGGCAGCTCCTGCTGCTCTGCTCCTGGTGAAGCGGTTGAAGTGGTGGAGGCAGAGGCAGCTCCTGCTGCTCTGCTCCTGGCGGTGGAGGCAGAGGCAGCTCCTGCTGCTCTGCTCTTGGAGGTGGCGGAGGCAGCTCCTGCTCCTCTGCTCGGGCGGTGGCGGAGGCAGAGGCAGCTCCTGCTGCTCTGCTCCTAGTGGAGAAGCGGTGGAGGTGGGAGCAGCGTGTAGTCTCCTGGCGATGGAGGTGCGAGCAGCGTGTAGTCTCCTGGCGATGGAGGTGCGAGCAGCGTGTGGTCTCCTACTGTTGCAGGGGACTGGTGCGGCTCTCCAGCTCTTGCAGGGGACTGTGGTGGAGGCAGAGGCAGCTCCTGTTCCTCTCCTCCGGGTGGTGGCGGTGGGGAAGTGATACCAGCACACGTTCACACTCTGCTGGTGGATGGGAACCCAGCAGGCATTCACCCTCTGCTGGTGGACACGGGGACAGCAGGCATTCTTCCTCTGCTGGTGGACACGGGGACAGCAGGCATTCTTCCTCTGCTGGTGGACATGGGGACAGCAGGCATTCTTCCTCTGCTGGTGGACATGGAACCAGCAGGCATTCTCCCTCTGCTGGCAGCTTGGGTCCCTAGGGCTGTGGAAGCACCGACTTCCCCTCTTGGGCTATGGAAGCACCGACTCCCCCCTCTTTGGGCTGTGGGCGCTTTCCGACTCCTCCCTTTTGGGCTGTGGGCGCACCGACTCCTCCCACTCAGGCGTGGGACGTTGGGCTCCTCCCACTCAGGCGTGGGACATTGGGCTCCTCCCACTCAGGCGTGGGGCGTTCGGGCTCCTCCCACTCAGGCGTGGGGCGTTCGGGCTCCTCCCACTCAGGCGTGGGGCGTTCGGGCTCCTCCCACTCAGGCGTGGGGCGTTCGGGCTCCTCCCACTCAGGCGTGGGGCGTTCGGGCTCCTCCCACTCAGGCGTAGGACGTTCGGGCTCCTCCCACTCAGGCGTGGGACGTTCGGGCTCCTCCCACTCAGGTGTAGGGCGTTCGGGCTCCTTCCCTTTGGGCGCTAGAGGACAACAGCCTTGCTAAGTAGCGGTGCAGGGCACCTTTTTAACACCGCCTGCAACTGCTGCGCTGATGTTACTCTGGGGCCCCTTGCTTCTCCTGATCCAGCAGCCAGTCGATCACCTCCTCTGACACTGGCCTGCAGGATAGGTGCTACTGTTGCTTCCTCTCTAGCGTCTTTCCTCCCTCCATTTCTCCAAAAAAAAACCATCCTTTTTTTCTTTCAAAAACTGCGGTTCCGCTCTGGCCTGAGTCCTGGAGGCTGTAGATCCCACGCAGGACACCACGTGTCACAAAGGCGGCAGCAGTGAGTGGCGTCAGACCAGAGACCGGGAGCAACACAGAACAGACAGAGACTTGGGGTTTTGGTGAAGCTGGCGCGTGATCGCGCTCAGCATTTAATAATTAAACAGAACAGAAAATAAAAGGTTTGAACACAAAACACAGGCACATTCGCCAAAACAAAAGAGATAAACAAAGCGGACAGACACTAACAAACAGGGACGAACAAACACGGTGAGCACAAACTAATATTATTCTTTTACTATTTATTATCTCTCCTTCTCCACACCCATTCTCCACTCTCGAACACCTAACCCGAGTGAGTGAAAACATGCAGCTTTTATGCAGCTGTACCAAGACTCGATTGCTAATCAATCATTCAATTGGAGTCTCGGTACAACTGCACGTGAATTAATAAAGTGCAACCTCGTGCTCACATATTACATATTTTATCTGCACGTGAAGTGATGTGCAATCCTCGTGCCTAACTACAATTATACATTTTAAACACACGTGAAACACAGACCTGCTTATATCCCGTGTACCAATGACCTATACACCAACATTTACACACAACACGAAACATATAACACAAACTACGCACAAGGGCGTGGCCACATTACCACAAGTATAGATAATTGATCACACAATACTAGGGATATGAGAGCCTGTGTGTTCAATTCAGTGAGGATTACTCAGTATTGGAACTTCGGGAGCCAGAAAATCCAAATGCATGTACTGGGGATCTGAAAGCTAGAGAGTCTTAAGTCACCGTAGCCAACAAAATATGTAAGCAGACACTCTTTTCTCAGTATTGAAGCACAGTTTCTGATAATAGCTTAATAATTAGAATTAAACATTTGCATCTGTTTAAACTAAAGGAGTTATTTACAGTAGTTGCACCTGTAAGATAATGACAAGATAAGATAATGTAAGATAATGATTTTGATTCATGAAGAGGAAGAAAAAGAAGAAATGCTGCAACAATGAATGTGAATTGAATGTGAGAAACGAAAGAAACTAGAGCAAGTCATCAGATTCTTTATAGTTAATTATAGCATTTGAAGTACACCCTACTGTACATATCAGGCTGTTATTTCATCTGTGGTTTTGCTAAATCACTTCAACCTGAAGGAATTACACCCTTATTATATGTTCTTGGGTGTATGTTGTTCTTTATAAGCACTGTAAATTTGGAAGGAATTATATTGGAATCTTTACAAAAGCCACGTCTGCTGTTCAAAGATAGCAGCTTAGGTATGCATACAGTTTGCCAGATATGACTTTAAAACTCATCAAAGTAATATGTTGAGTTTATTATTTCAATGATTCAGCTCTAATGCTTTTCACATCACTGAAAGCACATGTTCCACAGCAGGGAACTCGATATAGCTCCCTTTTCATCATATTACTGGACTCGTTCTGCGCGCACTGAATAAATCAATACTATTTGCATTCCTGGATGGCAGTCTTTTGCTGGTGATTTATTTGGTGATTTTGAATCTGGTTGAGTTTAAGCACTTGGATAAACACAGTGATTTAAATTCTCATTTTCTACCTCAAGAGAGCTGGACTAAAATGAAATGCTTTCAGGAGATACAGTTTTATACAATGGCATGTTACTAGGGCTGTAATGGAAGCCCTACTGTAGATACATGTTTAAGGAGCCTTTGGTCATTTGGTCATTAGGGGTTACAGAAGACCATGTAGTGTTTACAAGAAACACATTACTTGACCTTTACTCGATTCAGCATGTTTCCTATTGTGGCAACTATATTTTCTAATATAGTCCCAATTTATTTTATATTTTTATTTAAACATTATGGGTCATAAATCCGCTGGGGAATAATCAAACCCATTTCTGAA
The DNA here is from genome assembly GCA_030684275.1 of Acipenser oxyrinchus oxyrinchus. Classification (NCBI taxonomy): domain Eukaryota; kingdom Metazoa; phylum Chordata; class Actinopteri; order Acipenseriformes; family Acipenseridae; genus Acipenser; species Acipenser oxyrinchus. Next base: position 9,851,418 of record CM060265.1, on the reverse strand, counting down.
CTTTAACCTCCTCGGCCCTTTTGTTCAGACTCCCGAACAACACATTTTACAGCCAAATTGTATTTTCTCTTCACAAACCTGGAGGTTTACTCAGAAGCACTGCAACCGTCTTCTACTGCTGTAAGGTATAAATGTATATTATAAATGTGATGTCTTGTAAATATATGATAATGCTGAACAACATTCACATGCATTATCGCAGGGACCATTGCCACTGCTGAATTTCAAAACAATTTAATAAATATAGTGTTGGAGACCAATTATAACTTAGTAGTTTTGCAGTTCAAGAAACTCAAATTTTACTGCATATCAATATCCTACTGATGTCAAAAAGCTCACTTCCTTGTATACAACAATTCTTTAAAGTGACTTTGTGTTGCTAACTCTCAATGACTCACTGCACTGATAATAACGCTGGTAACAAAGTTGTAAATAAATTAATGTATGTTTGATTTTTTCAGGTCTGAACATCCTGGAAGGTGAAGGTACAACCATTGACAGATCAAAATTAGATGCTTCCAACTTCCTAGCCAGTCTGCCGATGCCTCTAAGTGCATCCAATGACATTGCGTTTCAGGTGACAAGGTTTCCTGCTCATGGAAGACTCTCTTTGGTTGGCCAAGCCTTGCAACTGAACTTTCCATACTTCTTGCAGGAGCATATAGATAAGAGGGAGCTTGAGTACCTCCATGATGGTTCAGACACTGAAGCAGACAGCTTCACCTTTCAAGTCTGGCTCAAGCCAAGGGAACAGGGACTTGGAAGGCAGTCACAAAAGGCATTGTCATTGAAGAGGCCTTCAACATCTCCATCAAGCCCTTAAACTACAATCCTCCTGAACTGGTGAGCCAGAACCTTGTTCTGGAAGTCCTACAGGGTTCCATTAACGTTCTTAGCCAGGAGAACCTGAATACTGTTGACCAGGACAGTTTGCCTAACAAGATTATCTTTACAATTACAAGAGGTCCTACCAATGGTCTCCTAATTGATAGAGACACAAACAACGTAATCAACAGGTTCACACAAGCAGACATCAACTCCGGCCAGGTAGCTTTTGTCAGTGATGGAAGCCTATCTCCTGGTTTTATGGACTTCATTATCTCTGATGGAAAGCATCAGACTTCCTCTTATACATTGAATATCAACATCTTTTCAAGGAATCTGACTTTGATCCAAGCTGAGGAGATCCATGTTAAGCAAGGAGACACCAAAACACTTATAACGGATAATGTTCTCAAGGTGATGGTGGATTCAAAGAAGCAACAGGAGGTGCTCTACGAGATAACTGAAACCCCGAAATATGGAACTGTGGTGGTTGATCGGCTCCCCGTGTCCCAGTTCTCACAGAGGGAAATTGATGAAGGGAGAGTCAGCTACCAGTTCTTGAACTTCACATCCCATAAGGACAGTTTCAGGTTCATGGTGCAGTCCAGGGCAGCCAATGTTTCTGGTGCTCTGAACTTCACTGTGAGTCCCCTGGTGGACTTACCAGAGGATCCCCTTTGGCCCAGAGAAACAACCATCTTGGTGGACACCAGCATATTAAATGCCTCAAAACTGGCCAACAGGACTGAGAGTATTCCATCTTACAAGATAACACGCCAACCAAGAGGAGCCAGGTTTTTACCATCTAACAGCGGCAAGGACGAGAATGACACGTTACACTTCTTCACCCAAAAGACCTTGAGGAAGGAAAGATTGTCCTGGAAATATTTAGCCAAACAGATGTAAGAGATCAGGTTGAGAACGATACCTTTCAGTTTATTCTGATGGCAAATGGTGTCCCGCCAGCTCTGGGTTCCTTATCCTTCAGGACTGCCCCTACAACTCCTCTGTCATCTATGATGCAATTTTGATCAAGGTTCCATCCAGTGGGACTGGGGACCTAGAACCAGAAGGCAGGAACCTCCCTGGGGTGGAGGATTCTTCTTTAGCCTCTTCAGATACATCACAGTGGGGAGGGACTGAAGATGGGTCTTCCAAAGTTCACCCAACCTCCGTCCTGTGAAAGCAGGAACCGAAAAGAAGCAAGCAATCATATCTTTGGAAAACAACATTTTAGCAATCATCATTCCCATCTGTGTCATCATCTTGCTCTTAATTGTGGTGGCTATCTTGGCATATTACCTCGTCCGTCGCAACAAAACTGGGAAGCATGACGTCCAGGTGATCTCCTCCAAGCCCAAAAACGGAGAGGTCAACCAAGAGACATTTCGGAAGACCGATCCTGCCCATAGCATACCTCTATCGAACATGGGCCTACAAGTCTCCAAGGAAGGGTTTCAAGGCAATTCAGGACCCCCCAGTGGACAACTTGACCCTGAGATATTGCAGTACTGTAGGACAACAAACCCAGCTTTAAAAAAGAATCAGTACTGGGTATAAGCTTGGTGCATGACCACATTGGAGGAGTTCCATTTAATTAATTTTAAAGAGGTTTAAAAGTCATTCCTCACAGTATTATTAAAATGTTGTTTCTAGGGCTTAAACCACCATGGGCCTTTATTTTCCTCAGGTTTTGCAAAATGTATGATAGGTTCCACCATATGAAGATTATGATAGCTGTCCCAAGTGCTCAGTTTATCACTGATACACATGTTAAGAATGTTATGTCAAAGGAAGAAACGGTTTTATTATTCTAGAATTCTGTATAGATTCCATTAGCTGATGGAATATCTGTACTGTGTTGAGCTAAATCAACATACAGATACAAGCTAGACCAACCAAACTACTAGCAATTATAATGTCTAGACAAATACAGTCTCTTTACCACCTACGGTGTATTGAGTGCTTATGACAGCTACTGAATTGACAGCACTGAGTAACAAAGTATACTATTGGGTCACTCACTGGACACTACAGTGTGGACATTCCCAAGCTGCCAGCTGCCACTTAACTAGTTTCGAGATTATAATAGTTCCAACTAAAATGCCCATTTCTTCCAGCTATGATTGCTTCTCCCTACTAAGATATGGGCTGCAAATTGCCAGATCTAATTTTATGTCAGATAGAAAATATATTTTCGATATATTGTTTACAAATGTATAACATATTTTCAAGGTATTTAAATATGTGTGTGAAGTCATATACAATATTATCCATTTACACCATAAAAACTAATGTATTTTCCGTCTCATGATTGAAAGCCATATTATGGAAATTACTTGAGATGAACTATTTCTTTGCATTCAAATTTGGTTTTGTTAATACACTATAATTTGGTGCTAAAAACTAAACAGATTAATTTTCTTTTCTGTAAGCTGAAGTTTATTATATATACAGTACTGTGCAAAAGTTTTAGGCAGGTGTGAAAAAATGCTGTAAAGTAAGAATGCTTTCAAAAATAGACATGTTAATAAACAATTATACCAAACAGGTGCTAATGATCATCAATTCAATATGTAGGTTGAAACACAATCATTAACTGAAACAGAAACAGCTGTGTAGGAGGAATAAAACTGGGTGAGGAACAACCAAACTCAGCTAACAAGGTGAGGTTGCTGAAGACAGTTTACTGTCAAAAGTCATACACCATGGCAAGACTGAACACAGCAACAAGACACAAGGTAGTTATACTGCATCAGCAAGGTCTCTCCCAGGCAGAAATTTCAAGGCAGACAGGGGTTTCCAGATGTGCTGTCCAAGCTCTTTTGAAGAAGCACAAAGAAACGGGCAACGTTGAGGACCGTGAAGCGCAGTGGTCGGCCAAGGAAACTTACTGCAGCAGATGAAAGACACATCATGCTTACTTCCCTTCGCAATCGGAAGATGTCCAGCAGTGCCATCAGCTCAGAACTGGCAGAAAACAGTGGGACCCTGGTACACCCATCTACTGTCCGGAGAAGTCTGGTCAGAAGTGGCCTTCATGGAAGACTTGCGGCCAAAAAGCCATACCTCCGGCGTGGAAACAAGGCCAGCGACTCAACTATGCACGAAAACACAGGAACTGGGGTGCAGAAAAATGGCAACAGGTGCTCTGGACTGATGAGTCAAAATTTGAAATATTTGGCTGTAGCAGAAGGCAGTTGTTACTAAACAGTGTTATATAGATTTACCGCTGTTTAGAAGTACACATTTCTGTTGCTGCAGCTGGACTGACATTCATATAATAATATATTTGTTTTTCATGACTGCAGATAGTATTTTTTTTTCAATTGTTCTTGGGTTCAAGCTTTTCCTCCAGCACTGAACCCACGGAAGGGCTAATTACATGAACCCACTGAAGCATGCATTGGTAGAACTGGGGCAACATGCATGAACAAGCAGACTCAATCCCTCAACCTCTGGGTTAAGTTTGCAGTGATTGTGGGACGTAGCTGTAAAGCGGTACTGAACACTAGACTAGAACACAGTCACTGTGTCCTGTCCTGTGGGTGCATTCATCTAAAGTCATAGAGCAATCTCCCCCATGGAGGGGATGTCTAGTTTGCTTATCCTGGTTTATAGATTCTTCAAAGTTACTACAAGCTTCTGCCGATGTGTTCAGCTACATTCCTCACTATTACTGACCCAGAACTTGTGAGTATCTCTATCTCTATTATGTTGAAAATGATTTCATATGTCCCAAAAAAATCACCAAACATGTGGTGCGTCCTGTTGGTTGAAGGCTCCATCCTTGTTTGGCAACTTTTGACATAAACCATCATCACAAGCTCCGCCCTCCCTCCCGCCATGGGAGAAAAGAATGTACAATCACAAAAGGAATGCAATTTATTGTTAGTATACAGTAGTAACCATTAAAAGGAATGACAAATGTATTGTTTCAAATAGGGGTGTTCCAATACTCATATTTTAGGAGTAATTCCCTTTAAGAAGTTTTAAGTTGTTAGGTATTCATTAAATAACAGCCTTTATTCGGTTTAAATTGGTGGGGCCTAATATATTTATATTTCCTATGATTCCTATGATTTTTTGTTTGTTTTAAAGTTTCTTCAAATCTTGTGTAATATCTGTCTTGGTGTCTGTGCAGGAATTCATTCATAACCACAGTATTCTCCTTTTAAAACATTTTTTTTGACAGGTTTTAAATTAAAAATCCAAAAATGACTGTTGTAGATTTCACTTTTGTATATAAATATGTATATTATTATTTTGTTTCTAGTATATTTTCCAGGTTTGCAGTTGATAGGTGTTGACTTTCTCTTTGAAACTGCAGCATCAATATATACTAGAGCAGTTTTTCTGGATAGTTGCAGATACTGTATTACATTCCAAACCAAACCATGGCATCTTCATTACAGCCATCCCATAGCATTTATATAACAGAGCCCATACGTTTTGAAACGGTCATCTCTGTACCTCAGATAACGGCAGTCATAGAAAGGCTTTGGTTAGAACTCCAGTCGCTGTGTCTCCTGTGAGTCACATGATATAAGATTGTACACCAGGAAATGCATTGCACTATAGAGCAGTCCTCTGTTCTATCCTGCTATTGAAACTGTGACAAGTGAATGACACGCAGTGTCATTTCCTTTGGAAAGGAGCATTTCTGTGCAGCACAGCGAACATTGGGCAAGTACATACATGCCACCATGCCCACTAGGACTGTTAAGCAGTGTACCCTCAAAATAAATTGAAGAAAATGTATTTATATCAAAACTGTACACTGAAGGGTAGCAGTAAAATTGGTCATGAAGCTAATATACGGTATCAATTAAAATTGTGTTTCTAAGGCTTAACCCACCATGGGCCTGTATGTTCCTCACACCAAACCTATTACAGGCTAGTTAGTTTAGGTTTTAGTATGCTGTTTGTTGTCACAAATGCACAGCCAGGTTCATCCAGTCCTTTATTTCACCCCAGTGGCAGTATTGCTGTAGCCATGCTTTTTATACATCCTCTTTGTTGTTAATTATACAGTAATCTTCAAAGAAAACTATGAGAAAAGATGAAGGAATGTCTTAAACTTGTCAGTAGTTCGAAGAATGTTGTTAAGAAATTTGAGAAGTGTTGTGTAATTATACAAAAAAAAAAAAAACCTGCTGTAAAAATTCACCTTAACGATAAACTATTAAAAAAAAGAGTGTAAAATGTGTTGTTTTTTCCTACCAATTGGGTTTTTGACAGTAAAATGTCAAGGGTATGGTGTGTACATGAAAGACCCTTGCAATGTAAATTAGGTCATGCACATAAAAGAAAATTTACCAGCTTGCTGAGAGCTTCGCTCTTTCATACAGTGATTAAGATATGGTGCTGAAGAACCCAAGGTACCACGTTCACACCCAGCCTCCCCTCTGCGTTGGGTTCCTCAGTCTAAGTCTCCTGAACCTACAAAAGAATAAGACTCACCACAATACCACATAGGGTGTTTTCAAAAGCAGGGCAGCAAGATGTACTGTCAAGAAGATATTGGGGTATTACTTATTATTTAGTCATTCAGCAGACGTTTTCATCCAAAGTGACTTACAAAGGCTAGGGGGTGAACCATGCAGCAACAACTGATGCAGAGTCACTTACAATAGGACTTTGTGGCTGAGCAGGAGTTAGAACCAGAGACCTCCTGGTATCAAGCCCCTTTCTTAACCACTGGACCACCAAGCCTCCTGCTCTCATGTAGTATTGATTTTACAGATGTAAAGTCTATTCAATTGATCTAAACAGTTTGAAGAATAAACTAACCTGTATCAAAAGCACACTGTTAGAGATTTGTATTTAAAGTCCCCTTCTTTTAATGATTGCATGACTGCATTATTTAGATCTGTCATTGTTCAAATGGATACATACAATGGTCTTGCAATAATAAAGATGAAATAGGAGATTTTCCTGCCAGCTTCCATGAAGGAATTCAAGGTTTTAGGAAGAGATATATTCCTCCATACGAATGCTGAATCACATGGTGACACCATACTGTGGATTAAACTCTTCCTGCCCCAAAACCAAGGAGCCTGAGCTAAAGAAACAGTCCCACTAACTCAGCAGATCATATTTAAACCTAAGCCTTGATCTTCATAGTACACATAACACTTATTCTAGTTTCTCCTTCGCTAGTATTTGACATAGAAAATTGCGTGAGAGGAGGGTTCAATAGCTGAAGCCAGACTAAACTGATAAAAAACAAAAATCTCTGTAGAAAGTATACTGTGCTAAGAATTAACTATTCGTAACTGTACTTTTTTCAAACTAATAAGTTACAATTTTGTTCAAGTAACTTGTAACTGTAGCAGAGTACTTTTTAAAAGTCACTTCCCCAACACTGGCTAGGGCAGTGACGTCTTTGTGTTCCTGCAGTGCCCCTTGATCTTTTAGTGAAGTCCCTCCAAAACCAAAACAATTTGATTCTGTCTGTTATTCCTGTATCTGATCCAACAAGAACGACACAGACTGAAAAGTATTCTGTGAATAAGCCTGCAGTAATAATTGCAGAGACTCTTCTAAAAACAGTGAGCGGTGAAACCATAGGGACGCTACTCGTAGCCATGTAAATGTTGTGTTAGAGCACGGATTAGGGTTACATCCCTGCTCTTTTTCTGTTTACTGCTTCTGCACGAGAGGAGTAAGCTAGTCATGAGAGAATGTGGCTTGTAAGTCTGATTGGAGGGGAGCCAAAAAGATAATCGATTGCCAATTTAACCAGGAAACGTGTATATAAATATGAACCTGCAAATAGACAGACACCCCCCAACACATTCCCAGAATTTGATATACTCTACATTTTATGCTTCAGGATTATACGTCAACAGTTTTATTTACTGAAGGAAAAGGTCAAACAATTTAGTTTTTCTTTTTGAAAGGAAATGTAGTTCCCATTGTGACAACCAACTTTTAGACCAGCATTTCCTCAATCATAACAAGATGTAAGTGGAAAGTGGAGAGATTAGTGCAGAACAGGCCTGTCCTGTTGGTTCGGTGCACAGGCTGTTATAGCTAGGATGTACCAGCAGGTGGTGCCATTGTGTGACGCAGGATTTACAACACAAGCCCTCCCATCTGAGACCTCAGGAAAGTGCAGAATCTTGGTTGGAAAACAGAACGTCACAGGGTTGTGAATATTAACCCTTTCCATTCTACATGTTCTTTAATATTCTGAATCCCTGTGAAATTGTCAGGTTTAATCACAATGGTATCACCAACATACTTTCATCCCCTCACCTTTATATTTTACAGTATATGCCTATGGGTCCTACTCTCTGTTCAACAGCCTTTTAAATAATAATAATACAGACTATTTTTAATAATACAAACTATTTTATTGCACAAGGCATACCAGTATCGTGTGATTGTGCATCAACAACATAACTAGGTAATTCATTCCATACCATCACCACTCATTGTGTGAGGAAGTGTCTCCTTCCCTCTGTCCTAAGTCTATCTCCACTTAATTTCCAACTGTGTCCTCTGGTCCTGGTTTCTGTACCTTGCTTGAAGTATTGGTTAGGATTAACTAAGTCTACTCTTTTTAAGATTTCAGCAGTGTTTTGTGAAACACCACTTGTTTGTGCAGTTTTGGAGATTGGCGACCGAGCATACTGTCATGGACGCAATGCAGCTTTTCTGTGTTACTGAAGTTTAATGACGGCAAGCTGAAACATTTACTGGATTTGTTTCTGATATGCATTTTATATTAGAACTGGCAGAAGGCACAGGTGTCGTCCATCCATCAACAGTCCAAAGCTCCTTTGACCATTGTTCCATAGTCCAATTTCTGTGTTCTTGTGCATATTTTAGCCTTTTAGTCTCGTTCCCCTTTCTTATTCTTACTGCAGCACATCCTTTAAGTCCTGATTTCAAGAGTGACCTTTGTACTGTTGATTTGATGGACAATGACACCTGTGCCTTCTGCCAGTTCTTTTGTCAATTCAACACTTGTCTTCTTTCTGTTCCTTAAGGTTATTATCTTCAAGTATTGGTCATCCTTGTTAGACAGCTTTTTGGGTCTTCCAGTCCTGGGTTTGTCAATTACAGATGATGTTGTTGATTATGCTTCGGATACCACACCTTGAAAATCGAGTGATGCAAGCTATTTCACTCAATGTTGTTCCTTCTTTATGCAAGTAAAGGTTGTTATAATAGTAGAAAATATGAATGGAGGCTTTGAGAAAATTGTTGATGCTCATAATGCATCAGAGTAGAAAAATGCAACATGACTTTTGCACAGCAGTGAATATTGCAGGTGTTTATTTTTAAATACACTGTATGAGCCCCACAGTGTCTACAATATAACTCCACTGATACAGCCGTATATTCACTATACGTCACTAGTGCTCTCACTAACATCAGGTGTGGATGTTACAGCCCTTCCACATTTCTGATCCCTCCCTGTTCCCACTGTAAGGGGTGTGTGCCATCTAGGGAGGCTCTAGTAATCACATACATCTAATTTTATCTTAGTTTGATGAAACAGGCTTATACCTGCAGGCAAATTGCTTCGCTCTATGTGATTCGTGCTATGAGGCGCACCTTTCTTTGTTGAAACATACCCAGACAGAGGGAGGGCCAGCTGAGTTTTCATCCACCCCTGAGCTGCTGGGTGCAGTTTGGTATTCAGTGCAGACATATGCTTTATCCATGAGTAAACCGGATATCTATCCTGTTATTTGTAATACGTATTGCAACATCGTGCCTTGCTACAGTATACTAGAGTATATTTTTTGCTGGCCATTAGTACACCCCTGAAACATAAAACGCTTGAGAGATTTTTGGTTTAGATGTTGTGTATTTAATTAATTGTTTTATCATTTTCAATTGTCTTTTTTTTTTTTAGGAATTTCTGTTAGGTACTTATGTTTACTCTACCTTTGCTATTAGACAATTACACTTAACATGCAATTTCCAAATATGGATATTGACATACAAATGTAAGAACAGTAGCTGATTGATTTCAAAACTGTCACGTCGGGTATTAACATGGCTTGTGTTAGCCTATTCCATCCCATCAAAAGTGTCTTCTACCCTCTTTACTGATAACTGCCACAAATGCATTATTCTTTTTAATATAATTTATAATTGAAGATGTAATTCCATGATTTTTACCTGTTGTGCTCTTCTGTCCATTATGTAGGTCTCATATCTGCAGAGTCTTTTATACTCTGGGGATTTCACCTAAGCAATGTCAGAGAGCAAGGGATGCAGCTGCTTCGTTAATGACAGGAACGAAGGCATTGAATAGGTGGAGAGAATTCCACATTGCTGAGCTGAAGTGATCTAGGCAGTGCACCAGACAATCTGAAAGTAAGGCATGCAAGCTTTAACCTGGCCATGCAAGATATGTGGGCTTCTTTCAAAACTGCATGTAGCAAATGGAATTACCCAAAGAAGATCCCAATCAAAGAATGCTTGGTGCTGCTCATTAAACCTTTCTTAACTGCTTTTAAAGTTTATTTTCCTGTTTTCAAAACTTCTCTTACTTTAACATTTATAAAAAACTCTATTTATATTGAAAGTTAAAGTATGATAATAACATATCTCTTTTATGACAGGGTATAGGTATGCTTTTTCTACATGGGAGGTAGTTGCATGATGCCATTATCTGCTGAGACTGACAGGGACACATCAAAGGCACATCCACTCATGCCAGCCATACCCATATTGGGGAGACTAGGACAGGGAAAGCTGCAGGCTTAGCTAGGCCGCATTCATGGCCTGCAGTTCCTATGGTTTCCCTGGCAACGTCAATTTCCAGCGCTGGGGGAGGTGGGGGAGCTGGGCTAGGTTTTGCTTTGCCAAGAGTTCTGGCTGCTCACAACAGGGAGTGTGCTGTCAGATGTCGGATATTGCCCAGTTACAGTTTTGGATGACACCCAGATGCTTTTTAGAGGCACTGCCAAATAAAACAAGAGGCAACTGCAAGAAAATATTGCTCTAACCTTTTCAATTACTGTACCACAGTTTTTGTAGAACAATTCAGCGCAGGACAGATTGATATTGCTTAGACAACGAGAAAGCTTAAAGCATTGTGGAATAAAAAATAATGACCCCTTATGGAACAAACATATATTTTTAATATATGGTAGAAAAGTATGATCCTTATATTTTTCATATATAGAAATTGGCCCCTTTTATATATTTAAATTATATGGGGTATATTTAAAATATATTTTAGTCTGTAATCCATATATTTATTTTATATGGATTACAGACTAATGAAAATATATGGTGCACCATATATTTTCAACAGGAATTCTGTTTCAGCCTCGGGAATAAAGCATGAACTCTTTGCCCCCTTCAAGACAGAGGATACTGCTGATCAAAACAGTACCCTTTTAAACAGCTCTTTTAACTTAGCTAATTGAGTGCGTTCTTACTCTTAAAGTGACAGTACAGTAAAACCTCACGATGAAGGCCAGTCAAGGGTCTTAATAGGGGGTGGCCTTACTAATAAAGGTACATAATCGAAACATTTCTCAAATAATTTTATTAAGATTATTTTAGTCTCAATTGTTCTAATTCACTGGTTTTATAAATTCTAAATCAAATGTGCAAATGAGTTATGATACGTTTGATATGTTTGAAATAGCGATATAAAGAAGGTTTTACTGTATATTGATATCAATAGAAGCAACTTGGCACTGTAAAGCAGTGGCATTAATTAAGGTGGCCTTTTTACTAAGGCGGTCTTAAATCAAAGCTTGACTGTATTCTGTAATATGTGTAAGACAGTTTCAGTGATGACGGAGTAATGTGATGCTTTATGAGGAACAGTCCAAAAAGCAACCACACTATGAAACATTCAGGAGGATGTCTCTGCGATCCAATCCTTGAAGGAACTAGAGGGGATCACCATTGAGGAATGGTCACTATTAAGCAACTTGTTTAAGTGTTATGTTGTGGACTGACCCAAAGTGTTTGCTCAAAAAAAAGTTTAATTTCCATACTTATCGTTTATTAAACTTAGATTACAGTAAGCATTACAGAAAAGGTCAAAGATATTCACATCTACCAATTCCGGAGATGCAGAGTGTAGCAGTCTTCCCCTGATCTAACATCAGACTCTGACTATGTCACAACAGAACAGCAACGATATTATCATAGAAACTTATCATTAACTTCTTTCAGAGAATTTGAGAATGAGGCTTCAACTACATTTTAAGGTACCAGTATGCCTTCTAAACATGATCATTGTGTATGTGTGACTCTGCTATCATAGACTTCTTTTTAGATTGTCTATGCCACATCCTAATACAACCCTAAGCTCAAACAAAGTACACAGACAAATCACCCTAGCATTGCAGCACAGAAAATGGCCATCACCTCTCCATATTGTAATATCACGTATCTATCTGTAAAATATAAACACCTTGCAGGCTCACTTTGAATCGATGCCATCTCCTAGGGACAATGGTTTCTGTTGGTCTTATCTTCTACAAATAAGGTCACATTGATCCTATAATTAGAGAGGTCTTAATTGGTATTAGCAGGCATACTGGTATAGCCTGAAAAACCTGAGGAAAGAAATGTGAAGTAATGAATACTGCTATTGTTGACAGAAATGCATTGTCTCTTCAGAGCTGTGTGTGGAAGCATCAAGCTGTAATATGGAGCTGCTGACAGCTGAGATCCATCACTTGCCAAGTTACTGAACCCTGTGACTGTGTGCACATAATGTGTCAGCTTGAAAGGGAAATCTGATATGATTCTGTATAATGAATTCACAAACAATTGCTTTGATAAAAACCTAGACAGGATTATGGGCCATATATAGTTTATCACTGTTAAAAAATATATACATTAAAAAATAATATTGGATCCATACAACCATTTCAGGTTTTCATACATGCCACAGTGTATAAGTAACAAGCTCAGGTGAGTCTTCTTAAACCAGGAATGGATCAAACTACTATGCAATGGAAGTCTTATTTCCATCCCTGGGAAACAGAACGTTCTTCATTTTCCTTAAAGAGTGATACGCTTCTTTTCCAGCTGCCAGTAGTTTTCATTTCTCCTGCACTTCCTTGTTGCAGTTGTGACTCATTAACTGTATCCATGGCTACCAGTAGCATCCCTTTAGTGTGACCCCTCACTGAATGTGCTTTGTTTTTCAATTGTAGAGTCTCTTTAATGCAAGGTTATTTGAGTAACACTAAGGCGCTTCAATTTAAAATTCATCAAATTAAATTCAGTGTCCAGTACATCTTGTACTTTTTAGAGCAGATGCAGAAGACTGAGTTTGTTTTTGTCACAAACCAGAGTAAGGAAAATATAACCACTGTTTCTATAGAGACCAGGGACTTAACAAAGTAAAGGGGCTGGAGAAATCCAAGGTTTTTGGGTAACACTTTACATTAAGTGTCTCTAATTACTGTGTATTTACATAATAGTTGCATAGTAAATACATGTGCACTTACACATAATTACAATGCTATTATGCATAATTACAATGTAGTTAACATGTAAATCACTTTGCATGATATTTGTAAGTACGCAATTGTATCAGAAAAGGGTTAGGTTCAGAGTTAGGTTTATAGGGTTAGGGTTAGGATTAGAGTTATATCATGCACAAAAACTGTTAACATTAAGTACATTGTAACAATGCATAATAACATTCCTGACGATTTTAGTGTCTGCAGCATCTTTGTTTTGTAGTATATTTTGTCATTACTTTTCTCTTGTCCGCAATTTTGCTTTGTTGTGTGACGAGAAGAGAAGAAGGATGTTCAGTGTGATGACGTAATTTCAGGGAGTTTGTAAAAAAAATTATTGACCGTAAACAGTGTCAAGGGGGCAATAATTGGATCTATTTTTTGGTCATTTGATAAGGTTTTAACCAATCACATGCCAGAATTTCGAAGGACTGTGTGACAGGCTGGCTGCAGGGAGGAACTCAGACCAGAGACAGAAATACACAGCAGACAGAGATTTGGGGTTTTGGTGAAGCTGAGCACGTGATCGCGCTCAGCATTTAATAAACAAAATAACAGAACACAAAAAAACAGGACACGGCACTTTCGCCAAAATAAATATATAAACAAAACGGACTAAACAGTAACAAACGGTGGACGGACAGACACACAAACACGGTGAGTAAATAAATAAAACAAGTATCGTGCTGGTACTACCAGCACGCGATAGCAATTGTTATAAATATTTCTCTCTCTCTCTCTCTCTCTCTCTCTCTCTCTCTCTCTCTCTCTCTCTCTCTCTCTCTCTCTCTCTCTCTCTCTCTCTCTCTCTCTCTCTCTCTCTCTCTCTCTCTCTCTCTCTCTCTCTCTCTCTCTCTCTCTCTCTCTCTCTCTCTCTCTCTCTCTCTCTCTCTCTCTCTCTCTCTCTCACTCACGAACACCCAACCCCAGTGGTGAAAACATACAGCTTTTATGCAGTTGTACCGAGACTCGTTGCTGGTCAATCATTCAATTGGAATCTCGGTACAACTGCACTGAATTAATTAAAGTGCAATTCCCGTGCTCACATATTATTACTTTTACTTGCACGTGATGTGATTTGTGCCCTCCTGTGCCTAAATACAAATCTGCAATTTAAACACATGTGCAACACAGACCCGTTTATATCCGTGTGCGATGACTATACACCAACATTTACACACAACACGTAACATATAATACACAGGGGGCACTTTGCCACAACTGATATATATATATATATATATATATATATATATATATATATATATATATATATATATATATATATATATATATATATATATATATATATATATATATATATATATATATATATATATATATATATATATATATATATATATATATATATATATATATATATATATATATATATATATATATATATATATATAAGAACGATATTTGGAACATTCGCTTTACCATTGCACTTCAGAATATAACCCCTAGTCTTTAATATGGACACACAAAACTACAGTAAACCTTCACTGTAGATTTCTTAAGCAACTCAAATATGTGCACTGCCCCTTTAATTGTTTCGAGGTCAATGCCAGCGTGTGCTTAGCCATGTATTGGCTCCCTCGCTGGGGGATACCATTAACATATAGCTTCCCGCTGTGATGTACAGATCTGCCCTGCAGGCCACAGCCGGCTGCTCTGTCCCCGCGCAGCCTGCATCATTAAAACTGTACTTACTGCACACTGTGGAGGGCAGAGTACAAGGCCTCCCACATGAGATGCCAATTATCCACACACATAGATCCTACAAACTGAGCTAGCTGCCTGTCTGCAACCTAAATTAATAGTTTCTAGTAAATAGATGTTGGCCTATGCTGTTATGCTTCACTCTAACATTTCAATTAAATGTAAACTCTTAAATGCCCTATTCACAGTTGTATGTGCTCTATCTAATTGTTTAAAAGCTACTTAGGTTCAGAAAAAAAAGCTTTCTGATTTAGTACTGTAGTAAATGTAATCCAAAATTACTTGGAACCAGACAGTGGTGCTGGTTAAGGCTGGGCTGATTTACAGAGGTATAAGGCCATAGTCACAAACCTGTTTAAAGGATTGTTTTTTAAGAGTGTTTTGTAAGCAGTCTTGTATTTCAAATAGTGCTTTGAAAAATGAGAATGAACTATTAAATGCTTTCTAAACCATTGAAAAGAGTTTAATTTGATTTTCAATCAATAAAATGGTCTTTAAAAAGAAATGTTCCTTGATAAAGGTTTTATGAATAAGACCCATGGTGTGTTTATTTTGACAGAATACTGTGGTACTATAAAGATGCCTGTGTACTCTGATTGTTTAATAAAGAAGTAACATTTTTAGACATGTATTACATTGAATGCAGTCACCATTGCAGAGCCTATTTTGTGGGTAAAATGAAGAACAGCAATCACTGTAAATCATGTCAATGTGCTTGCAAAGGATCCTCACAGATGTATTCATATTCTGTGGGTGGGTACTGTTGGGGGGATCATCGACTGTTATAAAAGTCTTCAATTTTGTATCTTTCTCTCCCCACCATATGCCAAGTTTAAAAACAATCCAACAAATCATTGTTCAAGTTACGTGAACAAAATCCTGATTAGTTACAGTAACTTACTTTGAAAAAAATATAACTTGTTGCAGTTGCAAATAGTTACTTCTCAGGCACAGTCTACATTTTACAGAGATTTTTTTTTTCAGTTTGGTCAGGCTGCAGCTCGAAATATTATTTGAAGATCCAGCTATCGAACTCGCTCGTTCCCTCTTCTGATGCCATTTTCTAACGAGACGATATGAAAGCGTTAGTAACTGTTATTTTTTCACATACCATTTATTTGTCACACAATATGTTGTTGCCTGTTAATATGTATGCTGCACACTTGTCCAAATATATAAACATCTGAACAAATCTTGGTGGGTTTACATACAGTCCCCAAAAGAAGTTTAAACCAAATCTACCAAAACCCTGCTTGCTTCTACTAAATAAGCATGCTCCTGCTGCTACGTGCAGAGGTAGGATGTGATAACTGAAGAAAAACTGACATTTAAAAGGGGACCTTTTTCCCTAATTGTGTTTTTGTCACACTGATTGCAAAGCTGATATTTTCAACACGGATTTATAAAGGTCAGCTTTAATATGTAAAAACATTTTTAAAACCGTACAAGGACACTAAATCCTTAAACAGCAGTATAGCTTCAGTCTGTTGTTCGAACATATTGGATAGAGCTAAATCGCGTTGACCATCTGGGAATGAATTACGGTGTGAAACTGATCCGGATGTAATGCAACTATAAATAAGACACATGCATAAGCCTGGATTGACTGACAGGATCCCTCTGTTCTGTTGCTCATTCACAGAGAAACAATGAGACGAATGTTCTGTGCTGAGGAATGCTGTGAGTGTGTACTCCTATTGCTAACAAATGGGACTGTGTACAGGCTTGTGAAGGTGTGGGTATTCTTTTGACATATATTTGGAATCTAGGTTGAATACACAAATGTATAGGGATGGCCAAAATGTGGGGTCCCTGAGAGGCTCACCTGGTAAAGGCACTACCATCAGTGTGGGTCACAGTCAGAGCAGTGCGGGCTTGCATCCAGGGTGCGCTGAATTGGTTAGCGGGCAATTGACTTGGCCGTGGGATCGGAGGACAGCCGCTAACTTTCAAATCTCCTAAGCTGTTGTGGGGATTGATACGGTGGGGGACCGTAACTGGGCATTCTAACACCTGTCAGCATTCGTGACCTCATCTGATGATCAGCTAGGGACAGAATCTGTAACGGCAGTACATAACACAACAATGTGATGTTACACCTTAAAGGGAAGCCCCATATGGTGCTGGATTGAACAGATTTATAAATATAATTAATATTCATTTTCAAAGGAAAAATGATAACAATGATGAATTGAAAATTAATACAATTTATTATACCTTTTAGTAGTTATGGTCATAGTCCAAATAAAATGTTGCTTTTGTGTCACTAGGCTCAACATGTTTACAACACAAGACATGTTGACTGCTGAGAGCTACTGCTTTACATTGCATGAAATGCGTCGGTTCTTTGCTATTTTAGTTGTGGAACTCCATTGGTCTGAACCATTATGGTGAAAAATCAAACACAAAGCAGGTCTGAGGAAAAAGCCTTCCATACATTATTATCTAGTGCTTGGAAGGGAGGCAGAAAAGAAAATTGTTTCTATGCAGGGGTTTCCATTCATGACTTGTCACAATTAACTATTATTGAGAATAAGGTCATGAAACATAAAACAGAGATTTGCTGTTTGTCATCGAGAGAGGGTACAGGCCCCTAAACAGCAGTACGACTCAATGAAAACTCAGCCTGCAAAGCTAATAGGAGTGCTGGAACAGCAGGAACTTTGATATTTGACATGCTTTTTGAAAACTCAGGAAGCTACAGAGACTCACCATTCATAGAGTTCTGAACTGTCTGAGATGATTTGTGTTGTGGATGAGAGTTTTTTCCCAAAATGCTGGTATGTGCATTTGTAGCTGTTTTTGGAGAGCCATTCTGGAAATCTACTCAGACTCTGCATACTGCCTGACAGAAGATGATGCCGTGCAAATGAGAACAACTTCTGGGATGTGAAACAGAGCAACCAAGACAGGATGTTATTTAACCCTTTTGAAGGTGCAGCTGAACTTTTCATTTTAAATAGGTTATTGTTGAGAAATCCTTACCTCTTGTACATCATTCATTCTCACTCCACAGGAATTAGAATCCTGCTATGTTCTCATTTACTGAAAAGTTTGAAAAATGCCATTGCGATAACATTATTCTGTTTTCTTTAAATTGGGTTTGACAGATAAATATACATCAACAGGATTAATACATGCAAAATTAATGTACAACGGTAAAAGGCCACCTTTCCTAAATGTATCACCTGTATCACCTTTATGTTCAAGATACATTGTATTTTATGAACACTGTACAGTATATATGAATGTGGCAGGGTCACAGCATACTGGTTCAGCACAGAAAACAGGGAGCCAGCACTGAGCTTAATGACAGGACATGTAATGATGATGAGGTTGTGTGTCGGGGATAGGGTTAATTTATAATGTTAGCCTCTATTTGTGCAGGTGGCACTTGCTTGAGAATGTGGACGAGGTTAGGGTCCTGATAAGAGAGCTAGTCTGGGGATTCACTGATTAATTGTCAGACTCACTTGGATAGAAATAAAAGGGCATGACATATAAGATGATCAGGGTTGGTGTGCTGGAGAAGAGGAAGAGGAAAAGGGGAGTGCTTCTCTACATTATATTATTAAACAAAAAGACACAAAGAAAAAGGCACAAGGGCAAAACAAAAGGTTTACACCAAAAAATACAATATAGGCTGGGCATTCACCATTACTATAAAGGTATTTAAAAAAAACAATCTGACTCCTTTTAGACATGTGGCCACACCTGTGATTGCTGGCTGGGACAGATTTAACCCCATCCCTGCCAACCTTACATTCCCACACACACTTTACATGGGTAGCGCTTCCACCCTGCCACCGTGACTATAATTAATTTCCCAGTTTTCCATGTAAATATTGGGGGTAATATCAGGTGACCTGCTTCTATTCTTTGTGAATGCAAACTGTGTAAAGCAGGTGAAGCAAACCTGTATCAGTACTTCAGTTTGTTAAACAGATTTTTCCACAAAACTATTTTTTAATGATATAAATGTATTGACTAATGGAAAGTCATGTATTTTTTGGTGTAAACTCGTATTTTCATATGCTTCAGTGAAATGTGTGCTTTGTAGAAATGGCACAAATAAACAGGAGATTGGTTGCATGTGTCTGGTTTCATTTTGCACACTGCTCGCATGAATATTTCCTCAACGTGTCTGGAGTCATTTTGCACACTGCTTGCCTGAATATTTTCCTCAAAATGAGAACTATGTTTAGTCGACATTGTGCAACCTTGGCTCTGGCTGCTAATGACTTGCAAACAAACGGACAGTCCCTAAAAAAACAACTTCTTACTGAAAGAAAGGAACAGGATATCAAGACATCAAGGTATAAAGGTTGTGATTGCTGTGCAAACAGTTTGAATTGCACAAGCTGGTTCAAGGTACAGTAACTTTGTATAGATAAACACTGCTGACTAACTCCAGAAGACCAATACTGTATTATTCTAATTATTATTATTCCCATTCCCCAGTGATAGGGATAGAGTGGGGGCGGTTGTACAGCATGTACACTTTACATTCTTTCCAAACTGATCATCCACTTGGGATGAAACTTGCTATTAACATTACTTGGTGTAAGCTGTTCAGAGTAGCAGATTGTTGGGATATATGGAGGTGTCTTTCTCTCTGTATGTCAGAGATATTGCAGTCATTTCAATATACTGTACCAGGATACTAACACATAGTTTACTTAGCTAATGTTATCTAGGTTTTAAATACCACTTATCCATTTTGTATTAAACACATGCATTGCCATGTCTTATTCTATACTGTTCTGTGCATTCTGTTGCTATCCGTCCTGGCTTTCAAATTTTCTTCATACTGATGGCTCTAATTTGTAATTTAGAGCCGTGGTGGGGGATGTATGTTGCTGGCATTATTATTGATTCATGGTAAGGAATAGCTGGAGTCTTCATTTCCCAAGCAGGAATTTTGTTTTTGAGCGTTGCTAGGAATCTCAGGAATGTGCCCCCTGACCCTCGCGGAAGTGGCTGCTGATTATCTCTGGAGGGAGACCAGCTTGGCACCCGGAAATGGGAGGTAAGGGGATGGGGGGAGGGGAGGGGAGGGGAGGGGGTTCTTATGTTTCATCCACAGGAAATCCACTCATCTCCAAAACAACAACAAAGGAACATATCCCTGATTGGCTGTCTTCTTCTCCTAAAAGCATTAGAACTTTGTAATGCTTCTCTTTTACCACAGAGCAGATGGAGACACCAAATGATTGTTATCAAAATACTACTTGCAGGCTTCTATAATAGCCAAGGCCGATGCAACAGTTATTTGAAGGAAAAGTAAGACAAATGTATGAACAAGAAGAGGGCATTTGGTCCATCATTGTTTGTCTCCCAGTAGCTGATTAATCTCAAAGCTATTTGTGTCTTAAACGTTTCAGATGATTCACCATCAACAACATGGCTAGGTAACCCATTCCATAGCCTCAACACTCTGTGACGAGAAGTGTCTCCCACCCTCTCTGTCCTAGGTCTGTCTGCACTTAATTGCCAACTGTGTCTGGTTTCTGCTGGTTAGGGTAAACTTTGTCAACTCCTTTTAAGGTTGTATTACTTCAAACAAGTCATCCTAAATTCTTCTTCATTGCACCAGCGGGTGCACAGCACCCCTGTACTTTCGGTCAGGGGGTGCTGCTGAACCCCCAGCACCCCTGAGCTCACCAGGAGTCACTGGAATTTTCAGCAGTGATCCTGACTGCCCGAGTTTAAAGATAGTGGATCAGCAGAAATACTACCTTGTATGTAAGTTAGTAAGATATGTTAAATGACTAGAATGTCTTTTTAAAAAGTAAAAAAAATAAGTATAGTTTTAAGTATAATAAGTATAATAATACCATAAAAAGATGCACTTCCGTACAACTGTAGGTAAAAATAAATAAAATACTAGTTAAATGAGCAGTACCATGACGAATAGTACTGTATGACTATACATCTTTCTCAATCAAATTTCTGTCTTCAATCAAAGACGTTGAGAAAGAAGTCAGACCGTTTATCGTTTAAGTTTCTTGTACTATTTAAAAAGTTAACACCATTGAGTTTTTTGTAGCAATGAGTGAATAAAACAATATGGATAGAAACCACTATGGTTTTCATTAAGTGCTAAAATATAGATGTAAACGAATCAGCAGTTGACTTCAAAGTGAAACCCGTGCTCGGAAGCAGTCAGGAGTTCTGTGGTGGGAACATTATAAAACTTTGTTTACACGGTGCAGTAAATTACAGGCAGCATTGCTTTCCAAACACATGTATCTTCTTACTCTTCCAGACGTAGCTTGTTGTGACTGTTATCACACTAGCTTCACACTAAAGGTCAGCTGTGCATTCGTTTTGGTTTAACTGGTCAGTAATTCTGTGGCCAGGACCTTGATTTGTTCTAACCTTCCTGGCACATTACACCTGTGCTATTTGGCTTCGACAGGCTGCCTGTGGCTTTTAGAAATGTATCTGTGTAGCAAGTCAACAACTGCAGTCTTGCACTGGGGATCTCATAATGTGAACGCCAAAGCTAGGATTCAACCAAGCAGGCTAACGGAGCGTCTCCCTCTGTCAAGCCAGTAGGAGTTCTATATATTAACATGCTTGTTACACTTTCCTTGAGTCAGTTGCATAGCATGTCTATTTAAATGAAATGAAATACAGTGTGGTGATCTGGGTAGGGGTCGCACTGAATAGTCGACCAGTTGACTGGTCGATTCGAAAAGCGACAGTCGACTGCAGAAACTGACATTTCAAAGCAGCAACAGCAACATGGTAATATGTTTCTGTGTTTAAAGTGAATACTAGCAACGACCTAGACATGTCAATATTTGGATTGTATTCAGCTGTTTGAATTGAAACAGAAAGTACAGATTGCAATCCATTACATATAAATTACATTTTAGAACACTGATTAACAGTTCAAATTCCAAGCAGTTTTAAATTATATAAATAAACTGTGCTGCAACACTTTATCTACACAAATACAGCACCAGATATTATCGAAAAACATGACTCATTGATATATATTTAAGTGTCCACAAGTCAACTATTTCTATCTTGACTAGTCGACTTGGCAAGTAAATAGTTGTTCTACCCCTAGATCAGGGTGTAGTGTGTTGCGTAAACAACAGGTGGCGGTGCAGCGCACCCCGTTATTGTCAACCAGGATTCAGGTGTAAGGGAGTGGGCGGCGGGTGCCTGTTTGCTGTGTTTTATGGGGGGGGTGTTGGGGGAGGTTTGTGAAGGACACGTTACCGTGGTATTGCAGGTCTGTCATCCTGTTTTTATGTCGCATTATTTTCATTGTGTTTATGTAGCCTGCTAGCCTGGAACACCTGTGTGTTGAGGCATTTTTCAGGGGGCTTTTTGTGTGTTTAGCAGCCTGAATAAAGTGCCATAGGTGCCTAAAACCGATCTGAGGTTTCCTGGAGTGTTATTACACCTACATCATGTTAGTTCCTGATGTAACCCCTACAAAACAGAAATAATGAAACTGTGTTTATCAAATAACACTGAAAAAAATAAAAGAGAGAAAAATATTGGCTTTGTGTTCACTCTTATCTGAGAAATTAACCATTCTAACCCTTATAAAATGAATTCACTGCAATATTCTATAGTAAATAATACAATAATAATACATAATAGTTTACACAGTTCTTAGTACTACAATGTGGTTATACTATTTGGCAGTATTTACTTAGGTTACTACATTAAGAAATATTCAACAGTAAATGATGCAGTATTCATTTTCTGTAAAATGCATTGTATTTTAAGACCATAGTAAATACTGCAGATTATTATAACCTGAAAAATAAATACTGTAGAATTGTACAAACACCCCCTTGAAGTACAGCACAGTAAATACTGCAGAATATTATAAGCCCTTGAAGTGTCCATATAATATTCTACTGTAATTACTCTGACACACTTCAGTGTGGAAATAGTGTTCTGTGAGATATGTGTTAAATATTATACTTGCAATCAGTTTCTGAAAAAAGTGGGTAAACAGGAATTGAGCCAAAACACCGATACTGTGACAAAAACTACGTCAGAAAACAGCAATCAAGTGCTCTCGGTTAACTCAAACGGATCTCAGAGTCAGCGATTTCTCCACAGTGTGCATGCAATTGTGTGGCTCATTTTTTGCCAATGAGCAAAGGGAAGAGTTCTACTAACTCGCATGACTAGAGAACTCTTCCTCACACACACATCACATAGTCTGAAATGTCCCATCGTCTGTTGCCTGGAAACCTGGCTGAAGGGCTTTGGCCTGGCCAGGGAAGCGGCTGGGCTGCAACGGAGAGAGGATCAGCCTGGGCTAGCAGCTGTGGAGCAAGCAGCAACTTTGAATTTAATCCAGAGGCTCAGCTCTGTCATGTTACAATACAAGAAAAAAGTGGGAAAACAAGGATTGAGCCAAAACACATTGCATCTCATCCTGTAGGAAAATTCACTTGTTCTAAAAGCTATAAGAAGAGATAACAATCAAATAGGACGAGAGCTGGTGTAGATATTACACTAGCTTTTGACCTGGGTTTAAATAAGCTAATACAGTTACGCCAAAATCTAGTTTTTATCACTCTGATGATTTAAACTCTGGACAAAATGAAACTAGAACCATTATAAGAAATGTTTATGTCTTTTATTATGTACTGGGTCATTCCACATCAAATGGTCTCAGATTTTTTTAGATTTTGCATATGGAAGCACCTGGTGTGTTTTAGGAAGAATCTCAAAATGTTAGCTGACAACTTTTTTTTAAGTTATGGCCGATAATGGGAGCTGGGGTGTGCCCATGAACGATGAAAATAAGCACTGAAAAGGGGCCATTTTTGAGAGGTCAGATCTTCCAAAGATTCTTGATATCTTCTTGATACTCCGTGCACAAACAGAACTGCTCCGGTAGCCCATTGGTGACCATGGATGTTAATGGAGCCAAATGTAGAAAAAATTGGAATGACACCAATAAAAAGAGAGAGATGGGGGAGAAGCGCAATAGAACAATATATCTGTTGTGTTATGTTACGTTCTTCACTAAAGTAATAAAAGCCATTGTTTTGGAACATAGATAGATAGATAGATAGATAGACAGACAGACAGACAGACAGACAGACAGACAGACAGACAGACAGACAGACAGACAGACAGACAGACAGACAGACAGACAGAGAAATGTAACTAAAGATGACTATTTTTAATAAGCTATCCACTGTGATTCTGTCCCTTTTGGTGTAATTACAACTCTCACTTGCCGCTCACTATAAATCTTTTACCCGACAGACAGGGTTAACAGGACATACTTAGCCTTCATAATTTGGTTTTCATTCTAAATAGCAATGAGTCATTTTGTCCTGAACATGATTCAAACTGTAAACTCATTAGTTTGTTTCAGAGTATTAAAAAAGTAAATAAAATATAACGTGTGTGTGTGTGTGTGTGTGTGTGTGTGTGTGTGTGTGTCTGTGACTGTGAAGCATCTGCTTATTATCTTACAGATC
Source organism: Acipenser oxyrinchus oxyrinchus (assembly GCA_030684275.1). Classification (NCBI taxonomy): domain Eukaryota; kingdom Metazoa; phylum Chordata; class Actinopteri; order Acipenseriformes; family Acipenseridae; genus Acipenser; species Acipenser oxyrinchus. The sequence goes on along the minus strand of CM060265.1, from coordinate 9,826,919 downwards.
ACATTCTGATGAGGTATGTCTAAAAACTGAATCCAGCTCTCCGCCCCAGGGATTCTGTGTCAGTGGCGTGTGCGCTCACAGGAGGACAGCCTCACACAGAAGCATTTTCAAAATAAAAGTCTAAACCCATCTGTCTGCACAGTCCAGACGGCTAGGTGCTGCCACATTACTCCTTGACTATGCTGTTGGACACGGAGCAGCACGAACACTGAGCACAATAAAAGAGAAGATTAACATGAGAACAGGCCTGGTGGAGCGTGGCCGCGTGTTGGACAGGCCGCCGGGCCTGGCGTGAGTAGAGCCAGTGTGTGCTGCACAGCTGCAGTGCCTTATAGTCATGATACGTGTCCAGGGACTGATCTGTTTCATGTCTAATACAGGAATTCTGCATTTTCTGCTTGTGTCCAGACATGTAGGCTTGTTTTAGATGCTTAGGGAGATGTGTACTGCAGTAGGATCACAGACTCTTGAGTATCAAGCCTTCCAGAAACAAACATAAATTCATCTGAATAGTCAGTTGGATGGGTGTTACATCACAGTGGTGCCCGTACACACATCATTTACACATTAAGAGTTTTACAGCCACCTAAAAAAAAATGTAACCTAGACATCCAATTGAAATATAACTAGAGATAAAAAAAAAAACTGTTGAGGGTCAGTCCATATTTCATGCTTAGATTTTTATATCTACTGTTTTTAGAGTACCATTCATTGTGATGACAGTTGGTACAGACGTTCTTTAGATCAAACTTCTGTGGATATGCATATCAGTCTGTCTCTGCCTTGTGTGTACATTTGTCGCATGTAGGTCATGTTATTCTAGTTTTTCATGGGACTGACATGGGCTGTATGTCTCTCATATACTTTTTTTTCTTTAATATTCTTTAATATTAAATGTAGGAAACAATGGCATTGGCTCCAGTCAGCCTCCCTTCAATCTTGGCTAAAGGTTCCTCCAGTATATCAAAGCAAAAGCATGGTAAGAATCAGAAATATATGGTAATGTATAGTAAAAAAAAAACAAAAAAAACATTGTGCTCTAGAGAAAATAAATAGTATAGTAAACTGAAAATGGACTATGGTAATGAGGGATCCTCTGTGATTCAGCCCTGAGCCTGTCTCAGATGGAAGCTTACCAAATCCCCCAGTAATTTACACTGGGGGGCTACAGTATGCTGAGGCCTGTTGAGGCCTCTAGACTTGTGAATTAACCTGCTGTGCCTCCCACAACCCTTCTTCATAATGCCTCACTTGTCCTGTCCCTCATTGTGTGCTGTTTGATCTGACCGATCATATTCTGTTGATAACAAGTATTTTACCACCACACCCAGGCGTGAGAGTGCCCACACCTGTAGCACTGTAAACACAGAACAGGCCCAAAGTAAACAACCTGATAACAAGATAGTTCAGCATGAGGGTGATTGCTCTCTGAAACAGAGCAGGGTTATGCTGTGGCACTACAATGCAGTGGCTATATACTGTAGTAGCAATGTTAAGACATAGCAATGTAGCCAGTGTACATACTGAGGCCTAACGCATTATAAGCAAGACACATATTCTCACTCAGACCTGTGCTTTACTGTACTGCTTCAGCGTTCAATATAACGGTTAGGTGAACTGCATGTCGAGTGTACATGGCATTTTATTTTATTAGGAAGTCACTTGAGATTAAAAATCTCTTACACAAGTTAGACTTGGCCAAGAAGACAGCAAATAAACATCAAATCACACGCACTCAGTTAAAATAGTACCTAAAAACTGTTATGTGCAAGTTCACATCAAAAACATTACAGTATGTAAAACCAAAACAGCTTACTATTACATAATTATCAATGATAAAATACCAAGTTTAAGTTCTTTCTGAAGACCAGGGACCAGGGAGCAAAGTAGCTAAAAGCTTTTTTTTTTACCAATTACTTAAAAAAATAAAACAAATGATAGAGACCTGAGTACTAATTGTTAGCAAATCATTAAGACAAGATGGTAGTTTACCCAAAATGACTAAAGACTGGCTGGACTACGCTAGTAGTGTGCTACCATAGCAGGACTATGTGCATGTGTTGCTGGTAATGTGGTCTAGCAATGGTTCTGCTAGGATTTCCCTAGGGCGGTATTACAATGGTATCTCAATTTAATGGTATTTTTTAGTGTATTTTAACTGGTGGCCATATTGATGGGGTAACACTGTGTTAGTTCTGTATGTGTGACATGGTCCACTGTAACACACTTGGTTACACTTGATTGTAATAAATATGAAGTGCTAGAATATGTGAATGGGAAATGCAGTATTGACCAGCAGTCTGGCAGTCTGAGAATAAGGGAAAGTGAGCTTCCTTAATAAAAGCTGCGGATTTGCTGGAATGATGTTGGTGCAGCCTGTGAGAGGCGGGGTAGTGCGAGCTGTGATGGGGAAGCACCATCTGCTTGTTGGTTTCCTTCCTGGTAAGGCTACAGATTTAGGGTTGCTACCCTTTCAGGGCTAGTCTGGTCAGTCCTGGAATGTGACATTCTCCCAGTGTCCAGAGTTAATCAATGTGGTGTTTCAGGTGAGGAATTTGATCAATATTTAGTATCACTTGACAAATTATAATTAATATTGTCATTAATTATAATTAATATAGTTTTTTAGATTTGTGATTGTTTATTTGATATTGACGCCAATTGTTTTTTTTTTCTTATATACATTTTTTTCACATAAAATGTAATCCGTTACCACATTACGTTACTTGTCTGAAAAAGATGCCATAACAAGTTACTGAAAATGTGTTTACAATAATGTGTTACTCCCCAGCACTGCACATTCATGAAAATGTACACATTAGGCCATTCTAGTTGTCCCAGGGTCTCATAATTTAGGTGATCTACTTTGGCACAAGTTCTACCATTTTGTATGGTACACACACCAGCAAAGTGTTTTTATATAATAGATGGGATGTGAACTCAATGATCTTGACATACCTTGTTTTAACTGTTACACTTGTTTGTCCTTCTCTGTGGCCTAGCCTGGTAAGCATCTGGTGTTAATATGTGCCTGAGGTAGGCGTACATATCAGAAATTCCAGCTGATGTTATATAACACTGCATCTTGGCTCCACAAGACACTTTCCTTCAACTCAAAAGGCTGCTGCCTCATTCAACCCCAGCCTGGATCTAAAAAGAAAAGGGCTTGGGCTGCCTCTCTGCTATTTTTACAAAGCCTTCTATAGCAGGATCTTACAATGAAGTTGGCTTTTACAGTCAACATATTTTTATGTGAATGCTGAGGTTTTCTTCACCCTTACCATGGTAAACGACTTTCAAAGCTTGGCAACGAATGTCGAGTAAATTTCTGTTTAGGTTCTGAAACTAAAAAAACAAATCATTGAGCACATTTATGTAAACATCAGAATTTACCGGGATATTAACTGAGGTTAAAATACAAGAGCAAAGTAGAACTAAAGGGGTTTGCCAATCGGACCTGTTTTCACTTCCATTAGCTAAATAGTCTCAAATGTGCAGTTTTGAAAGAAACACACGTTAAAGCAAACACGTATTTTCATTTGAAAAACATATCTGGTGTTGCTGGAGGTTAAAGGAAGCTCTTGGTTTCTATGCCTAGTTCTCGAGTTATCTGTTTGCACTTCCTGGGTCATTTCACTTCTGTTGTATGGGTCAAAACATGTTACTGGCTGAAAGCATGTCAACAAATAGGGGAAGCAACTGGTAGGTTTTTAGCCGGAATAAAGCCCTCGAAGGGGTGGGGACAATTTCACCATCTTGCTGAAATGACCAGGGCACTGCAAAACTAAATGAGAGACTTGCAAACAGAGATTTATTTAACTTAGAGCAGGACCAGATATTGTGTTTTAAAGTAAAATACAAGTTTACTATAACTATAACATGTTTCTTTACAAAAGATCTACAAAACATACACCCAAACAAGACACATATAAAAACAGAATGTAATAATAATAAAAGGAATTCAATATTAGTTTTGAAAGAAACACATGCTATAGCCTCCTCAGTACTGAGACCAGGCTGTGAAACGCGTTATTTGCTTTACTGAGACCACAAAACATACAAAATATGAGACCAATATTTGGAACCACAGACTATTGAACGTTCAGTATTCTAAACATCTGTACCCCAGGGCTCTTTGGCTCACGGTAGCACGGGCAATTTCAAACGAAAAATGTTCGGTATACTGAACACAAGGACAGAGGAGGATAGCAAAGATATATTTTCATTTTAAAACATCTGCTACTAGATTAAAGAAATCTGTTTGCAGATCATGCTTTCAGATAGTGTTGCACTTCAATGTCATTTAACCTGACGAGTACAATTTTCCTCAACCCTTTAACGCCTTCTTTCCTGTAATTAACCAAGCACACGGAGAAGATCGCTATATAGGCTACACTTATAGTAAGTCATTACCAACATTCTTTCCCGAAATTTACCAAAACCAACTTGATACTTTTAAATAACTTGAGTTAATAATATCATAATTAATAGTCGATGTTTACACTGTAAGATAATAAGACTGCACATGCCACCTGTAGTTAATAAACTACTTTCTCTGTCTATATAAATGTAGAGTAGATGAGGCTCAAAGAGTCTCAAGGTCAGAGGTTGCTCAGACCCAGCAACTCAGGACTCTCCAGACAAGCTCAACGCAGATCAAAGGCAGATCACAGAAAACTCAGCACTGGAGCAACCGAACCCAGAACCCCACAGAACTACTGTGAATACCATAAAATACTAAGGGAAGTGTAAAAAGGGTTTGTAAAGCATTTAAAGCTGCTTGCTTGTTCTCTAATGATGAAAGCTATTTTTAACAGAAGTGCAAAGTGTTAAAGTGAATGTAAAAGCATTTTCACAGCAGCCGTGTTCTACATTTTAAAAGCCCCTTTGATTACAGATTGCCAGGAGTCACTATGTACAAGCAATTCAACTCAAGCTGTGTTTAAACGCATACTGAGTTGACAGTAATAGCTGAGATGTGTCACTGCCTAGTGAATGAGGAGTCTTTGATTCATAATGAGTTTGTTCGCAGTTCTGTGAAAGGCCCAAATTAGCCTTATTTTTGGCAGTGGCTGCTAAAAAGCTCAAGTGTTTTGCCATATCAGCTATTGATATTAAACTCCTCTGTACAAATAGCCTGTGATTAAGTACTGCTGATTTTTAAAAGCAGGTGACATCACCTGTACCGATTTATTGAGAGCACAACAGAAACTCAGTATGTCACAGTTGATGTCATGAATGTAATGCGGAACACAGCAGGCAAAACGTGTGCTCTGATTGGTTAAAAGGTCCTTAGCAGTCTATAGTTCTTGTTAATAACCACATAATCAGTATATTAGTACTATATGGTCATAGTTGTCAGATCAGCCTTTAAAACCAGGGTACCTAGCCATGTTTTAAATACAACGCTACAGAAAATGAAATTATTTTCTATGAAGCATTTTGTCAACAATCAAGTGACATAAATATTTTGCTGATGTTTTTCAAAGGGCCAAAGCAAGCCTTACAAAAATCGACAGTGAAAATCTAAATAATAAAACCTAGCAGACATTTTTTATATATTAACGCTACCAAACATTGTTAGCTGGTTAAGAAAACACCTCAGACAACAAGTATGTCCCCACCATGGGTGTCAGTTCCAAATCAGAGCTTGCAGTGTGACCATAAGGCTGATGACAAGGACTCCTCAACTATGAATAAACATGATTGTTTCATTAAAAAACAGCAGTTTAATGAAAATTAGATACATGTTTTTAAGACCTAGCTGGCTAAATGGTACTGTATTTTAAAGTGACTGACTTACAGAATGTGGAATAACTTCTAGTGTTCTCAAGATACATGTAAAAATGTAAGTGTGATGTACAGATGGATGAATGTACAGACACCTCCATATCACAATCTGATACTCCCAATGCTAAATAGTGTTGTTTCATCATGATTTAATTAACGGTTTTGATCTATGAAAAAAATGTAAGTGACATACAGATGAAAAACGTATCTCTCAGAATCTGATACTCTCAATACCGCTAAATAATGTTAATACCACGTTTAATCACAATTCGATAAGCCAGAGGTATGTATAAATGAAAAGTGTGAGATAAGACCACCGCCAGAGGTCAACACTGCTTGCTTTATCAGGGAGAGCCTTTGTCAGAACTCACCCTTACATTACAAATCTAACTCTTCTTCCATTTTCATCATGTTTTATTAAGACTTTCAAAGATTCCCACAGCTTCATAACAGAACATTTCATGCTACAGCTGAAAAACAAATTTAAGACACATTGTTGCTTTTTCTTTTAATACCAGTACAAAAAATATATATTTTTTGCTTACAAAACTGAAAAGTCCCTGTTTTAGCAGCACCTTCAACATTATCATACTTCTTCAAACTAGCCATCTATCTATCATACACATACAAGGGATAGACAAAAATAGAAACACTTCATAACACTGTCATTAGGGTGCAGGAACCCCATTGGCGGCCAGGAGAGAACCTTGCAGCTGAGTGACAGCTATTAACCCTCAAAGTCAGATTGGTGGCTTTTGACCATTTTTACTGAAACTGGGAGATGCAGCTTTCATGTATTACAGAATACACGTGTGTGCTATAGATGGTAGGTGTTTCTAATATTTTGTCCAGCCCTGGGTATCTACAAGGTGAGTCAGAAGCCATGCACCATGGGAAATTCATGTCAGTGCTAGAAATCGAATGGAGCACCATTCGGATGCTGACACACACCAACGCCCTTAACCTTACCTCACTGGTCAAGGACATTGTCAGAGTATTCTTTACACTTGTATGTTTGCCTCCAGAATTGCCTGTGATGCATGCCCTTTGAAAGGACTTGAACCCTTTTCCTCCATTGACTGAGCAGATTTCCCCTGACATTTGTTCCACTTCCAATTCCTCCCTTTTTTCCCATTGAGGAATGTATTCTGTTCTTAAGGAATGTCTCTTTTCCCCTGCATTTAAGAGATCAGGAAACACTTAATGGATGATGCATAACAGTCTGCAGTTTGAGATTACCAGTAATCTTCATACCAAACTCCATGCATATACATTATAGTCACTGTCCCGTTGTGCTGTGTGGAATGAAACATCTCCTAGCTGTATCAAACAGCATATATACATGACTGGATCTGACATTTGCTGTTGGAACTTGTGACAGAATATATGGGCGATTCCTTTAATGGCATCACAGACCTGCAGAAATGTAGGTCTATATACTGTAAGGAAAACATATGATGAGCTATAAAAGCTATATCTTAGACTCTGCTTGTCTGCATTTCATTTTAGAGGACATGCTATACTGTATGCTGTAGATGTAGTTCACGGTGACCTGTAATGTATGGATTACAATCATGCTTGTATACTGTGGACGCTTGAACTGTGGCCAAAACAACTCCTATGATTCCTCCACTGGAAAGCTATTTTTGTTAATAACATGCAGGGAATTCAATGAACCAGCAATTCTATGAAGAGCTTCACAGTACTGATATACTATCTGCAGGTAGTTGGTATATCAAACTGAAGATTACATCCTCTCCATACAACAGGCTACCTATCAGATTGAAAAGCTTAAAGGTAGCTATTGTGCTGTCCCTTTACATTGTATATGATGTCACTCTGTTAAAATGACCCAAATGCTGTTTGTGTTGTGTTTTAATGTATATGTTTGTGTTAAGATGCTTTAACCTGAGTTCAGGAGATGCTCTTCAGTTCTACTATAGTTACAGACATATGTGACAGAAGCTTGATCAGCTTGTCTATAGAAATGTAAGTCATCTGCATCTACTGAACAGCACATTTACATCAGGTTTCCTTTTTTAGCACTGGAAATGCACACCTGTGTGCTACATGGTGTTGGGGCTTGCCATTATAAAGGTACTTTAGCTCAAAGTGCCTACGTTACGTGTGTATGTATGTCCGAACTGAAGAGCAGCACCTTAACACAGACTATATCATACAAAATGTAATTAGGACAGCAAATCAACTTAGAAAATGTCATTTGAATTGCCTTACTATTTAATTATTCAATAAAGGTGTGCTGTGGTAAGGATTGTGATATAGTCTTGCTGCTTTAAGAAGAGACTGTTTAATTAGAAGGATGAGGTCATACATTTTGGCGTGGGAAGTAAAAAAAAAAAACAGGAAGATCTGGTCATTGCAGCTCCTTATTATTGATTAACAGTATATATTAACAGTTTTCCAATATTAACAGTGGTATCTAAAAGTCCCTAACAGTACGACTTTGTAGTAGCCTTTTATTGGTAGATTTCTCCACCTGTAAATGCACACCTGTTACATACATTAAACTATATATAAGCAGTTGGTCCACTGAAGTTTGTAATAGCAAACTTGTAATATGATACAGCAACTAAGACCAATTTATCAAAGCCTTTTACTCTGCAAACACAACTGCAACCCTTATGAAATCTACTATATCTGAATTACAATTGAAATAGGTGTAAAATATTTACCTAAATATATTGTTTTGGTCGCACTGATATATTTTAAACAAACTATGGCCTAAATATATCATAAATGTGTAATAGGAATATATTCCATAATATATCTGAATATGTTTCATATATATTTTATTTTCATGTGGGAAGCTTTGTAGCATTACTGGTGTAGTAAAGAGCTTTGATAAATAGTGACTAGTTCGACATCTTCAAACAGAAAGGAACAGGAATTAGTCCATATTTCATTTAAGAAGTGGATATGTACATTTTAATATTCCCTTTTCAGAGAACCAATTTTTTTTTTATCAAAACCTGAGGGTTTTTTTTCTTTTTTGTTGGAAAAGATTTTATGAATGTATTATATCTGAAACCATTTGTTTAGCAAACGGCTACAAAATAAAGTTTTGTTGCGCTTTGCTGGATTAAAAAATAGATAACTAGTTCAGTTTCACATACAATAGCAGCACCACTATTCAAAGACTGATCCCATCCTCAGGGGAAGAAAATAATCTTTTCACAGTGAAAGCGTCTTTCAAAACGTACTGTAGTACTACTATCACAATATTTTGGACACATCAACTCTGCAGTAGTACTGCAAGATTAAAAAATACAAAGGGATCTTTTCAATTGATCTAAACAGTGGGGTATCTAAATAGCCTCACTGTTTAAATATTTTAAATACTGTAGGTATAAAAGAGACTCATAAAGGTTTCAGGTCTTTAACAAATTCCTTCCTTTTAATGATTTAAAAGGGTTTACAAGATTGTTTTTTCAAAATGAGGTTCAAATGTTCTTTGTAGGTTTTAACACATGGAAATCAAGTTTGCAACAGTGTTAAAATGCCCTACTAATTTTGCACTACAGTACTAGTGTTTTGTAATGAATTAACTGTGTCCAAATATAACTGCTTTCTGTAACTTATTGCAATAATAGAGCAGTATATTTGTGAAAGATTGCATATACAACCCTCAGGTTAAGAATAACAGAAGATCATAAACACCTCTGGATCAGGTGTAGTTTTTACATGAGAAGGTACTGGAATTCTGCATCCTGAAAAGGATGATTGGAAGTGTGGTTGATTAGCATTTGATCAGAATTGTTTTCAGCTGTGTCCTTCAAAACCTTGTTCAACTGCGGTGCTTGCTAGCGCCTGAATACCCAAGAAGGCAATATCACATAGGCACTGTTAACTTCTAGCGAAGGTGCTTCAATTAAAGACATTTTGGTATGGTAAAGCGACTCACACCTGAGCCACTGCAGTCACCCGTCCTGAAGGCTGTCAGCCAGGGTAGAGATTTGAGAGGGATGGGGGCAATGGACAGCAGGTGGGATTCATGTCATTTGAAAGGTGGCAGTGTCCTCCATGCACCATGTTGTGGGGTGGTGGCAGATTACTAACGCCCAGGGTTACTCCTGAAACAGAACTTCCCACTAGATCATCCACACTTCCTCTTGAAAGAGTTTTTCAATGAAGGCATTTACAATATTTATGCAGCACTCATTTTAAGTGTCGGAGGATTAGATGACCACCTGCTTTCAAAAGGAACAATGAAAGATGGACGTCAATCATTGTGGAATTCTGAATGACTTGAATCCATTGTAGCTAGGCATAGAATACACTTTAAAACATCCAAAATCCAAGTAACCCCACTGGTAAAACCCCACAGAGAAGAAAATGCTGGAAGTTATTTACAGGCGTTTATCTGGAGTGCACTAACCAGCAGTGGATCTCTTTTGAACAAGTAGTTTTGTGGGTCCAAGTGGTGTTCAACCTGGACAGAACTGGATATGAATATTACAGGCGGTCCAAACAGTCGCCAACCTGGGTCTAAAAGGCAGAATCAGAGTTCAACAGCAGCTCATCACAGTTCAGCTCCAAACCCAGCACAGGACCAGTGGAATTGATCTCCAATTTGTGGGAATGGTGGCCTTTGTCAACTCCTACACAGGTTCCTGGCTTTAAAGAGAGAGAAAGAGACACGCAGGACAGAGAGAGCAGAGACTAGAGGAAGGGGAGTGGGGCCTAGCACAGGGTTAAATGTTGTCGTACATGTTGAGGGTGCTCTCCAGCTGCTTCCCAATGCGCTGGTAGAACAGGATCTGCTGTTTCAGGTAGGCCTGCATCATCTCCTTGAAGTCGACGGCGCCGCCGTGGAAGTGGTTCATCTCAGCCTGCAGGGCTAAGCCCACCACCCGGCAGCTTCTTCACCCGTCGGCCTCCTCCTGGTCCATCTTCCCTCGTCACTCATGCGCTGGCTTTCCTTCACCTTCGCAAAGGCGCCTGAGGGGAAACAAGAAGGGATGCTTTCAGTGGTGTGCTATGAGGCAACAGTAGCACAAAGGCAGCTACCACTTTTGGTTTCAAAATTAACTACATTTTAATTTTAAAATGAGCGATAACCAAGGCTTAAAAATCTTGGAAACATTATCACTGGGTCACTTTCTAGTTCTATTTATTTATTTATTTATTTTGAGGACGTGTCATGCTTTAAACTCATATATGGTTATTACAATAACCTGGCCCCCAAATAAAAAAAATAAATAATAAAAAAAAGATAATATAAACACACACTGTCAACATCCTGGTCTGTACGGACAGGATGCCTCCTCCGCAGTGAAGTCAACTCTAAGCACGTGCTGCGAAACTGAAACGAAAATCATTTTATGTTGCAACAAAGCTGGAAACTATCTTAATAGTTTGAAAAAGGAGTAACGCAGGCATATCTCTGTCGTGAAGATGGGTTGTCAAAAAGCACTCTGTTTTTTGGCTTCTTCAGCAACCATTACAAATTGATTAAAGAAAAAAAAAACTTTAACTTTTCATGTCGGGTTGATTTGGAATAAAAGCTCAGTTTGGGATTCTTGCATGTTGGATTAAGATTTGGTGCACTTTGAAACGATTCATGTCAGATTGATTTTGAATAAAAGTTCTGCTTCAATTAGGGAGTTTTGCTTTTTGTACTGCGTTTTAATTATTTAACGAATTGGATAAAGCAAAGGCAAAATACTGCATACATGAGATGAACAGGTACATGTAATTCTACTTTTATTCACAATCTCATCTCATTAGCTTACTCCAACAGTTTATCGTTCATTTTGATTGTCCTTTCGCCCTAACAAACCCCCTTTTTAATATGGTTTACCATACCGCTCTGTGATTTACAATGCTTACCTATTAACTTGCTTTCACTACTTTATTACACTTGGCTATTCATGACAGCTCGTAATAAGTGTTTTTAAAATAAATACAGGTCCAACAGGTACATACAACACATGTTTAGGTGCTGAAAACATGAGAAAAGTCAAATTATGAATGCACTTGATTTACATGTGGGTTAGTAGCTCCTACAGGGTTCATTCAAAGACCATTCTGTACACAAGTACCAATTGTCTCGATAAACAGTTATCTCAAACTGTGATTTGCATCAGGAGACAGCTCTGAGTGGGTGTGAGCAGGCACTGGAGACCCAGGACTGGCATGTGGCCTCATTTGCATCTCTATGCAAAGTGTTAGCAGAGGACTAGGTGTGGGCGGAGTTAACCCTTTCAATACTGAGATTATTTACCTAGTCATGCTGTTGAAAGCTAAATCATTGGGAACCTTTAAGAACCAGCTTTTAGGAACCGGATGAGCACTGATGGACAGAATGGCTTCCTCTTGTTTGTACCTTCTTATGTTCTTATATGTATAAAAAGACCAAAATGATCTATATACAGGGTAATAGCAAATATATTTTTGCTCAAAGTTTAGTTCAAGTAAGGGAGTCCCAAGAAATGGGATCACCTTTATGAAAGCCTTTTTATGTCAAAGGAAAAACAAGCAGTTACAAATCTTGTTTCAAATTACAAGTCATAAAACTTTTTTTCCTTCACATTAAATGGTACATATTGCACTGATCTAAATACCTTGATCAATGTGACCACCTGATTTCAATAACTCATCTAATCTCTTCCTGTGAAAAAGGCAGGGATGCAAAACAAGAAAAAACAAGACGTTTTCAAACCCTGGTAGTCCTCAAGGATAAGACCTATTTAGAAAGGAATGTCGTTTTACAGAATCCTGGCTGTCCACCTCTTACATAACAAGATTTCCACAACATTTGCTCTGTTGAGTTTTAGTCATTTTTCAGTTAAATTCAGGGCTGCTGTGAAATCCTAAGGACCTTTGATTTTCTCATTGCAGTGAGTCTGAGCCTTTGCTGAGCCTACTCTCCACAATACTGCACTATCGTGAACCTTAATGGTTAACCTTAACCTTTTTTGACTTGGCACATGGTCTTATATTCACAGATGCTGCAATTACTCTTTATTTGTAAACACTAGGGTTAGAACAACTACTAATTTGACAGTAAACTAGTCACCACTTAAATTAATATAGATAAACCATGTATTTCATAATGTATCATTCTCTGTTTATGAACATACTTTACTAGCTCTGCACTATATTTTAAACTGCATGGAAACTTATTAAAAACTATTTATTCATGTTCTAAAATGTTATTTATTATATGCTACTCGATTATTCTGACCTTCTGAAACCACATCCTTCACAATTACTTTCTGTTTCAATTCAAACAGCTGAATACAATTCAAATATTTACATTGCTAGTTCGCTACTAGTATACACTTTAAACTCTTTAATTTAGCTGCCCTGCTGCTAACTGAAGGGTCTGGTTGGTCAACTACCAGTTTCTGAGGTCAACTGTCAATTTTCTTATCGACTATTCAGTTCTACCCCTAGTAGTCCATTGTTTTGGTTGTTTCTGCTTCAAATCCCTGCATCGAAACATGTGTGTTTACAGTCTATAAACCACGATGGAGATATTTACTCTTAAAGGAGAGCTAATAAAGGTTTTTAAATCTTGTTTTCGTGACCTAATGGTTTGACAGCCCTGGTACTGTATTTATTTTAAAATGGGAGAAAAATAAATATTTAACCCTACTATGCATTTCTTTTCAAAATGTCTGTCTTCCACCTAAAACACCACTCCTAGCCCCTGAGACTGCACATGGGAATTGCAATATAAAGTTACTATAACTTATTTTCTATGAAACAAACACTTGGACGCAGTCATCGAGGGATGCATCTCTCAAGAACAATTAAAACGACAATCACTTAACCCCCATTTTGTCCCCAGTTTAGAATGTCCAATTACACTCCTTCACCACAGCAACAGCTCAGGAGAACTGAAGGTCAGTGGGTGTCTTCCCATTCCACAAAAATCCAATTGCCTCTCTACCCCCAGGAACTCGAGAGCGGATGTCAGCGAGCTACCGGAGGACAAAGACCAGCCCTGCAGTTGAGAAAAATGGGTCTTTCTTTTCATATTCTGTTTTTACTTTGATCATATCTTTCAGCAAAACTCTGGCCGGCGTTAGAATATACATGACTGAAATAGGCCAGGCTTTGAAGCTAGCGAGCGATACCACAAATTAATCTCCGTGGAGGAAATGCTGAAAAGTCATACAGTTGTAAAAATAAGATTGATAAAACAGAAAGCCTGCCTTTTAGGCAGAATACAAATGAGGCTTGTTATCTAAGTAGGAAAGACAAACAGCTAAGTGGGAACAAACAGATACCCGCACCAAGCACTGCGAAGTGAATGCTGAGTTCAGAATCACACAGCTTTCTGTTAATTAAAACAAGGCGGTTGTTATTGAGAAAATGAGTGAATTCTATACACTACATGCAGTTTTCAGGGGGTCAGTAAGAAAAGTTCCCAGAATTTTGTCAAGGCTGTACCGACCTGCAAAGTTCAATCTTGCCCCCCGGTGCAGTTGTTTTCGTTACTATAGTTATTTTGTTGTTGCAAGCACATAGTATAGAACCCCCCTGCACAGGATTCAGAATTTAGTTTACCATGCCTATTTTTTTTTTTTTTTTTTATGTGCTTTACTGTGCTTTCACTGTAACTGAATAGGGTTCTTTGTGTGCATGATAGGTTAGCTTCATCAACACTCTTTTATTGTGATGAGAATTCCATTTTTTTTGTATATATACAGTATTTTTTTATACTATAGGCAGCAGTAGTGTTTAGGAGTAGTGGTTAGGGCTTGGGACTCTTGACCGGAGGGTCGTGGGTTCAATCCCAGGCGGGGACGCTGCTGCTGCTGTACCCTTGAGCAAGGTACTTTACCTAGATTGCTCCAGTAAAACCGAACTGCATAAATGGATAATTGTATATAAAAATAATGTGTAAAAATTATGTAATTGTATGTAAAAATAATGTGATATCTTGTAACAATTGTAAGTCGCCCTGGATAAGGGTGTCTGCTAAGAAATAAATAATATTAATAATAATGCACATTGTTTTCCATTGGTTTTAGGTTTCCTAAGTGTAAGATCAGTAGTGCAAAGGGGAATTAAGTATAAAAAAGGGTAATAATGGATTTGAAAACCTTGGTTAGCACACTGTTTAAATAGCATTCAGATCTGCCTCTGCTTTAATAGAAGACAGAGCTGTCATGTATAGTGAAGTTTACATTTACATCATTATGTGTTGGTTGCTTCTCATTTTCCTTACAAAGTCGACTTCTCCAATAAGTCTTACAAGAAATTCACCGAGGATTTGTCTTCAATGTTTGCTCTTGCTATACGCCTTCTGTTAAGTTCAAATTGACAGCTGCTTACGTTGATCCGCCATCTGTGCGACCCCTCAGTTATAAAGCACCAGCAAATGGTTAAGATGAAGAAATACGCCAGTGGTGGATACAAACAGTGGTGCCCTTAAAGGAAACCAAGTCCAATATAATAACTAATTCACGTAAAAGTCGTTTTCATTGAAAAAGCAATTGATTTCACAGTGTAGCTTAGCAGCATGTGTGCAGTAGTCATTTGAACCTTTTTGTATGAGGAAATTAAATAGGGGAACTTTATTTTAAGCCAGTAGAACCATTTTTGACCGCTGCCCCCAAAAACTATTGAAAAGCTCTGATATATAGTTTGCAATAGTGGTGTTTTGTTTACTTTCTGATATGTTTAAACTACATGGTGTGAACAAAACAATGCCAGTAACCCTTACCTAATATGTATTGCCATCATTTCTTAGGTATTTCATATATGACATACACACACATACATTATGGTAAAGGTGAATTAGTTTTTCTAATGACTAAAAAAATGACAAGGCTGTTTATGTTGGCAACAGAGAGTGAACTAACCTGCTGTGCCACCTAATCCCTTGCATGGAGCAAATACTTGAGGTCCTAAATACAGTACATGAATCTGATATCTCACATTTCATGACATTTTGAGTTGTCAACATTCATGAAACTGATATCCTATTGACTTTCTATTGTAAGTTTACAAATGGTATATTAAAAAAAAAGTCCTTGTACAATGACACGTGATTCAGTGGTATTGCTAAGCTTATACAATGGCACAAGGAGAGGTAAGGGTGAACGAGTCTATTACAAATACACTAAAGCCCTGTTTGTGCAACCTGTTTGAATGTCTGCCGTACTGTTTACAAAGCAGTAATCGCTGTAATTTGTGTTTGTGGCTATTCAGGTAAAAAATGTCTTGGTATGAATGATGATGACAATACAAACTTTGTACCTGAATAGAAAGCAGTGCAGTTAAAAAGACCTCATTTAGAAGGCTGATCAGGTCTGTTGCACCTGGTAAACAGGATTCTGTGTACTGTATACAGGTAAAAACAATGTCATAAATATCCCTGTGACAGGACAGTGGCCCAGCACACTTAGAAGTATGTGTTTTTGTGGTTGGCAGCTGTGGAAGAAAAGCCTGGGGCCAAGATGGTTGCCTTTGCTAAGCGACCTAGTTTAAATTGGTTTGTGTAATTGTTTAATTACTTAATTAGAAAAGTATGAAATGTTTCATTGGTTAAGTGTGGAATGTGGCCAGGTGGTGATTGAATTTGACTGTCAATCAACCCCTGTGTGGTGTGGTTCTGTAAAGGCAATTGCTAACCTTACTGCTTAACAGAGTGAGAGTGAGAGTGACAGTGAGAGTGAGAGTGAGAGAAGGATGATGAAAACGTTAATGTGTTCTCCAGACACATGTAAGTGTAAGGTACAGATGCATGTCCTGGCAGAGACACACCTCCATATATCACACAAGCTGTTCATGACAAGATTCATCCCAGCTAGTTTGCTGTTTTTCCAGATTTATAGAAAACGTACAGACGGACAGATATCCCCATATTTCCCCCAGAGTACTACTCGGAATGGCTAAATGTTATTACCAAGTTTTAAATGTGAGTCATGCATAAGGACTCCAATTCCCAGAAGCCCACTCCACCCTTGGACTCTTCTCAGAAACAAATCTCTTTTTTTCCCCACTTTTCCTATAAATCACATTTGCAATTGCTCTGCATTCATTTTGTGACTTCTATGCACGGGGGGGGGGGGGATTGTGAGAATTCATCTCTGAACATATCTACTGGAATTCTTGTGTTAGCTTCATGTCTTTTGAACTTGACAATTAAGTCCCCTCTTGTGCTAAAGAATGCACACACTACGTTTCATCATAATTCACAAGATATTGTGACATATGAAAAGCCCAAATGCTTCATTATACACCACTCACTGGATATTTTCATCCCCTTGCCTTACACAAACACTTCTGACAGCTAGGCGCATTGTTTACATCAGTCCCAAGGTCTTGGTCAACCTAGAAAATAACACTCACGCAAAACTGCAAACCTTGCACGTCAAATTTAGCTACAGGCACAAAAAAAAATCATATCCATGTAAAACATGCATGTCATCTAAATAAAAACACAAGAGAGAGACCAGGAATTTGTTAAGTCAATAAGCTGTGTGATCTCAGGCAACTGGTGTGCTATTATGTAACAGATTTTTTAAATGTTTACTCTGGTCTAGAATGAACTCCTATTTTTTTAAAAGGACACACATACCTGTTCATTTTACACATCTAGAATCCAACAACAAAGTGATATCTTTCAATGTCAAGTGTGGAGTAGTGGTTAGGGCTCTGGACTCTTAACCGGAGGGTTGTGGGTTCAATCCACAGTGGGGACACTGTACCCTTGAGCAAGGTACTTTACCTAGATTGCTTCAGTAAAAAACCAACTATATAAATGGGTAATTATATGTAAAAACAATGTGATATCTTGTAACAATTGTAAGTCGCCCTGGATAAAGGCGTCAGCTAAGAAATAAATAATTATAATAATACTTTCATAGAGCATTTTCCTATATGAAAGATGCACACATAATATCAAATGTCTGTTTAATTTGTAATGGTATTTTTTCAGAGCATTCAATAAAACTGGCAACTATCTCTTACACAAAGTTGCTTCAGTTATTTTCTATAAAAAGAATTCAAACTCTCAGAAGCAGGATGTATTGGCTCACATTTCAATACCAATTAATGCTGTGTTTTCAGTGTTGACCTAATTCCTTCATGTGACATTAGGAAGTTGACTGGAAGTGTAGCACTGAATATATATTAGGCAATAATTATTTTGTTAGCAACATGTACTTTAAGCAAGTTGTTTGTTTCTAAATCTGTAATATTAATAAGGAAAATAAATAGGAGTAAATGCTCCCAGGCAATAGCACTCCAGGAATTGCCAGGGATCACACTATGTCATTGAAGGTGGACTTTAAACACACCTGTTATAATAAGCGCCACCAAGCGAGGCACTGAATAAAAGTGACTAGTCTTGTTTAAACTGGAGGAACACGTAACTAATCTTGACTGAATACCACTTCTTGTGCAGTCTTGGTAATATGCAAGCACCTGCCAACCAAGTACCCACTATAAGCTCTTTATTAAAGTCTGTCAGATCTGGTTTTTCCCATCACTGCTGACACTGACTTGCAACAAGTGCATGCAGTTTTTATATATTGTAAAATGAATGTAATAATTATGTGATTACAATTCCTGTTTCTAAACTTGTGTCAAAATCCAGTGTGTCAGAGTTGATGAATCACATGCCAGCCTTTATTAAAATGCAGCCCATCTAACCTGGATTTTTCATTATCCAGTCACCTTGCAGAACCACTGCCATCGTAGTGCCACTTGGAGATTTGGAAGTTGTTGCCATCTAAAGTGTGTGGCTAATATCTTTAAAATCATTTTCCTGCATGTTTCCCTGTGTGTGAAATATGTGCACCTCTTGCAGACAAGAGGGGAAGAAAGATACTTAAATGCAAGTTTATCTTCAAACAAGTTCAGGAAACAATTAACACAAAAATGTCCCACAATCTGGTTTCGTTTTTATACTAAAATTCCATGGGATCTCTTCATTACTTTTTCCACAGAATTTTGTGCGCTCTAATTTATCAGAAATACCTTGGTACAACATAGAAGTTGGAGCGAGCGATGTTATCAGTTGAACCAAAAACACATGTAGAGATATCCTTATTTTTCATGTAAAACATTTGTTTTGCTTGTCTGAGGTACAGAACAGCTTGCTAATGGTATTAATAACCTAAGCAGGAGCAGGTCTATTTAGTTCCCTACAGGTGGTTTTCCACTGGCTATTTGTCGAGCCGAGGGAGAACCAAACCGTGAAACTCACAACACTTCTGAACGTGGCTCGTGAGGCCGAGCAGGGCCAGGGCGGGATAATGATCATTACGTTGGGTCAGTCAGTACACTCGAGAAAGATGAACAACATTGCGTGCTGCGTGAAGCATTCCTCTCCTCTTTGCTTAATCAGCCCCTCATTGATTTTCGGGTGGATTCAGAAATACATAAAGATCAAAAACAGAGAAAAATGCAACCATAACCTCTGGATCCGCCTTTCTCAACTAAAATACAGTGCCTCTTCATGTCGCATCATCAACATGCAACTCGACTCGTTCATTATGAGTGACGTCAGTTGCATGGCTCAGGCTCTACAGTGGAAAACAAACAAGCTCCTCCTAAGCTGCGCCGGGCTGGCTCGGTGCATCCTCGACGTGGCTTGGTTGTACAGTGGAAAACAGGTAGGCCTATACAGTGAGTGAGTGAAAACAAGGGAGTACGCTGGCGTGCCTGCAGCTGAAACCAGCCTTTGGGAATGGAAACTAACAGGGGAGCCAACAAGGTCAGGTTTACGATGACACAGACTGCACAGCATGAACTACACAATAACAGCAAATAATTACCAAGGAATTCTATTTCTGTAGCAACTATCTAGGAGTGCTGCAGCTTTAATGTAATTCAGCCCTGTTGTATTTTTGGTGAGGCTTCATCTTAAATGGCTTATTGGGTTCTTGTCCTTTTCTTTAAGCCTCAAGCTGTTGTGCTTTACTTGCCACCCTCCCAGAAGAATTCTGCATTTATCATGAAGACAGCTGGGATATCTAGCAAAGCAACGGCACAACGGTGCCATGAGTGGAACAAAATAGAAAAACAGCAAAACCTGCAATTAGCTTCAGATGTCTTTGAAATTGATGATTTTTACATGTATAAAGAATAGAGCATGTGGGCCAGTAGAGATTAAAACAATAAATTAAATTGTCTCATAATTTGACGTGGAATCTGCTCAAATCCTAGAATTTAGAATTTTCCAAACAAGCTTAAAAAAAGCTTAAATCCAGGGAAACACTGATTTACAGAAAATTACAACAGGGCCCTGTACAAAACCTTTTCTATTTTAAAGACTGTTTCAAAAACTTTCATACCACCTTTACAAAGGTGCTTTGTAAAATGAAAATGGTAAATTTATGTATTTGAGAATATGTTTATATTATAAGATCACAAGCATTTTATTTAAAAATGTCATAAAAAATTAAATAAACAAATAAATAAATAAACAAAGCAATAGCCTCTCTAAAACTATTGGTAGTGCAAAATGACTTAATTGGTCAAAATGGGCTTTTAAGAAAACGAATAACTCATTATTAAATCAACACAACAAATTTATTTGATGCTTGTAAACATTTAAAACGTCATTGGTATAACACTGTCAAAATGTTATCGGTATATTAAAAGTCAGTTTCCTGGATATAAAACGTATGCATTTATAAACTTCTCCTACAGTTTCAGGAACATCACTCACGCAAGATAGATTTATGGGATGGAAGATGAATTACATGTTAGTGTAAATTTGACAATGCTTCCAAGAACTGCAGACACCAGGTCCTAGATTAATTTAGTAAATTCACATCTAGTACTATATGACCTACTTTCATAAAATAGAAATGAACTTGAAGCTCTCCAATAATGTGAGAATCACAATTTCTAAAGTTACCATAGTACAACTAATACAATGTTGTACTCTGGTGTGCTAAAATCCCATAATTGCACAGGCATTAGCTCTAACCCCCTTTCTTTTAAATCAACTAATGCATGCCTTAATGATGACTAATGGATTTTCTATGGAAACGCACATCAGAGTTTGGGTGTTAACAGGCAGGTCACCACCACTAAGAATTTATCAAACAGTGCTCATCAGGATGTGGTGTCTAATTCTTTTAAGCCCTGTAATTAGTCCAGTTGCTCTTTGCTGAACTCTCTACAGGGCCACACATGTCCATCTGGTCTTGTGGAAACCAGAATTGGACACAGTATGTTCCCACCAATCCAATATACAACCTCATCATAGCCTCCTTGGATTTGTACTCTACTCTTCTGGCGATAGACCCCAGCATTCTGTTTGCCTTGTTGCGTGATTCCCCACCGTCTGGTTGCTGATAGACTAGAAACACTGTCCATGGGGTGTGTCTATAGCGCGATACGTGACCATTTCTTACTGGGTCCATTTTTCACGGAAGTCTGTTCTCCAGAATAACTATTGAGAACTCCTGGTAACGTTGTCAGGTTGTCTTGGATACAGAACCTGTCCTCAATAAATGTCTGGTAGATCTGCTGTCTGGCAAGCCTCTTGTGACTGAGGCTGACCTGCAACTGGGAGTTTTTAATACATTACAGGGTACTATTTATATAAGAAAGAATATGTCACGTAGAGATAAGTGTTTAGGGATTAATGTCTAAGTGTTTTCTACATAGTACAGGTGTGTCTTACTTTGCTCAATGTATTCTACATGAAGGTGCTTACATTACGTATGTTTGACAGAATTTCATACTGCCATAAAGTATGTGAATCCACAACCCCAAAATGCATTTATTAGGCGTAACAATTTTGTGCTGGTATAATAGTGTCTACCGTCACTGTGTACTATAATTATTTATTTGTTAATTTTAACCCATATATGAATCTTCTATATTTATGGGGCCAATGTAAAATACTGTGTTAATAACAAAACCTCATTTCTGTATGTATGTATTTTCAGGGATGGCAATAGACTCTTATTTCAAAGCAGTTTCACCCATTCCAGGTTTTAAGCTTGATTAGCCACAGTGTATAGGTAACAAGCTCAAGTGTGTCATCTTAAAACTCATAGTGAAACCAGCAGTGGATCAAAACACTGTGCAATAGGAGTCTTATTTCCATGCCTGACATATACAATACACCCTCTCTTGGGTAAGGGTATATGCAGTAATGTAACTTTTTCTCTTTACTCTTCTTTACAGTCTAACTGCTAAACCTGGCAGAATTGGAAGGGAATAGATGTAACCCATACATTTTTCATTAGCCTTGCCGAATAAGAACATAACACTAACACTAATTTAAAAGCACAGAATTCTAGTTGTTTTAACCTGTCCTCATAGCTCATGTCATTATGTACTGAGATCAGCCTGGTTGCCCTTCTCTGTACCTTCTCGAGCGCAATGATGACTTTTTTGTCATGAGGTGACCAAAACGGCACACAGTATTCAAGGTGGGGTCTAACTAGGACATTGTATGATCTTAGCATAACCTCTCTAGACTTTCATTCCAAGCTTTCTGCAATATAGCTTAACATTCTATTTGCTTTTTAATTGCCTCACCAACAGAATTTCTGTTCAAAAGTTGCATTACGTCATCCCCTTTCATCAAATGCCGTGTGGGGCGAGGGGAAGAGCAGTTAAAGTATTGCATGTTCCCCAATCCACTTGTAAATTACAGCTGAGTTAATTTAAAGTTGAGTTTTTGGCTAATTATAATATAAACTAAAAAGATTTATACTGATTTATGCCTGAATAACTGTTGCAATGCATTGTATTTTATGAAAACTACTGTCCAATTGGTGAAGTAAAAAAAGGAACAGCCACTTATCTTACTTGAAAATTAAAGCTGAACAGGAAGTATAAGTGGGGATTTGTTTTATAGAAGTGGGAACTAAATTTATTTATTTACAGCTACTAGACTGTCACCACAGCATTCAGGTTAATGTGTTTGAGATTTGCAGCACTGAGACAATAAGTAATGGAACCAGAGAGCAGAGAGTCACACCTGGAGGATCTATAGTGATTGAGGGCCTGATCCTATCTCTGTGACAACCACACTCAACACTCAGCTGAGGAAAGCTCATTGGTTGTCAGAGAACAAGAAAAGCTGGTTACACTGACCCATAAAAACCTGGTATTTAAAGGTGTGGAATTCCCTTGGGTTACAAAATGCAATTTCCTTTTCACTGCACCCTTATTGCACAGTTGAACCTTTGTAGAAGAGTATGCAGTGTTAATACAGATACCGCAGTCATATTGGTTCAGAGGTTAAAGTCACCGACACATTTAGCATGCACTGTTTATATAACCCTCCAAATATGAAGTCAGTGTCTGAGAAATGAGGCTATGACAGTGCGTCTGTAGCAACTTTGTACATTTACAGCCATAACTAAACTTGACAGAGAGAATCAAAGAATACAACCGAGTACCAACCCTGTGTACCATGGCAAAGTCATCTTTCCTTGACTTCCATTTAGAAGTCTGTAGTTTAGTCCTACGGGCCTAGCCTCACTGTGAAACCTGGTTTAGATCCTAGATCCTAGCCTCACTGTGAAACCTGGTTTAGATCCTAGATCCTAGCCTCACTGTGAAACCTGGTTTAGATCCTAGATCCTAGCCTTACTGTGAAACCTGGTTTAGATCCTAGATCCTAGCCTCACTGTGAAACCTGGTTTAGATCCTAGCCTCACTGATAGGGATAAAGAACAGCTATTAAATGTGACACTGCAGGGTTTGTTATCAAAGTTGGCAGTTGCTGTATCCTGATAATTATATACAAAATATACTGTGGATAAGCAATAAGTTTATAATAATGGACCTCAGAGTTCATAAGGCATGTGTTTTCAGATCCAAGATAGTTCTGAGGTTATAGCATTAACTTGCAGCAAATTATATCAGATTTTAGGTCAACTAAAATAAGAGTTGGCCTATTCTGTCATTGCAGTAGAATCCAAAGCAGATTGCCAATAAAACTAGCATGCTTTGGTTTACTAAAATAATATTTTTGTTTTTCATTAGCCAATTATCAGCTGTAACTTCATTTTTTGATCTATGTTGGCCTAGTGCCACAACTAAGGACTTCCAATAATAACAGAAAAACAGACATTACATTTAGACAAGCAATGTATCTTATTAAGTAAAACCTTCCCTGTAGCATATTATGGGCAGTGACTGAATCCCTAGTACTCATGTACACCAAGCAGCCCAGAATTTTATTTCAACAAAAAACTAAATATTTGTTTAAAATCTGCATTGACTCACACACAATAAACAGTGGCTACAGGGATTCATGCATGAGTATGACTAAACTTAGATTTAAACATCGTAACTGATTGAAACAAAAACCTGGACTGTAAGTCATCCCCAAAGAGTGGACCAGGATTGGTAATAACCAGCCTTCGCTTGTGTATAAAGAAGGGTTACCTTTCTGGAGGTGGATGATGTCTGGGAAGTTGGAGAGCAGTCCCTGGTAGAGGGAGAGCTTGTCAAGCATGTGGTAGAGGTCCTCCTTGGGCTGCTCTGCGAACATCTCCCCGATGGTCTCGTAGGTGCGGCCCGTGTGGGAGATGGCATTGTTGAGGGCATCAGAGCTGTAGGGTGGGTCCAGGGTGAAGGCCTGGCTGACCGACTGGAATGCACTGCCCAGCTTCTGGAACTCCTTGCGGAAGCCGCCCACGTGCTTGCGTACCAGCTCGGTGGTCACGTTTGTGAGCTGCAACACGCTGTCGTCCATCTTCTTAGTGAAGGCCTTGAAGGTGTCAACCCGGTCCTCCACGTCCTGCAGGTCCTGGTGTTCGCTGGGGATCTGGAAGGTGAGCAGAAAGCTGGCGCCCACCATCTCGTCCTTCTCCGCCCGCCGCTTCCCCAGCTTCCACTGCTTGTCATCGGCACACATGAGGAAGTGTTCGAAGCCCTCGTACTGGGAGAGAACAGGGTGGCTGGTCATGTGGTCCATCCAGAGGATCAGCCTCCTTTTGCGCTTCTCGATGAAGTCCTCCTCGAAACGGCCAGTGGCCTGCTTCTCGGGCAGGTGAGGTACCGAGATGACGGTGAACTTGTGCAGCAGCCGGTTGTAGAGCCAGTCGAAGTGCTTGTAGCGGCGGTAGACAGGGCTGCCTGTGTGGCTGGGGGACACCCGGTAGGAGATGTAGGTCTTGATGCCCTTGAATTTGGTCTGCTTGATAGGCTCCTCGATGGAGCAGACAAAGGGCCTCGGGTTGGCGCCCCACTGGGGTCCCCTGGTGCCCATCTCAATGGTGTACGTCTCAGAGATCTTGGACATCATGGGCACGTCTCCCAGCACAAACGCCTCCACCCCGGAACGCACAAAGCTAGAGAAGCGGTTCAGGTTCCTGCCCACCATACTGCTCCTTTTAGCGCTGGACATGCTGTCTTGGCGCTCCAGAGGCAGCTTGGGTCTGTACTGTACATTGTCGTGGGGGGTCTGGTAGGGGTGGGCATGTCCGTTAGCGCCACCACCTCGTCGAGACTCCTCCTCTACTACAGTGGAACTGTCGTCCCAATCGTCCCAGTCGTCATCATCGTCGTCGTCATAGCTCCCGTGGTGGTTGGAGGGTGTGTGTGGAGGATCTGGAGTGTAAAAGGAGCCATTGCGAGGAGAACTAGCTGGGCTCACAGAGGTGTCTGTAAGGCTGGAGTTTGACCGGGGTCTGATTACTTCCACATAAGAGGCTGGAAACAGGCCTCTCTCTCCTCTGCTGTTTTGGCCCTGTAGCCATCCATCTAAAGAAGTATCGTCAAAAATGAGTAGCTCTTCGTTTTCCTGAATATTGATCTCTTCTTTATTTTCACTCTGGAAGCTGTAAAGTGCCTTGGCTTTCAACGACATCTTTATTGACTTATTATTTAAATAAGGTCTGGTAATATTTTACAGAATATATATATAATTTCAATATGTTTCTTGTAACAGTTCACAGTATTACTGCACCTAATAAAAATGTTTGTTAGTAGTATTGGAGTTCACAGCTTTGTTGTTTTCTAAAAATCCAACGTCACTAATAACAATTGCATCATCAGAATTTGGAGCTGGCGCACGCGATCCGTCTTCCACGACAAATAAAATCCCAAGCAAGTCTGTGTTTGTTACTCACGTCACAAAGTGGAGCAGGCATTAATCACGGCTGTTTTAAAATGTATTTATTTTGTGCCCAGTTCCAATATTAGTCCACAAAGTAAATTATAGATCCAGTGCAAATTAAATCAATTAGTGGAAAAGGAGCGATTCTCTTTGATACAAAACTATTGCACAGGTATGTATTTGTCAAAAACAGTAGGGCAGTTCATTTAGGGTGAAAAATAACAACTTATGGAATAAGGGAATCATAAGGTTGCAGTAACTAGGTTCCAACTGTCAAATATATGTCCACAGCTTGTAAAAACGCAGGGAAGTAATTAGGCTTTGTTGGAACTTACGTTTTGTAAACGGGACTTCTATGATAAAAGAATATAAAGCTTTAGTGCAAACGCAA
This sequence comes from Acipenser oxyrinchus oxyrinchus, assembly GCA_030684275.1. NCBI lineage: Eukaryota > Metazoa > Chordata > Actinopteri > Acipenseriformes > Acipenseridae > Acipenser > Acipenser oxyrinchus. The sequence continues at coordinate 9,800,709 of CM060265.1, read as the reverse complement.
GCAAAACAAAAAGTGAACTCCTCTGCCATTTATCACTGACGTGCAACTGACAACACGGAACCTCCACGTAAACCAATTTCTCAATACTCTAAATAAACAAACAGTCTGTCTAACCCATGGCCTTTAAAATAATGACAGCCACGTATACTAAGTAGTTTTGAAAACAAATCTTAAAACACTCACTCAGAAAATGTTATACTATTTTGGTCGCGTATTCACTTCATCAATTAATAATAATAATAATAATAATAATAATAATAATAATAATAATAATAACAAATTATATATACATAGAATATAGTAATTAAAAGTGATTAGGTCTTCTATTGTCAAACACACGAAAACAACAACAATAATCTACTTTAAACAAATAGAAAAGTTTACAGTCGCGCTTATCAACACTAACCCTGACCTCTCGATAAACCCAGCATCTGTTAAACGTTCCTTTCTGCCTGTATCGTCCTTTGCCCTTGATAGTCAACAACAGCAGCTGCTGTTAAAATCTCCAGTTATTGATCCCTTATCATAAAGTCCGTTCCAGACATTCCCCTCGGAAAGGACGCACCGGCTCATGAAGTGTAAACAGCTGTTTCTCTTTCAGAATGTTGCAGATCCGTATATTTTGTTTCTGGTTAAAACGTAATAATCCAAAAGAAAACCGGGCGATTGCTCTCCACCTCTGCTATAGAAAGGAAAACATAAATGAAAGCATTATTTCAACATTTCGCTCCAACACAAAGACGACCTGCCCTGGGAAATGAGCACGGCATTTTTTTTTTTTCTAAAAGGGGTGAGTGATGAATATTCCAAGTGCATTGTGGGCTTGATCGACATTCCTTTGTAAACTTGCTCCATATTTTCTGTAAAAAAAAAATTCTTAATGTTAGTCCCTAACTGTGTCCATGCATCCTCTTTCCTTTAAGCCGCACAGCGTGTCGTCCGATGGTTGTTTGTTTGTATAATTAATGATTAATGATTTATTTGTAACTATTCCTCAGTCTCGGCTGTTTAACAATGTAACTCTTTCCATGACGTACTCACAAGGACAGTCAGGGAAAGTTTTTACTTGAGGATTGTTTCTTTTTTTAAAATAAAGTTCTCTACTGCCCCTCAGAGGCTGAAATGCGAACAACAAGAGATGTTCATTCCTTGAGGCACACTGTGGGTACCTGAACTACAGGACAGGACATTTAGGAAAATCTGGTATCTCCACAGGCATATTTCAAATGTCAGCGTTTCACCATTGCTGTGTTTTTGGACAGACAGAACGCACAACGTCACAAGAATAAAACACCTTTTATATCTGTTATATAATAAGATAACTTGGCTGTAAAAGTGAGAAATTATATGGAGAAAAAGTACAACATGCACACAAATGGTAACAAAACCAGCAGATTTGTATATGTTTTATTTGCTAACTTTCTGTGAAGCATACAAAATGAAAAAAACTACAACTCCCGAAATTCACTGCGACGAATAACAGGAAGTCCTGTTTCAAGGTTTTTTTTGTTTGTTTTTAAATCAGTCTGACAAACAGTTATTGATATTTAAAAATGTACTATTGTATACAGTAAACTAACTAGCATGTCAAATTATAAAGAGAGAAATAATAAACTGTCAATGAAAAATAATTGCCGCTCTATACGGATTGCTCGTCCGTGCGTGCGTATGAACTCTGGGTAAATTTATAGTTATTCCACCAAAAAGTTGCAGCAGCACAGTAACTGAAAACCTGTTACGCGGAATTGTCAAAAAGCGGTGAGTAAGTATTTTTTTTGTGTATGTAAAATACTGTTTTGCGTTATTTATTATACATGATACGCGAATTTGTTTGATGATGAGTTAGTCCAAAAGACAAGCAAGAAATACATTAATGTAACACTATTTTTGGCAGTGCTTACGTTTTCTAAAAGTATACAATTTTAGAAATTGTTATATGAGATGCATAATAATAATATGCCGCAGTAGCAGTCAGTCAGGGCAGCTGATTCACAAGCGCAGGAGGGTAAAGAAGTTAATCTGTTTTTATTGAGTGTTATATGTTATGCACAGAAACCTACCTACTGCGTCACAGTGAAGACCACAAAATAGGATCGCGATGCACTGAACACAATCCGAGGACATAAAGTTTAGAGCAGGGGTCCCCAAACTGTTTTACCAAAGGGCCATATACAAATTTGTAATCACCTTTCCGGGCCGGCCCGGCCCAGAAAAAAAAATACTATAGTAAAACTGTAGTGCATTTATAGCTTTATCACAGTAACTTACCATATATAGTATATATATTCCATATATATAACCAAACTATAGTTTTACCATTATAGTATTTACTATACTGTGCACGAGTAATTACACTTTATACTACACCTCCAACTATAGTAGTTTCCTATAGTCTTAACATACTACTGGGTTTACTATATTGAATGTTAACTGTCTTTACACACGAGTGCCCGGGACACGTGAAGCCGAGGTGCTCCCGTCCAGGTCTGTCTGTCCCTACGTCATCATCACCGTATCAGTTAGTGTTAACTCTACTTGAAATTACCCCCCACCAACCCCATTGAAATAATAGTGTTCTGAAAGCATGTACATATTTAAATGATGTAAGATATGTAGTAAATGGTGTAATTGGATACATTTGGCCATATATTCCAGATAATACCCATACATTTCCACTCACCCAACCCCTTGATTTTCCAGCGGTGTCTCCTAAACTGGTCGCATGGTATATTTCCATGCTGGCTGCTACCACTGTGCTGCTCTTTTTAATTTTGTAATTTTCCCAACATGTTGCATGCCCCGCCCCCCCAGACTACAGTTTATATTTATGCAGTCCTGTGTGTATTTTCTTGCTAATTGTCGGTACTTATAATGCAAACTACCGTTAATGTTTTTTTGGATGGTGTAATATTTTTATAGGCGGTGTACCTACTCCAAAGTTTCCCCAAATCATCTTACAAATCTACAGTTTGATCGTAAGTACCACAATATTCTCTTTCTACACACAGTGACCTCACTTAGCAGGGAAATACACATGACTTCAGAAAATAACGCGAGTTCTGAAAACTTGTGGTTATTTTGCCAAATGTGTAGTAGTCCTTGTATAAAATGGGCTCTAAACAGCAGGTTATTTAATTTTGTATTTTTGTTTTTTAATTACAGGACTAATAACGAAGTAATATTTGACATAATATAATGTAACGTTATGTAAGTGTATTTCTTGACACTATGTAAGCAGTAGCTGGTCTTGAAGAGACTACTATAAGCAGTTGTTTTTCAGTACTATATAAATGAATAAATAGAAGTTGTGCCTTCAAGCAGTGCAATGGACGAACTCAGCCAGGTGCTGTCGGCCAGCTTCTCGGTGTCTCAGGAGCCCAACAGCACGTCGGCACCCCACCCTCGCCTTGCGCAGTACAAGTCCAAATACAGTGTGCTGGAGCAGAGCGGCGACCAAGAGGTTCCTGGAGCTGCAGAAATCGTGAGTACTGTGCAATGTTTCTACAATATTGCTCTCAACATGCCACAGAGGTTTGCCAATATATATATACACTGTATGTATATATGTACATTGTTGTGCAGAAGTCTTAGACATGTTGCATTTTCCTACTCAATTTACTCAAAGCCTCCACTAGTGTTTTCTACTATTATAACAACCTTGACTTGCATAAAGAAGGAAAAACTTGAGTGAAATAGCTCACATCACTCAATTTTCAAGGTGTGGTATCCGAAGCATAATCAACAAGTACAGAGAAACATCATCTGTAATTGACAAACCCAGGACTGGAAGACCCAAAAAGCTGTCTAAGAAGGATGAGCAATACTCTGCACAAAATCATTGTAATAATGAAGGCTTCTGCCAAAACGTTTGTATGTGAGGAGATTTCCCATAGATTTCCCACATATTTTATGACTCAATATATAATTCTAGGTTTGCATGTTTATGTAAGGACATTGTTTTTTGTTTTTTAGGAAAAGGCTGAATTATGTAAACCATGCAAGACGGCTGGCTGATGGTGACTGGACAGGAGCAGACAGCGATGAAGAGCAGGGGGAGGAAGTGGAGGCAGAGGAAGAGGGGATGGAGATTGGGGAGAAGAAGAAACTGCCAAAATACTATGCCAATCAGGTCAGTCTCAAAATACTTTCACCCACCCTGCCAATCTAATTAGAAGTGTGCATGTGGGACAACTGAGGCTGCCACATTTAATTAAGCAACGCTGTGAGGGGCAAGTCAGCGCTGTACCTCAGAGGTCATGTGACGTTTCTCGGGTATAGAGACAGAAACATTTTGTATTTACTGACCTGGATTAGCACCAGTCACCACTAAGTGCTAACTTGGGTTTGTGTAGCCTTTTGAGTTAATTTAGTGTTTGGTACACAACTGTTTTCTATGATTCCATAACCACTGTGGTCCATTAAACATTAACCGATTCACACATTGTTTTAACCTAAGGCCACATCAGTGAGACCCCTTTAGACACTAACACCACATGGAAAACTATTTTGTACTGTCGGTTGAGGAGGAGAAGTAAGCAGTCAAAAAGTAAAAATCTTGTTCTGTGTGTTGAAGAAGCAAAACATACAGTATTGTAACTGGCAGGTCTTCAGGAAGCTTTTCATACGTGTAGAGATTGAGGTGAATAAGGGAATGGAATTTAAAATGTGTAGCATATGTAGAAAATCAATGTTTGATTACCACCATGGCCAAGTTTGAATAAAACAATGAACTGTTAGTCTTGCAGAATACTTTTCGTGTTTAAACTGGCTATAAATAGATCTACAAGCATAATCCTTATTGGTGTGATATGCCACTTTGTATCAACAATGTGTTACTACTGACAGCTGCTGTCTCCTCTCAGCTGATGCTGTCGGAATGGTTGGTGGACATCCCCTCGGACCTGGCCACTGAGTGGTTAATGGTGGTCTGTCCTGTTGGGAAGAGGTCTCTTATCGTGGCTTCCAAGGTAAGGACCCATTCCAGTCTCTCCTCTCCTCTCCTCATCACTCTGGCAACCTGCTTGATCATTTCACTGTAACAGCTACTGTTCTCTGATTGTTAGTGGAGTTATTAAGATGTCTTCGTGATATTGCGCCACTTTAACACCCGGCCATATCTATGAAACAGACCTCACTCTTTGAGATAGTATCTTCACATTTGTTATTCAGCTGTCTTCTATGGTTCTCTCACCTTTTTGTCTAATAAATATTAACCTTCTAATTTTGGCAAGATTTATTTTAACCTACAGCCCTATTTCATAAGCCATTAATGATATTTTTATATATACTACTTTCACTTTACAACGACTGCTTTTCACACAGAGTGGTGAGGGTATGAAATGGGTTACAGAGTCTTGTTGGTGAGGCAGATTCACTTGGATCTTTTAAACTTGACAAAGTTCTAGATCAATCAGCTACGAGGAAGCGGACAGGCTTAGATGGGCTGAATGGCCTCCTCTCTTTCATAAATGTGATTGATGAAACAGAACAATTCAACTGGAGATTTGTTTGACACCAATATCAATCTAAGAAATGATCATGAAACATTGTGTTAGTCTTGGAATAAAAAAAAAATATATGGAGGACAGGTCTGTCATAGGTATATACATATATCACACAGTCATGGTAATCTAGTTTCTTCTCATCCTGGTGGCTCTAATTTTGTATTTACGACTTTCTTGGAAGGATAATGTCCTGGAAACTGTGCCCCACTGTAATTTTAAGGCTCTTCAATCTGAATGATATACAGCCTTCCACAATATACTCTCAGACTAGACGGACTAGAAATGATAGCAGGAGAACTGTGCTCTTTTTATTGACATGATTTTATTTTATTTTTTTAATTCTAGGGTTCGACTGCAGTCTATACGAAAAGTGGCTACTGTGTGAACCGCTTCCCTTCCCTGTTGCCAGGTGGAAACAGGCGCAACTCTGCCATGGGAAAAGGTACTTGCGTCCACAGGTCTTAGAAACACAAGGAGCTGCCTGGCTATGAGTCAGGATTACTTTATGTTTGTATAGACTTTGTATGTATGCTTATATACAAACACATTATAAAGACCTGACCACTAATCCGAACAGTAATTTAACTGCAAGCAAATTCTTGTTTTATACAGTTCCTAGTTTTATTCCTCTCAGAAAATTATCCTTTTGGTTTTGCTTCTAAATTAGGCCCAGAAAGTTGAAGTGCCTTTTTATTGTGAACTTTGTATTCCCGTCAGACTTTCTCAAAGTTTACAGATATTACGTATTGATATAATCAGTATTATTTTGAATCTCTCGTTTGCAGTAGTGATCTGTATAAGTACAACATCCTAGAGTCAGAAAAGAGAGTTCATGAAAAAATTGAACAGAATTCATGAAAAGTTGTTCAACTTGACAAATCATGTTGCAGAACTTCCTGCATTGTTTATAGGAAATGCATTGCATTCTTTTGCTGTATCCCATGTTGTCCATATCACAGCAGTTTTCAACATATTCCCAATAGTTTTGAATTTACTTTTAATTCGCACATCATAGGTAAATCAACGAGGGAATTATTTTCTTCAACTTTTACTTGGGAACATTCGCCAGGAGAAAGAGATTTATGTTAAATAACACCCCAGTGTATCTAGTTCATGATTTATGATTTCTGACAAAAAAAGCGTTAGCAGTGTGATTAAAAATATGGACAACACAGGACATAAGAAAGATAATGAAATTAGTTTCTTGTAAACTTTTGCAGGGTGTTCTGTAACAATTTAATTCGTGACCTTGTTTCTCAGGAACGAAAGGTCACTGGCACAAAAAAATAGATGTCTTAATAGTGCATGAAAAGGGTTATTATGTGCTTGTGAGGAGCCACAGCGTGAAAGACACTATATAAATTGAAGTTGTTTTTGTTGAATGAAGTTTCCCCTGGCTCTGTCTTTAGATTACACCATCCTGGACTGTATCTTCAGTGAAGTGGACAGGACATACTATGTCTTAGATGTCATGTGCTGGAGAGGACACCCCGTGTATGACTGCCAGGTATGGGCAATTCAAATCCCCTTGTGCATTGGGGTTAGATACTTCTGATTGAATAAGGCCTGGGGAGTGTGGTGGGCTTGATGGATGTCTGCAGTCCAGAGAACCTAAACAGGCAGGGGGGGAGGGGTGTGCTGTGAGCTCAGGAACAATGTGAAAATAAAGTGCTAGTAAAATATTGGCACAGTTAATTGATGTGTAAAAAGATAAAAAACATGGGATTTAAAATTAATTTTGAAGGTGCAGTAGTGGCAGATATCCAGCAGATGGTGTAAAAACAGAACTATATGAGAAAGATGTGTTTGTCGTTTAACATGATCTCTGACTTCAGTCCCAGGTCTTCAGTGTGGACTGAAAACTTTCATGTACCAGTCTAAAAAAGAAAAGTATTGATTTCAATTATATATATATATATATATATATATATATATATATATATATATATATATATATATATATACTATGTAAAGTTTTAGGCAGGTGTGAAAAAAATGCTGTAAAGTAAGAATGCTTTCAAAAATAGACATGTTAATAGATTATATTTATCAATTAACTAAATGCAAAGTGAGTGAACAGAAGAAAAATCTAAATCAAATCCATATTTGGTGTGACCACCCTTTATGCGTTCAAAACAGCATCAATTCTTATAGGTACACTTGCACAAAGTCAGGGATTTTGTAGGCATATAGTCAGGTGTATGATTAAACAATTATACCAAACTGGTGCTAATGATCATCAATTCAATATGTAGGTTGAAACACAATCATTAACTGAAACAGAAACAGCTGTGTAGGAGGAATAAAACTGGGTGAGGAACAGCCAAACTCAGCTAACAAGGTGAGGTTGCTGAAGACAGTTTACTGTCAAAAGTCATACACCATGGCAAGACTGAGCACAGCAACAAGACACAAGGTAGTTATACTGCATCAGCAAGGTCTCTCCCAGGCAGAAATTTCAAGGCAGACAGGGGTTTCCAGATGTGCTGTCCAAGCTCTTTTGAAGAAGCACAAAGAAACGGGCAACGTTGAGGACCGTGAAGCGCAGTGGACGGCCAAGGAAACTTACTGCAGCAGATGAAAGACACATCATGCTTACTTCCCTTCGCAATCGGAAGATGTCCAGCAGTGCCATCAGCTCAGAACTGGCAGAAAACAGTGGGACCCTGGTACACCCATCTACTGTCCGGAGAAGTCTGGTCAGAAGTGGCCTTCATGGAAGACTTGCAGCCAAAAAGCCTGTAGCAGAAGGCAGTTTGTTCGCCGAAGGGCTGGAGAACGTACACGAATGAGTGTCTGCAGGCAACAGTGAAGCATGGTGGAGGTTCCTTGCAAGTTTGGGGCTGCATTTCTGCAAATGGAGTTGGGGATTTGGTCAGAATTAATGGTCTCCTCAATGCTGAGAAGTACAGGCAGATACTTATCCATCATGCAATACCATCAGGGAGGCATCTGATTGGCCCCAAATTTATTCTGCAGCATGACAGCGACCCCAAAAATACAGCGAAAGTCATTAAGAACTATCTTCAGCGTAAAGAAGAACAAGGAGTCCTGGAAGTGATGGTATGGCCTCCACAGAGCCCTGATCTCAACATCATCGAGTCTGTCTGGGATTACATGAAGAGAGAGAAGCAACTGAGGCTGCCTAAATCCACAGAAGAACTGTGGTTAGTTCTCCAAGATGTTTGGGCCAACCTACCTGCCGAGTTCCTTCAAAAACTGTGCAAGTGTACCTAGAAGAATTGATGCTTGATGCTGTTTTGAAGGCAAAGGGTGGTCACACCAAATATGGATTTGATTTAGATTTTTCTTCTGTTCACTCACTTTGCATTTAGTTAATTGATAAATATAATCTATTAACATGTCTATTTTTGAAAGCATTCTTACTTTACAGCATTTTTTCACACCTGCCTAAAACTTTTGCACAGTTCTGTGTGTATATATATATACACACACACACACACAGCAAACGTAACAGGATTTTAAGCCAGTGCAGTGAGGTGAAAAAAATAGTCCCTTTTTTTGTTCTAAGATTTATTAAATACTTTTTCTCTCAGAATATGTGAAAAAAAAACTCGGAAATCAGTATGGACTGATTATTAAAAATACCTTGGGTTTTTGCAAAGTGATCAGCTGCGTTATAAAAAGTTGCTCAAGTTTAGCAGGTGCTAGGTTTTATAGATAGTTTTCTGTGTTTATTCTGGGCCCTCCTTAAATGTCATTTTTTGTCCATTTCCCTCCAGACAGAGTTCCGATTCTATTGGCTGCAGTCAAAAGTGCAGGAGGAGGCGGTGAAGCTCGCAGAAATAACCAAGATCAATCCGGTAGGCATCCAATGTAGTGAACCTTCGTACTGCGTTAAGATTTAAGCCAGTGGATGTGACTGCTGTGGCTATGTATGTATGTTTTCCATGTGTTCCATGTCTGGTTCACCTGTACAAACCCTATTGGCTCATAGTGTGTATTGTATACCAGTGGACCTCTCATGTCCATTACATCATGTGATGGGTCTGACACCATTTACATGGGGAGTGGGCAAGTCTTTATAGAAACTTATCATGGTCTTTTGGTAAAAGACAAGTTTATTGAGGGGATCGTAATCTGGGGATGATTATACACATTTTCAGGTATATACTGTTGATGTAGGTTTAATGGATCAACACAATATGATAATCCAGAATAGCTTCAATATTGCATTTACAGTCCTGACGGGGATTGTATGATACCGACCAGCTAGTTTATTAGTCTGTGTCAATATAATTGTTTTATCTGTGCTGTCAAGAGGTTGTTTATATTGTAGATTTTCTTGCACATTAACAGTCATAGCTGTCTCTTTTAATTTAGTGAAAAGCACCATGTCTGTGTTCTTTCCATCAGTTTTATTTCACTTTCTTTGAATGATGTCGCAATATCTCCAGGATAACTTGTATTGTTTGGGCAATAGCCCAGACCCTCAATGTGATTAACCAGGCAAAGTAACTGATGGACCATTACCTAAGGGGAATTTATGGCATTGTTCAAAGCTAACATCTTAACTTGGTAAAAATATATTCAATTTAACATCTGGGTATATTTGACCATTTACTCTTCTTTGGTTTTATTTGAAACTAGAATCACTGCTGATTGGATTTTGTATTGTATCAACTCTGAAAACTTTTTTTTTTTTTTTTTTTTAGCTATGCAAATAAAAACAAGAAAAAGAAATGTTTCCTTTTAAAGTAATTGTAGCTAGCAATCGTTCTCCACCATGCACATTCATATAGGTCTCAAAATGTGCAGTTTTGAAAGAACTGCATGTTTTAGCAGACATGCATTTTCATTTTAAATCCTGATATCTAGTCATACTCTAGGTAAATAAATCTCTGTTTGCAAGCCATGCTTTTAGGCTGTCTTCACTTCACTTCACTGGCTTCTTACCTGTCAAAAGCCAATCTGCTGCCTCCCCTATTGCGTGACGATGCTTTGACCTTGATGACACTGCTGGGGTGGAATGACCAATGAAGTAAAGCAGTAACAGACTTCCAGGCAAGGCAAGCAAACTGGGATTGTCTGAAGCACCAGACGTCTGTTTTAACATAAAAATACATGTTTGCTAGAAGATTTATGGAATGCTTTTCTTAGCTACAATTAATGTTTTGGTTTTTTTTTTAATATTGTTTTTGTTTCTGCTCACAGTTCCGGTTTGTTAGCCTGCAAAGCGTCCCATGCTCGTCCGAGTCCATCTGTCAGGCCCTCGCTGCGGAGTACAGCTTCCAGGTGCGGCTGCTTTTCATTGGGGGGAATGGTTTTCACCTTGAGGAGTGATTTCAGTGTCTTCATTGTTGTATGAAGTGTATACTGCTCCCTTAACTTTATGTGTCTTTAAATAAATGTCTGTATAGAAGTAAGCCAGCGCCATCTAGTGATCTCCCACTTTGGATCACGTTTCCTTTTGTTTTGCTGGCACTACAGTGCTGTGCACTAGGTGCTGCTGGTGCTTACTGTTCTTAAGATGTTTTGATCCAGACTACGTTACATTCGTCTATGACAGAGACCTAGAACTGAAGAGGAGCTGGTGAATGAACAGCATAGTCTTGAGTAATAAAGAAAAAGCTAAGAATGGTTTCAAACGTCACAGAAGATTAGGGGACAGAAATTCCATGTGAAGCTTTTTGCTCTATCATGTAACATTTGCAAGGAAAATCATTGTCGTTGTCTGATTTGCAGTTACCAGATTGAGAATTAAAAATATACAACCAATACCATACATAAGAATTACTTGTTTCCCAACTGATTTTTTTATTTGCTAAAGCCAATGTCTTAAGTAATATAGTGGTGGATTTCTTTTATTGTTATTTGTTTTCAATTTCATTTCTATTGTGAATAGAATAATCTAGAAGGACCGCAGGGAAATTGTGACAATGTGGAGCTGTAGCCGGGCTGGGGCCTTGCACATAAGGAGGGGGCTTCTGTGATTGTATATTGTAAATAAGAGTGTATAAATAAGAGTGTATAAATAAGAACAGGATTGATTTTAATGGGGAATCTGACGCTCTATGTGCAGCAGCCTGCCTGCTGTGTTGCGGGAGGGAGCTGTGTGTGTGTGTGTGTTTGTGTGTGTTTACCAGCTGCAAGCTCCTAATCAGCAGGGGGGTGTGGTGCAGCAGATATAGGGTCCCGATTATACAGATCACGGCTGCTGTAAGCTATAGGGGTCACAGCGTTGCTGCTGCTGCGGAAGCATCGGTCCGTCTGCTGCTGAACAACTGGGTTCAGGAAACAAAGCGAAACCTCTAACGCTGCTCGTGTGTATACTCTGAGGTCGGGAGGTGGTCGGGGGTTTGTTCCGGGAGAAGGAAGCGGCAACGCACCAGCAGTTGTGTATATATTCCGAGGTTGGTGTTGGGTGAACTGCCCGAGGGTCAGGGAGTTAGTTACGGGATAGTAGATCCCACCCAGTGTAGCAGACGGGTGTGGAAGTGCGATTTGTTAGCAGAGTAGCACGAGCTGTCTTCACGGCACCTTCTGTTTGATAGGTAAATAAACCTGCGCTCCTGCGGGGCGTGCCAATCCCAACCTTCTAGTCTCTGTCTCCTGTCAATCAAGCAGCGAACATGCATCCACGTCATCCAATGACTCATCCTTCATCACGTGCAGCGAGTCCCCTGTTACACGAGCACATTACTGTGTGTGGCACCTCTCGCTCCTGAAATTCATGCTAATACCTTTTCTCCTTTAGTCTTGTCCCCAAGTGTCTTTATAAATAACCTGTACATGTGGTGGCAATTGATCATGGTAACCTACTTTTTCATGTTGTTATAGCTGGTAATATGGTGATTGTATCCTTGACAAGGCAGTATGAAAGCTAGCAATATTCCTTGTTGTAAAGTGTGTCTCTTCAAATAAATCGAATGAGAAGTAAATGAACAATTGTAGTTGCGGCCCAAACTGATCGGTGACTTGTGATCTCTCCAGGTGGACGGCCTCTTGTTCTATCACAGACAGACACACTACACCCCCGGCAGCACCCCTCTGGTGGGCTGGCTAAAATCCTATATGGTGCCAGACATCCTGGGCCTGAAGGTGCCGGCTGGGCCGCTGACGGCTAAACCGGACTACGCAAGACAGCAGCTGCAGCAGATCCTGGTGTACAAGAAGGGGCCGCGCTCGGGGGAGGTGAGGCCGGGAGCAGAGAACGGAAGTTACGAGCTGGAGCACCTGTCCACTCCGCAGCAGCCAGGGGAGAAGACTGACACTCCGGGCAAAATGGACACAACCCATTCCAATACCTAAACCCAGTTTACCTTCCGTCATTGTCTTTTCAAGGGTGGCGATTTACAGCATTGTCACTTACAACATACTGTGTAACAGTTACAGCTTTCAGCTTGCAAGCACTGTGAAGCTGCTGTTTCAAAGTACTTTGCTTTTTTCTTCGTGTCTGTTTTAAAGGATTAAATGATACCCATTTTATGACCGTTCCAACAGGGCTAGAACAGATTGAAGATCTACTTGTTTTAACATCGAGCAGTGTGTGCGCAGTTATTTTGCTACCTGTTCATTTACTGGCAACGTTACCGTTTCAGATCAGATATTGAGTGAATTGAGGTGCAAAGAAGTACTGTTTTGGAAAATTGGGTCAAGAGGCACAGTAGTGGTATGAACCTGTGGTTAAATCTCCCTCTTGCAGCATGCAAATAAGAAGGAAACTGAGTTTGCAGAATTCATGTGTTGACTTGTAAGCCAAGTATCAGATTTTGTCGATCCTGATATGGTTTTTAGTTAAAAGGAGGGGAAAGAAACAGTAGAAAGTTACAAGAACGCACAGGATAGATCTTTACTTACTGAGATCGTTAGTTGACAACACAGCAATACATCTAATTCATTTCTGCCATGCACATCATTTTAAGGTTATAGGGAGATTGTAAATTATGTAGAAATGTAAGCTATTTGTCTGTACCTAAAAATCACAAATAAAATATGCACTGTTATATTTCTTACAGTGGTGCACTGATTGTTTGCTTTTTATTTATGGATGATGTGAGGTGCAGTATCTAATCAATTTAGAATATCCTTGCATCCCCTTACCACATAATTCCCCACAACAGCTCAGGAGAACTGAAGGTCAGCGGGTGTCCCCTGATCTCGCCACCAAGCCAATTGCCTCTTTACACCTGGGAGTACAAGAACGGATGACGCCGAGCTCCTGGCCACTGGAGGACAAAGGCAAGCCCTGCAGGTGTCCGCCTGAGCTCACCAGGCACCTGGCCGAAGCAGGCCGATAGGGTCAGCTGGAGCGGCAGGCCATACTAACTGTATTACCCTGCACCAGCCATGCCTTTACCAGGTGAGTCTGGGACCCTTCAATATTTGATTAAATGTAAATGTTTGAAGAAACAAAATAGACAGTAAGTTGGCTGGTGCTTTCATCAGTGTCTTCCTGTTCTAAACAAGCAAATGTCTTGCCTGCAGTCGCCACTCTAAATCCCCTTATATTTTTGTTCCATTCATTTTTTTTTATTTTTTTTTTTTTTTTTTTTTACAGCAGGCCTATTGACCCTGTATATTTTCCATATTAGTCACCGGTTTAACTATCTGTAAACTGCACTGCGAAAAGCTGTCATCTTGTGCATTTTGCACTTAGCCGGACTGAGCAGCATCAAATTACATTTGCAGAAAATAAACAGCACCAGGAAAAGCATTGCAGTCATGTTTTTAATATTGAGGATTGTGACCTCGCTGTGCTACGACTAAACCTCTCCTTTGTGAACTACACTTTCAACAAAATTCTCAGGCATGGACAGGAAATCTTTAGCTAAGTGATTTGAGTAAGATGATCATTTGATAATATTGCCAAGATGGCAATCATGCAGGAAATGATGCTGCTTTGGTTTTGACACAGTATCAGCTTGCCCAACGCTGCTCCACCTTTTATCAGGTGCATAAGTGATGAAGACACTGTTAATTGCTGTCTGAAGGGAAGCCAGTTTAAGTAATAGGACATTAGAGCGGACTGTATTTCAATCAAGCAGGGATTGGACAAAAATTAGAAAGCCAACGAAGGTTTATTATCTGTATTCCTGTATTATATCCTAGTCCTGTGTCTTGGCTTTCTGTCTTTGAATTTTTGGAAGCAGTTACAATTTGTCAAAAGCCTCCATGCAATTCTTAACAGTTGAGTCTCTGCTTGAGCCCAGGGCTGAATGGCAGTGTTCAGGATTGAACTTTTACACATGTGCAAGCTTCCCCATTGACAATTGCATTGTGATGCAGTAGCTGAGTTAATTGCTGCAAACAAGATGTGATTGGTTATGCAAGAATAAGAAACCAAGTAACATGAACAATACGTAGGTGACAGAATTATTTAATTTTGTACACCCTATTTATTCAACACAATATTTGAGTAAATGCAATCAAAATGACTTGGGACATTTGCACCATCGAAGGTAAAGGGGCAGTAAAAACTAAAATAATTGAAAGGATTCTGCAACAGTTTATTTTCAAAACTAATCTAAATTGAATATCTACCATATATCCAGTAGGTTATCTACATCAAATCTGGCTTCCCAAAACCATGACTGCTTTTAACGTATCTTTGATGGAAAGAGCTGCACATCAGAAAAAGAAAAGCTGCTCCTCTGATCCCACCAAAAGATTGAATCTTTTGTGAAAAACATTGGACAGTACAAATTGGAACGCTTCCACACTGCTTGCATCAAGAGCTTACTGGGAAATGATTACGCATACATTGTTCTCAAAGGAAAACATTTTTTCTATTGCATTTAAGTAGCTGTTTTGACAGCATCAACTTCAGCGAAATTATAGAAAATGGCAGATTCTTAGGCACTGGGGAATTGTCTTTATTTTACTGAAGGACAGCGCTAATTTGATGCGAGTCTGCAAGATGTTTAAATTGTTCTGAATATTTACCTTTTCTAAATCTTCCAGGGAAGCGAGGGTGGGAATCTGATACAGTGATTCCAGAGTGGTGCATGGATTCATTGCTTTTAAGACTATCAAGTCTTGGATACAGCCCTGCCTATCAGACCTCTGTCAAAGCCTTTCAGATTGGGTTCCAGAGTGGCTCAGCTGCTAAAGGCATGGCCACATGGTGCGCAGGGCGAGTCGTACAGTCAGAGGAGCGCAGGTTTGCGTCCTGGCTGTGAAACATTGCTGTTTTTCATGGGGATTCCACAGGGAGCATTGCATTCTCTCTGGCATTCCCGCAGGATGCAAAATCATCATTTTAAATTAAAGTTTTAAAAACATTATAAATAAATAAAAAAATTTAAAAACTACAAAACTTTCAGATCTGCTGTCTTGCCCATGATGACTGAAACTGACTCAACAGGGAGATGCAGCTTTTATAAATTACAGAATATATGTCTGTGGTGTTTACACACTATGTGTTTTGATGGGGTTTTTTTTGTGAAGCCCTGTATATAATCGTGAACCTCTGATGAAAAATAAAAATGCCTGAAGGTTTCACAACAATAAAGAACTTGTAGAGAACTAAAAATATATTTGACAGGAAGCCAAAAGAATCTTGCGGCCAGTGTCTGTTTCTTGGTATTACTCACCATGGGGTTTCAAGAACAGTGTGTACTTGTTCATCAAACCCCAATCATTACAGAGCAAACCACACAATGCACATTTCTACAGCACACCCTGAACCAGGACTGGAATACCAGCAGCTGCTCAGTGTTCAAACAAGCAGAACTTTAAACACTCAGTAGCTTCGAGTCAGAACAAGAACATTTGTTTCTTCCTGTCTCGAATGGATCCTGTGATACCATGAATTAATTCATCTCTAAACATAGTCAGTAATCCTGAGAAGAAAGTCTGGCTTCACAGACCCCTATTAGCATTAATCTTGGACCTAATGTTAGTTTAGGTAGTCCAAGACAGGTATGTTATATTACCCTATGAGCCATGTTCTATGTACAGTGATTCACCAGTGGTGATTAGCCTTCGATCATTATTTGCTTTTGAAATGACTCCTAAAAATAGAATGTCTTAAGTGAGTTCATAACAATAAGAGGGTGTTTTTTAAAATGACTTATTCACTGATTATATATTTTTCATTTCTCTTATTACTTTATTGTGATTGCAATTATTAAGGGTTCTGGGTTTTTTGTTTGTTTGTTTTCCCTAAATCTGCCTCTTGAGTTCCTCTTTCCAATCAAATCATATGACAATGCGAACTTTCAACTCTGCAAATCACACCTATTCTAAATGTATGTAGACGGGGATTAGGCAGGGCTGGGAGTTGAGGCCACATTTATATGTGTTACAATTCTTCTCACATAGGGTTTATTATCAGCATTTTGTGTAGGCCAAAACAAGACCTTTAAGACCTCTTCTTGAATGGCTGAAATATAACAATTCTTGTACCATACAAAGTGGTTATTTTACTGTCCATGTCTACTCTTGGTCTTAAATGAAACCTGTATTGGTGGGCATTATCAATATCGATCAGAAATTATACTGGCTGCTGGAAGGGTCAAGAGTTTTGGCTATCAGTAGCAGCTGTACACAGGAAAGTGTCAAAACTTTCACCTGCCTATGTAATAAATGGATAACCGTCATAAACTGCTGTAAAAACATACAAGTGCTGGTATAATAGCCACAGATGAAAAACTGCCATTCTACCAAAGGAAATTACATTTTAAAATATATTTTAACATTTTCCCCATAATCAAATCCAGCAGTCTGATCTGTGGTTCTAGTTTACAAATTCAATTTAAATCTGACACTATTGTGCCTGTTGCCTGGTTACCTATTTGCAATACATTTTTAATAAGATTCAAAATCTGTCTTGCTGGACATAATGCAAACTGAATTAAAAACATGTAGTAGAACTCAGGATTGCCGGCAGTAACCAATATTTATAAGGTGATTTTATATTTTGACTTTTCACAAGGCATGGATCCGAAAAGCATAACATCCATACTTCACAGTGAAAAATGAACATGGTGTAATTGGGTCCTTTCTCATGGCTTAGGTTGCTCAGTTTGGGGCATCGTTCCCTCTGAGCTCAGCCAGCTTGATGCTAGTATAGGAGTGTCATGTAGCAGATGCCATCCTTTAGGGATTAGCCAAACTTTAAAAATCCCATTGCCCTTTAACTTTAAATCATGTTTGCAATCATTCTGAGTGCTACTTCTTGCAATTGCTCAAATATTGTGTGATTGCTGTAGGTCTGTGTTCAGGTGCTTTCACCAGAGTGCAGGAGCTGTTCTTCATTTCCAGTTGCCTGCCATAGGTATTTGTAATGCAAGTTATTGAGTGATCTACCAGTCACGTTTCCTTTTGTTTTGCTGGTAATGCACTGTAGCACCCAAGATGGTGGTGGCCTTTACTAATATAAAGAGAATGCCGCCACTGAACCACTGACGAGTACAAACATATAAACAGGTGCTGTGATCTTTTAATGCAGGTTGTCTAAACATAACCAGGTGCGATCCTAGCCATGTGATCTTTTAATGCAGGTAGTATAAACATGAACAGGTGCTGATCCTAGCCATGTGATCCTTTAATACAGGTTGTATAAACATAACCAGGTGCGATCCTAGCCATGTGATCTTTTAATGCAGGTAGTATAAACATAAACAGGTGCTGATCCTAGCCATGTGATCCTTTAATACAGGTTGTATAAACATAACCAGGTGCGATCCTAGCCATGTGATCTTTTAATGCAGGTAGTATAAACATAAACAGGTGCTGATCCTAGCCATGTGATCCTTTAATACAGGTTGTATAAACATAAACAGGTGTGATCCTAGCCATGTGATCTTTTTAATACAGGTTGCATAAACATATAAACAGGTGCTGGTCCTAGCCATGTGATCTTTTAATGCAGATTGTATAAACATAAACAGGTGCGATCCTAGCCATGTGATCTTTTTAATACAGGTTGCATAAACATATAAACAGGTGCTGATCCTAGCCATGTGATCTTTTAATGCAGATTGTATAAACATAAACAGGTGCGATCCTAGCCATGTGATCTTTTTAATACAGGTTGCATAAACATTTTTAAATATTGTAATGCTATACCTAAAAGATGAGCACAGGGAAATGTTTTTTGATTCTGATAAATCGAAACTAATTGAAGGGGATTTCGTCTTGCTGATAACGTTTTACAGGAAATGCTAGATCCGTTATTTCGATATTGGCTCCCAGGTGACTTTTAAAACAGTATGCAAGCAGTGTATAAATGCACCTGCTGTCACCTGGCACTTTCCATACAAGTGAATGAGAGAGGCACCTTGAAAGCCATCTGCACATTGATAGGAACCCTGTTAAAAGCAATCTCTTAATCACAGAGGGCATTCTTGCTATGAAGGATCGATTTAATATTGCAATTATTTTTTTCCAGATTGCATTTAGGGTTGCTTGAAATTAAGCATCAGTTACAAAGATGGTATGCTACTGTTTTTTGGTTTTTTGTTCCCCCCCCCATGAATGAAACATCCTACATAAGAACATAAGAAAGTTTACAAATGAGAGGAGGCCATTCGGCCCATCTTACTCGTTTGGTTGTTAGTAGCTCATTAGTCACAGAATCTCATCAAGCAACTTCTTGAAGGATCCCAGGGTGTCAGCTTCAACAACATTATTGGGGAGTTGGTTCCAGACTTCCACAATTCACTGTGTAGGAAAAGTGCCTCCTATTTTCTGTTCTAAATGCCCTGTTATCTAATCTTCATTTGTGACCCCTGGTCCTTGTTTCTTTTTTAGGTCGAAAAAGTCCCCTGGGTCGACATTGTCAATACCTTTTAGAATTTTAAATACTTGAATCAGATCACCGCATAGTCTTCTTTGTTCAAGACTGAATAAATTCAATTAATTCAGCTGTGCAGAATTCTATTAGTCAGAATTGGAAGATACTGGTTGGTTTGCCTTTACTAATTGGTTGTACAATCCAGAATTTGTAGACAATTAAATCAGCTCCTGGCTACGTTTATATTTGGAACAGTGTTCATCAGTTAATTCTGTCGAACTGTGGTTGTTATGCTTGGAGGAAGACGAGGTTTTGCTTGTATTAGATTTGAGGCAAAAGCTTGTGGCTGGGAAATGCCTGGTTGTACGGAACTGTTTATAGATGTATTTCCCCAGGCCAAGGTTAAATAAAGATACATTTCCACTTCTAGAAGCTTTTGAAAGGTGGAATGTCCCTACAGTTTTCAAAATAGTGCATCTCACATTAAAAAAAAAAATCTATTGGTATTTCCTGTAAATTTTATCTTTAGAACAAAACGTACCGGGGGGACGAGGGGGTTGCAAATCTTAAAGTGATTGTAGCTTACAAAATAATTCCATGAATTTTCCATTTACTACACAGTTTAATGTTGAAACAAACCAAAGTTTAAAGGCAAGGCCAGCAAACTGAGAATATGCTCTCTTACTTAGTACACAAATGTCATGTATTAAAATGAAAATACATGTTTTCTATAAAAAAAAAAACTTCTGAGATCTATATAGTGACTGGAAAAGGTTTAAGAAATGAGTGTGTTCGATACAGTGTGTTCGATACAGCCGATTGTAAATGTATTTCTCCTGTTTGGTATATTAAAGCAAGTCACTGGCTGCAAAGCATGTTATTCGTTTGGGGAAGCAGCTGAGAAGAAAGTAAGTGAAGAAGAAAGTGTTGAAGGGGAGGGGAATTTCACTACCTGAAGGTAAGGCTTGCAGATTGAGGGCTGCTTTAACCTGTTGTGGTACCCGATATTATTTTTTTAAACATGTACTTCTCTCAGAATTGCACATTTGATCCCTACATCGCCAACGAAAGCACAAGATTTTAAGAATTGTTTCATTAGCTGGACCCATTTGAGTACCATACAATCAGTCATCAAGCATCAGATGCATTACATTTCCATACAGCCCTCTTTACATTTCCCTTACTCTTAAAGTGTTTTATAGTTTTTGAGGTTTGCATTAAGGGATAATGAAACTCATAAGTCAGTAGAGGCGAGGTATTATCTGGAAACAGGAGTTCCAGTATTACAGAGTGTCATTAATTAGTAAGGAACCAATTTTCTGGGAGGCTCAGCATGGACACATGGTGAGCTGCTGCATGGGAATGAGTTAAACTAGAATCTCTTTCTATCGAAATGTACATTTTGTAAGTGTCAGGCCTGACTGAGTTACTGAAGTCTTGAGTATTTCTCATGAAAAGTCACATGCTACATTGCAGGCTATGGTGACTCTGGGGCCTGTAACATGTTACTCACATTCTTTGCAGGGGATATGTATGTCACACTGACATAGTTTGCTATACACTATCATTAAATTAGTTGGAAGTCGCTTAGATTTTGATTTACCTTTTTATATTGAGGTGAAACATGTAAGAAACTGATGACGGTATTAGCTATCTTGATGTTTCTTATAAATATTACCTCAGAATTTATATTGAAATGTTTTACTGAATAGATGTTTTTGTATATTGGCTTTAATAAGCACATTAGACCTCACAATAGGTGGGCCAGGTGTCTCTTAAAGTCTGTGGTCATAGTCGTTGAATGTTTCCATGAATGAATGCTTGTGGTTTGTGCAAGTACCTGTGTTTATAGCAGTGTGGTAACAGATTCTTAAACAATATTAGTCTCTCTAGGTGTATTACACAAAGTTTCCACCATCAATGTCAATCCAACCCCCGTTGGGCTTTTTGCATAGTATGTTTTCATGGTGACTGCGATGGAACAAACAAACAGAGGTTAAGGAGGTTAAAGAAACAAGCCAGTTATATTCTGTAGTACACATTTACCAAAATAGGACTTTGGTTCTTTTGAAAGCAAGTTAGTATGTGTTGACAATTAACTAAGAAAGAAGCAAATGAGACTTCTTACTTCTAACCACACTGCGTGGTATTAGCAAATGATGCATTTCTTGCATCCATTAAGGGCATAGTGTTGCAGGGAGACAGGTTAATAGTTAAATCTTGGTGAACGTGATGATGTTTGAGTTTAGAGATGTACCAGGGTTACTGAAATGGAAACACAAAGTGAACCGAAACAACAAGAAGATAACATCAGTATATACGCATACTGTCCAGCAATGATAGAATTGTGTACTCTTAATACATGCAGAGCAGTAACATGTGAGATTGGAGGAGCACAGTGCTGACCAGTTGTTAATTCCCTGTTCCAGTAACAGCTAGAAATGATACATTACGGGCCCTCTTTATTAAGTTTTGAAGTAATTGTACCTAACAAAATAATTCCATACATCTGACCTGTTTTGCACTTTCATTAGCTACACAGGTCTCAAATGAGATTTTTGTTTTTAAGAAACCTCATTTTGTAACAAACATTTTTAAAACAGGGTATCTGTTATGACTTTATATTAAAGAAAGTTCTAATTTTCTATGCCTTTTTCTCTACTTGCACACTACCTGGGTCATTTCACCTCCGTGTCCTCTGGGTCACAACATGTTACTGTCTGAAAGCATGTCAGTTGATAGGGGAAGCAGCTGATTGGTTATTGACTGGAAAGAAGCCATTGAATTGGTAGCGACCAGTTCATCCTCCAGGTGAAATGACCAAGCAAGAGCAACACAATCAAACAGAGGTTTATTTAACCAACAGTAGTACCAGATATCGTGGTTTAAAACAAAAATATGTGTTTACAATAAAGTTCTTTCAAAAATGGACATTGGAGAGCTATATAGAGAACAGAACTGCGCAAGGAAAGACTTGCAAATTTTTGCAATCTTTCTCAGTGGTTCAGCTCTACCAGACCCACCTACTTTGCACTTACAGAGACAGTGATGAGGTCTATTAAAGGACACACTGTCATGTGATTTGAATGGAATGAGAAAGACTGTTCAGTCTGGGCATTTAGGATTCACAAGCCATGCTCAAAGTAGCTGCAAGATAAAGGTAAAGGTAAAAATGTTAATAACTCAATATTGGAGAAATTGAACCCTGAACCACTCCAAATGCAAACAAACACCATAAAATAGCAAGGAAAGATGATGACAACAGTGTAGATCATTTATATGAATACAAAATGTAAATGGGTTATGTCAGGGTTTCCTGTAAAATGTATAAGGAAAACTCCTGTCTTTGTTCCTGAGAGTTATAACCTCCCACTGCTGCAAATAGTTGCTTGATAGTTTCAAGAGAGTGGCCTAGTGCTGGTGGCCTTTCAGATGTTTGTTTATGGTGCATGCAAACAAACTGGAGTAATAACAAGGGTGGTTGTAAACATGAAACTTGTGTATTGTAAATTGACCGTGATGTTGTGGCCCACTGCAGCTTTAAACACATAAGAATGATCTAACAGTTCTTTCCCAGCATATTTGCCAGAGAGTTCAAGGAATGTCAATGTTACATGAGTAATTGTTACTTTATTACAGTATAAGACGCTGTACCATCGCTTGAGGTTATTTGAATGAAGATTGCTAGTGTGTGCGCTGCAGTGTGTAACAATGTAATCAGTTCTCAGAGTCTTGTTTTACAGTGTTGCAGGTGTGGCAGAGCGGGTGGGTGTTTCTTTTTATTTTTTATGAATGAATCAGTAATGCCGTGTGTGGTGACGCATGCATCACTGAATCGTGTTTGCACAAAGGCAGTAATTAAACCGACGCCTGTCGCTTCTAGGAAAATGAACTGTGCCTTATCTTGAAAATATTGTTGCTGATGCACTGCACGGCAAGCCGGCGATGACGCGTTAGTTGTGCAACGTTCTTTGAATTCTATCTGGATAACATCATTTTATAAATATATTAACACTATCACGTAGTTTAAAAAAAATCATAACTGTGCTGCATTTCCTGTTTTGGATTTCTAATATCATTTTAACTTTTAAGTGTGCATCAAATCGTAATTTTTACACAGATTTTTGAAGCTGTGGTCACTTTGTATACTCGATTTTACATTACAATCATTACACGAACAAAAGCTCTTTTCAATATGTAATATCACAGGGCAGCCAGATTTGTTGTTCTTCTGTAGACGAGAGATTAGTGCTGCAGAATCGGAAGCTATCTCGTCCTCGGTTCCTGGGATAGAGCAATGCAATCATTTAAAATATTTTTATGTGAATAGCATGGGCTATCATTTCCTGCAGGGCTGTGCTGTACAGCCATGTATTTAAACTGCAATTTAACTGTGGTTTAGATCCTTATAGTTACCATTGTCGGTACGTGGTATATTCGATGCATTAAATGAATGGTACGGTTTGAGGCATGCGTCTGCACCCCTGAGGTAGTTTTATGACGAGTCCGGAGATCTGTGGTGTGCTACATGAGACGGCGCTGTTGTGAATGTAAAAGGGCTGACTGTGTTTGTGTTTTTATGAATGAAGGAGGAAACTCGTGTCGTGTGAGACTCACGGTTCAAAAACCTGTTGTTTTTAATTTCAACCAGCAGGGGGAATTTCGGAGATGCTGCTTTTGTGAGCGGGGTCGTTGCTTTTGAAGAAAGTGGCGACACAGAAACATTAAAGATTGCAATACAGCGACAGAGGAATGCTTCAAAATCATCACCGTCTGTAAAAGAACAAAGTGATGCTTAACAAGAATTGATTATGGAACTTTTGCAATGTTAACAGCGACCCGCCTTTGAGCATTCATTTTGGATTTTAAAAAGCCTTTTTTTTTTCTACACCATTAGACTGGACGATTTTTTTTAAAGGAGAACCAGATTGTTTTTCTTCAAAAAAAAAAAAAAGTTTATGTAGTTTTCGAATCTGTGTATATTACTCTATACTTAATTAACAACTATATGTATAGGCCTATAGATTATTTAGATTTATTTTTATGTCGCAATAAAGTAGATGCATATTTTTGTGTACTGTACATAGATTTGGATATATTTTAGTTGAGTTTGAACAATAGATTTTAAATGCGACGTTTTTTTCACAAACTGAATTAAAACGCTATTATTATTATTATTATTATTATTATTATTATTATTATTATTATTATTATTATTTATTTTTAAAAAATAGACTGCATTTTGCTTCAAGAAAAAAGGAAGAATTTGGATAGTTACTAAATCTGAAGAATGGCAGCGCACCTAACGGCAGAAGAAGAACAGGTAAAAAAAAAAAAATCAATGTTTGTATTCCGTTTTGTGTTTCTTTTGTTTAACGTTTTAAAAGTGTGTTATATATTTTTTAGGAGGAAAAAACCCGTTCATAAATATTGTAACTGTCATACTGCAAACAACACGTTTTACATGTGTATAAAAACTAACATGTTCTATATGTGTGCATGTTTACATTTTAAATAGAGCAAATAGCTTTGTACACAAGAAATAACATTTGACATAGCAATGGGTGGCCCTTTAATGTTTATGTTATGTTAACTTATCCTGTTTAATTACTAACCCGGGTGTTTCTTTGCAATTTCCAAATCGATATTAATATAATGCGTTGTGTTTAATATATCTCATGTGTAATAGTTATACAAGTTAAATTAAATATTGTAAAAGTTGTTTTGATATGAACGCACTGTTCTTGGGCCTACCGTCTGAGTTTACGACAAACAGAAACACGAGGAAAGACATTTTCGCCTGTATTTCCACAGTATCGTAAATCTTTTTTTTTTTTTTTTTAAAGGCAACCCCCCACCAGATTTGCTCATTTAAGCCTCGTTTTTGATGTTACCAGTTCCTAATCATTTAAAACGTCAGAAAGAACATTGTTTCCGTTTTATTTTGGTTGCTGCGGGGGTTGGTAGAATGAGAGGATGGTTAACTGTGTATGTGCCAGACAGCATTGGGCTGAATCGAGACGTGGGAGAATTTATGCTGTGTGGACGAGAAAAAGAAAAAAAAAAGTGCTTGTATGCATGACCTGACAATTACAAAAAGTCGCATCCCTGGCAGTTTATATCTTAGAATGTATTACTAATGTCGTCATTGCTTACAAAAATGTCAGGGCAATCGAGATTAGACCATACAGGCTGTTACCACATCTTTGCCGGTCCTTTTTGTGTACTGATGAGACTGAAAGTGTTTTCATACCATCATGCCACGGTGAACGAGCCCTCGTGTAATAATTACATTTTATATTTTTCCTCTCAAATAATAGCTATATCAGTTATTTTACTTTGACATGTGTCTATCTGCTTAATTTGAAACGTTATGACAAATATAATATACACCAGTTATCCTCCTAGAGCTGTGACTTGAGGATGGGTTTACTGTCCAACAATCTTGTCTTGAAACTGATGGCAAGCACACACAGGTTGTTGAGCAGTGCCTCAGTCTTGCTCATATACAGGGGGGCGCTAAACCTCTGCAGGACATTCTCAAATGAGTTGTACAAACAGCAGACTAAAACGTGTTGTACTTTCTACACTTTTTAAAGCCATGTAGGAACACAAGTTCTCTCCCCCTTGAAACCTGCTTTAGTGTGTGAATAAAACACGAATAACCCTCCAATTTGTTGCCGTAGAAGGTTATAACTGTCATGCTCCTTGGTAGCTTAGGATGCAAAAATGAAAAAGTGAGATGCCTTTTTAAATTGCGTTTGTTATAACATATGGGAATATATATTGTGTAAACACATCTGTCTCGCTTAGTGAGATGTGAAAATATCTGTTGCTTAAATGTAAACCTATGTATACAGTCTAATTTCTCCCCACTGTCAAACCACATGCAGCTGGCAGTACTGTAACCCTGATACAATTTTCTTCCATGCTGTTAATGATATTCCCTCTACTGTCAAGTGTCTAATCCACTGTTCCCATCCCCATCGCCTCATCTGGCAAGTAGCTTTATCTGGGCACATCATTTCCGCGAGTCTGACTGGAATGGAAGTGTGTCCGCTGGTAATTGGATCACAGGCTGACTTTGTCCGGAGATCAGGGCCCCTAGGGGGGCTTCCCAGCCCAAGGAGCTCTGCACTCAGGCAGCTGTTAAAAGCGATTTAGGCTTTGGAGAGGGAGAAAAAAAAAGCTCCCAGGAAATGGTTTGGGAATGACGCTTTTATTCCAAAGCATTATTGACTTGGACCGGCACTGCTTCACAGGAAAGCACAGTGCCATAGCCCATTAGCCTTCGTGACTCAGTGGTTAAGGAGCCAGGACTGTAGTAGTGAAACTGAGGCCTGGAACAGCCAGGCTTATCAAGTTAGGTTTAACACACCTATATTTTGAGAACCGTTCATCCAAGATTGGTGAAACTTAATGGAGACTTTCACCAGCAGTAATTCTGAAGATTATCAGAATGTCATACTTTTTCAACTGTGTTTGACTGAGCGATTGAAGGAAATTTGTTGACACTTTGCATGGACACTAGTCTGTTACTAATTAAGGCTATATCTTGGAAACCACACATCAGATATGAAGGACATATTTTGGGAAGTAAATAGACAGAACCAAAAATTGTGAGTTCTGATACTCTCAATAACTTGTGCTAAAGAATGTCCATGGGAAATGTCATCACAATTGGATACAGTGCTAAAGAATGTCAGGTAACCTACAGCCTCCACTGTATCCTGGGGTTTAAGTGTAAACAAGGCTAGTAAAGGGGATTGTAAGGGCTAGTCCATGGTACTGCAGGGTTTGTAGGGAGGGCTTGGTGTAGAAGACTATTTGTGATGTTGAGGAACCAACAATTGTGAAGTTCAAACCTTGCATTGAAAAGTGAGAACTCTGTGAATCGTACTTTGTGTGGGGATTGTGATTGAGTCCCAGATACAAACACTGACAATATGGGTTATGTCAAGGTAATCTTCTGTCACTGTGCGATTATGGTGGGGAAAGGATTTGCCAAAATATTGCTGGTCCAACAGTGATGTACAGCTATGGCCAAATGTTTTGCATCACCTAGAATTTTAGAAAACTATATGAACATAAATGACATCTTTTATTTAACATCATCTAATCAAAGAAACTACAAAATGATATTGCAAAAGTCTACCAGAAGCCATAATAGTAGTATTTCATGTTAAATTTCGAAATGTTACATTTTTCATTTGATGTCGTTTTTTTGCTAAGTGTAAGGAAAACTACAAAGCGGTGTATAATTCAATATGTTAATGCAACATTATTCAGCAGGTTTCATTCGACTTTATGAAGCAAAATTAGTTAATTCTACAGGGTGCTGTAGCATTATTTGAGGAGAGGTGCGCAAGGTTGCGGTGGGTTCAAGTAGACTTGAATAATGGTCTTTGGTGGCTTCAGCTATGTAGTTACTCTAACAAACATTCATTGGGGAAGCTACCAGAAAGTTTAAATTCCACAAGCAGAACCAGGTCAGTTTTGAAGTGTCACTTGGCTCGCGTTCAGAAAGAACTGATGATGGCAGCAATCGACAACATCCTGTTTGGTTTGGTTTTGTAAAGGGGGAGGGCACTTTCAGGTAAGGGTTGGATTTTTGGGATTTCATTCCGATGATGGCAGGTCCCAAACAGAGCTCTGCATCCTGTCCTTTTAAGGGAATGGGGAGCTGGCTCACAGCCTGCTTTATGGGAAGTCGGTGACCCTTGGCGCTTGTTCCTGGGGAATTAGCTGTTTTGTCTGGCTTGCTGCTGGGGGGGAAAAAAGAGAGAGAGAGAGTACTTAGCTTTTTTTGTAAAGTTTATTTTTATTAATGGAGCTGAGAAATGTGAGTCCTGAAATGCTCCTGAGATGTTTTTAACTCGTGTGATAGATGACATAGCGTTCAGTGTGGGTGCCTGTGCATTGGTTTGGCCCCTGACATGAGCTCAGCTTAGGCCAGTAGTGTATAGATTAGGGAAGTCTTTGAGGGGAGCAGCTAGTGAGCTAATAGCTGCTCTTTAATCAATAGATTTCATCAAAACTGTACTGATAAGTATTAATGAGTAAGCAGCTTCAAGCGTCATTTGAATTGCTTTGTTACATGCCGCTGCTTTATGATTTTGGTATTCTGAGTGGTTCTCTTACATTGAGTTGTCATTTTTTTCTCTTATTCTACCTGGCTTTGAGCTTGTTTGAAAAAAGTGCCAGCATTCAACAGGGAAGTCAAAGACCTTATCCCTCACCTGATTGTCTGAGCTAAGGAAGGCTATTGTGATACCTTTAAAACTTTAGAAAGTGCACGATTTCTTGTTGAAAAATATCTTGCTGTGTGTTATTGATCTGCATTTGTGCAATTTGTCTGCTGTATAGTTTGTGTTAAGTACAATATACATGAAAGCATCAGTTCTGTTTATTTCTTGTGTAAGTGTAGTACAGTAGGCACATGGTAGGAGAATAATACAGTGAGTTATGCACAGTAGTCATGGCTAATACGTTTTGCTAGTCCCTTGGCTTTAATGCAATTTGACTATACCATGTTAAACCATGGAGTATTTAAGTCACACAGAGCCACAGTTGCCAAGTTTGTTGTTATTGAGTCGCGTTAATTTTTTGAGTCGCTGGTTTTCTTGTAATAGGTGACTTCAACAGTTAGAAATGGTTGTAGGAGTGGTTTTAGTGATTGACTGGTGTCAATGTATATGCAAATCATTAGAAAACAAATCTGGAATTTGTTTAAACACCCCGCTGCCCTCCCTCTGAAATAGGTTGGGCTTGTTTTGGGCTTGTTTGAAAGCCAGAGCCGCTGCACAGAATTTGGATCTGCAGTTCCATCCTGAAGGGAATTGCTTTAATGAATCAGATGACCAGTGTTTGTAAAGAAAGACCTTGCAGATCCCGTGTGGATGGAAACAGCTTTCTGAAGGACCGTATATACAGGGTGTAAAAGTGGCTGCTTTTTTTTTACGACTTCCCCCCAGGGCTCTGCTGTGTTTATCTTTTCTGAGTGTTTCAGTGCAGAGTCGAAACATGCAAAGCGTAATGACGCCTTTCTGTTGGATCCGGAACGATCAAACACGTGAATAGAACGTTGCAGTCAAGCGTTTTATTATTGAAGATCTTTTTAATTGTTAAACAACGTCACTTCCCTGTATTCACTTGTGCAGAAGAAGCCTCTCTTTATTACACATTGGTTTCTGTTCCTCTTAACAATGGAGTTTAGACAGTTCTGATGTCTTACTGGATATTGAAGGTGGTGACATTTTAAAGTGTTTTTACTGGATTTTTTTTTTAGTGCATTACCCGTAGTATATATTCATTTCTCTAAACCAAGATGAGTCACTTGCAGAAAAGCTGCAGCGCCTCTTTTTAAACAGTCAAGAGATTTTTGTGCACTTATCAAAAAAGCAGACCTTATTCACTGTCAACTTTGTTTTTCCATTAGAAATCGAGTAATCAACCAATCACCAGTAAGGATTTGTCAGAATTCTAGAACATCTTACCCAGTGTGTACAAAGAAGAAACTGCACCATTCTAAAGTTAAAAAGCCACAACACTATTTTTTTTATAGCACTCTTTGTATGCCTGACCCAACAAAGACTGTGTGAGAAATATACTCTTATGATTAAAGGTAGCCACTGAACACTTCCAAACATACAGTAGAGACTCAAGCTTCCCCCTTTAAATCAGATGTAATAAAAGTTCTTGGATTCCTTCTCAAATGTGTACCACACTTGTAAAATAACAAAAGCTCTAAAAAAAGATTTAGTGACAGATCTATTTCTGAAAATATCAAACCATTTTTTCCAGCTGGATGTATCCATCTTGTGGCATGCATTCTTCAGTAACTTTGATTACTTCAGATAGTCAAATATCAACATAGGTCATTTTCTACTATTTCCAGGTCATATGCTACTATGTGATAAATGCAAGGACAGCAATGTTCTGCCTGCTGATGCAATAATAATTGCCCTCACACCAATAAACAGTAGCTTTCTACCATTAGTAATTTGCAATTGTTCGGACTGAGGTATATATTGCTAAAGAAAGACTAGGGCGGTTCCCTCACATTATTGTATTTCTGAAGTGTGTGCTGTATGATGTTGAAGGAATGTTCAGTGGCCCTATTGCTGTAAAACAAAAGTAACAAGATTTTCCTAGACTTGGTCTGTAGTCAACAATAGGCTGTCGCCACATTTGTGCTTCACTTTCAGGAAACTTGTGAAATCACAATGACCTGAAATTGACTAGAGTATTACTGGCACAGCACATTTAGAAATCCTGCAAATTATTCAGCAATAACAATTGGCCATAGTTTGCGTTTGACACATTTTACTTTGTATGAATCTACACAATGAATCTGCAGTATATAGTATTGGTAGGTGTGCTGTATGTAATGACGAATGTCATACCTTGCACATCTTTTTGGTGCCCCTGTAGTTCACTGATCCATAATGAACAGCTGAACTTGTAAATCTGGAAATCATGCTTTTGGGCACATTCTGCAGACATGCCACCTCGAGTGGCAGCACATGGTGGCCCTACACCTTATAGACAATGTTGTGGCAGGTCTCTAAACCTGTAATCAGCTACAGCATGCTTGTCTGCTTGAAGCTGCTTGTAACAGTAACTTGTGTCTAGCTCTGAGTATCTGTGCATTTCCTGCTTGGAAGTGGCGCAGTTTGTTTTTCCTGCTGGATTTAAAGAGTGTCTCTGACGAGGGGGCAGCTGTGTGTTTTGGAGATTAGAGGTTGTGTGAACACACTGGGGCGCTGACAGGAGTCGAATGCCATGCATGTCTTCCTGTGTTGCATGATGAATAGTCTTTGCCTAGATTAACCCTTTAATTGGGGGATCCCAGATGTGACTAGCACTGCAATTGTGGATGGGGTGTGCACACTGTTAAATTGGATCATTTTACAGCTACAGTATCCCAGTCATGTTTCCATTTTGAACGATAATTTCATGGTCTGCGTTTACCATATACTTCCAGAGTTAGAAGTCTTGTCAACTCTCAAAGCTTACTTTAAGAACTTAACCTTTTCTTTTAAACAGATTATCTGTATTCTATAAATAACCACCTAGGATTAAAATATATTGGAGGCTCCTGTAGTTTGGAGTGTTTAGCTGGAGGATCAATGTCCATGAAACTTGCTTCAGACATTGTTTAGCAGATTGAAAGTATCAGGAAACATCTGCCCTCCTTCCTTTATCTACAGACATATGGCTCAGTGTTTACTTTCACTGGAGAATCTAGGAATATATGGATAAACTTATATATGGATACTGTCCAGCTGTATCTCACACTTGCATTGTACATGTACAGTACATATAAAGGGTGGTCAGTGTGTTGTGGTGATCTACAGTACAGGGTGTTCAGTGTGTCGTGGTGATCTACAGTACATATAAAGGGTGTTCAGTAGGTCGTGGTGATCTACAGTACATATAAAGGGTGTTCAGTGTGTCGTGGTGATCTACAGTACATATAAAGGGTGTTCAGTAGGTCGTGGTGATCTACAGTACATATAAAGGGTGTTCAGTAGGTCGTGGTGATCTACAGTACATATAAAGGGTGTTCAGTAGGTCGTGGTGATCTACAGTACATATAAAGGGTGTTCAGTAGGTCGTGGTGATCTACAGTACATATAAAGGGTGTTCAGTAGGTCGTGGTGATCTACAGTACATATAAAGGGTGTTCAGTAGGTCGTGGTGATCTACAGTACATATAAAGGGTGTTCAGTAGGTCGTGGTGATCTACAGTGCATATAAAGGGTGTTCAGTAGGTCGTGGTGATCTACAGTGCATATAAAGGGTGTTCAGTAGGTCGTGGTGATCTACAGTACATATAAAGGGTGTTCAGTAGGTCGTGGTGATCTACAGTGCATATAAAGGGTGTTCAGTAGGTCGTGGTGATCTACAGTACATATAAAGGGTGTTCAGTAGGTCGTGGTGATCTACAGTGCATATAAAGGGTGTTCAGTAGGTCGTGGTGATCTACAGTGCATATAAAGGGTGTTCAGTAGGTCGTGGTGATCTACAGTGCATATAAAGGGTGTTCAGTAGGTCGTGGTGATCTACAGTGCATATAAAGGGTGTTAAGTAGGTCGTGGTGATCTACTTTTTCATACCGATAGCTCTCATTTAGCATTTACATCCTTAGCAGGGTCTTTGTCTGTATAAACCTGTTGTGGGGTATACCACATTAGCACATCAAGTCAAGAGCATCCTGTATTCAAATTATGTGTAGAGATTAAATAGTTTTGAAATTTCCAAAATTGTCGGGCAATTTTAAAATCATTTTAAACTTGATAGAAGAATCCTTGTTTTGTATTAACTTTTAAATATCATAGTTTATTGCCTATTTGTTGTATATTCTGGTCTGTCCTTATTGCAATTTGTAGTTAGAAACTTTATGAAATGCTTCTTTGATTTGAAAATTGTACAACTCGCATTCAGATGGAAGCTGACCATTCATGTTGGACTATCTTTAGAAAGTTTGAACTAACTCTACACAAACATACCATGCCTTTGATAGCATTTACTTTGACAAATCTACACAGAATAAATAAAGGCAAATCTACGAAGAGGTACAGTAGTTTTTATTTGAGTGGTGTCCTTGAAAATCTCACAATTTCATATTTTCCTCATTTTGCTTAGTATTCCCATATTGTAGAAAAAAAGATATGGTGGAAAAACTTGATAACCCTCCAACATTACCTTTTTACCAGGAAACCCCTCATTTACATTATACGTGTTGTGAAACTTCCTGTTTATAGCATACATTTTAATACTAAAATAACATTTTCAAATCTAAGATGAACTTAAAGCTTCAAAAGAGACAGATCCCATTCTGGAGCTCCACAGCCTCTGTAGGGCTGGCACTACACCATGAATTAAGTGTGTTTTGTTTTGTTTTCTGTCTGTTCTTCCCAATTCTGCCCCACTGTCCTCCCCTTTCCCAGGCTACAAAGCAGTTCCTAGAGGAAATCAGCAAGTGGACGACGCAGCACAGAGTCTCCCCACTCTCCTGGAATGTGGCCGTCAAGTTCCTCATGGCCCGAAAGTTTGACGTCCTGAGAGCCATCGAACTGTTTCACTGCTACAGGGTAAGGGCTCTGTGTGGGTGTGAGCAGGACTGTGTGTGTGTATCTGCTTGGTGTGGGTGTGAGTGGGACTGGTGTGTGTGTCTGCTCGGTGTGGGTGTGAGTGGGAGTGGGTGTGTGTGTCTGCTCGGTGTGGGTGTGGGTGTGGCGAGTGGGTGTGTGTATCTGCTTGGTGTGGGTGTGAGCGGGAGTGGGTGTGTGTGTTTGCTCGGTGTGGGTGTGAGCGGGAGTGGGTGTGTGTGTATCTGCTTGGTGTGTGTGTGTATCTGCTTGGTGTGTGTGTGTGTATCTGCTCGGTGTGGGTGTGTGTATCTGCTCGGTGTGGGTGTGAGCGGGAGTGGGTGTGTGTGTATCTGCTCGGTGTGGGTGTGGGTGTGAGCTGGAGTGGGTGTGTGTATTTGCTCGGTGTGGGTGTGAGCGGGAGTGGGTGTGTGTATCTGCTCGGTGAGAGTGGGAGTGGGTGTGTGTGCTCGGTGTGGGTGTGAGCTGGAGTGGGTGTGTGTATTTGCTCGGTGTGGGTGTGAGCGGGAGTGGGTGTGTGTATCTGCTCGGTGTGAGTGGGAGTGGGTGTGTGTATCTGCTTAGTGTGGGTGTGAGCGGGAGTGGGTGTGTGTATCTGCTCGGTGTGGGAGTGGGTGTGTGTATCTGCTCGGTGTCAGTGGGAGTGGGTGTGTGTATCTGCTTGGTATGGGTGTGAGCGGGAGTGGGTGTGTGTATCTGCTCGGTGTGGGTGTGTGTATCTGCTCGGTGTGAGTGGGAGTGGGTGTGTGTATCTGCTCGGTGTGGGTGTGAGCGGGAGTGGGTGTGTGTATCTGCTCGGTGTGGGAGTGGGTGTGTGTATCTGCTCGGTGTCGGAGTGGGTGTGTGTATCTGCTCGGTGTGAGCGGGACTGGGAGTGTGTATCTGCTCGGTGTGGGTGTGGCGGAGTGGGTGTGGCGGAGTGGGTGTGTGTGTATCTGCACCACATTCACATTTGAAGTATTTTTAAATTCAGCACTATTGACTGTTTTAATAGTTCATTAAAGAATCAGTGTGTTCTTTGTCTTGACTTTAAAGTGATTGTAGCGAACAAAATAATTCCATATACCATACCTATTGTTCTATAGGCTTCAAATGTCCAGTTTTGAAAGAAACACATGTTCTCTTAAACAAGTATTTTTTCCAGTCAGCTGCTTTCCCTATTGACTTCACCTAGAAGACGCTACCGAAGTTAAATGACCTAGGAAATGCAAATGTATCAGACATCTAGAGACCTGTAAACTGAGAACTTTCTTTAACTTCGTGCAGTACCAGATATCCTGCTTTAAAATGAAAATGCATGTTTTCTTTAAAACCATGTTTCTTTTAAAACTGCACATTTGACACCTATGTAGAAAATGGTAGATCAAAAAACAGGTATTTTGTTAGCTATAAGAAAAGAAAATATTTGAGTAAGCCAATCACTTACAGAGCATACAACCCCTACCACGTCAGTTATAAGCTCATTTCTTCAGTCGTCTCATAAACAACACAGATGGTGTTTGTTTTTTGTCAGTAATTTCCATATCACAGGATACGCCTGCATGGTTTAAACCTCGCATGAGGAGGGCTGATTCACAATCATACAACATGATTATCCCAAAGCAAAGCAGCTGTGTCAACATGTCTATCTGTGTTTACAGAGACAGATCTGCAGGGTTATGTGGGATCACAGTACAGTATCTCCATTTCTCTTTATTACACAGCATTTCACTGAAGCTGGTATGCAAATATGTTTCTGACTAGATCTCTGCAGAGACGAGACAAGGATCAAGTTTTCTGCACTTCAGCATCTGCTCAAAAGTACAGACGATTGAATTTGTACACAGCCACATGTCTGTGGTGGTTACATTTTCTGAACAGTTTAGTTTTGTACCATTTTAAAATGCTGTTCCATTCAGAACATTGGTGCTAACAAAGGGCAAGGTTGTTTTTGTGTATAAGAGATGGCCAAAAATGAAATATTTAACAGAATCTTGAACCAGTCTGTTGCCACATTTAGCATTTTTTCCATTTGTATCAAATCCTATTTAGGCCTACATCAATTTAATGTAGTATTATTATTATTATTATTATTATTATTATTATTATTATTATTATTATTATTATTATTTAGTTATTTAGTAGATGCTTTTATCCAAAGCAACTTACAGAAATTAAACAAAATATAACAATATATAAATTAGTCTTAAATTGAAAAGAAAATAGAAAAAGAAAAACAAGGATACGGCGAGAAATGGCAGATGGAAAGACATAGCAGACATATAAAAGCAAATGAATTATAAAGATTTAAAATACAGAACGAACTAACTAATAAAAGAACATAACATAACACAGAAACACCCAGAACAGCCCCAAAACAGCCAGTGTCCTTTCCCGATGTTCTTACACGATTGCTGCACACGCTGCCGCTCACACCGGCAGGGAAGATGAATCCGTAGCAATCCTTCATCGGAGGCACTAGAAACAGGTGTGTGATGGACGCAGGTGAAAACAACTAATGTAAACAGCATCTTTAAACAATATATGTTAATATTATAGCATAACGCTAAACACCAAACTGAAGCCTGACACTGTTTAAAGGTGGTGCTCACATAGAAAAATTGATGCAGAATAGGAAAAATTGCTTTAAAATTAGAAAAATTGCCCAAGTGGGCCTACATATCATCACTTGTTAGGAAAATTCCCATAGACCCTTATCCCTTTTCTCAAGCACTTAACGCCTAAATATGGTACCATAATAATATACTTAGTTTTAAGGGACTGGACATAGAGAATAGCCTGTATTCACTCTTTGACAAGACCATTCCAAGCAGTGGTCAGAGCCAAGACAGGACACACCAAAAACTGTGATGTATTTCATTCTGTTTTCTAAACAGCCGTCTGTTTTGTTTGTAATGTCTTTGTGTAATTTGCTGCATTGTTGTTTACAGTAATGCGGCGCAGCATTTTGCACTGTTGTAATGCGCTCTGTCTCCCCTGTGCAGGAGACTCGTCTGAAGGAAGGAATCGTGAAGCTCAAACCACAGGAGGAGCCGCTGCGCTCGGAGCTGCTGAGCGGCAAGTTCACTGTGCTGGTGAGCCTCAGAGCTTTCTGAAGCGCAGAGCTTCAAACGCTGTGCTGACAATCTCTGTTATCAGGCTTATCAGTGTCACTACAGTAGTATCTGGATTCCTATTACCTGAATCAGTGTTCCAGTAGTCATTGATTGAAATGGTGTTCTAATCAGTTTAATCACCCGTCCAGCAATGGATTTCCAATAGCTAGTACATAGACGGCATGTAAATGAAAATAATGGTTGTCTAATTGTGTTACCTTGCCAGGATCCCCTCGATGGATACTTACCTGGTTAAAATAATATGAAATAGGGGAATAGAGTAGGTGTGTGTCTCGCTGTGTTGGAATATTATTTCAAGGTAGCCTGGTATTTTAAAATGAGGGTTGTGGTGACTCATCTGGTAAGGGCCATACAGGCAGGGGAGTCCATAACCTTGGGAAACCTTCATCTGTGGTCCCCATTCTGTAACATTGTTGCCCTCTGGTGATGAGAGTTGAGATTCATTTTGAATTCTCAGTGCTGTACTGCCTGCACTATCTGAAGAGGAAGGAGTACACGTGTAGACAGTAGCTGGTGTGGTTTGTTAACCCCTGTCGTACATGCGTTCCCCAGCACAGCCAAAGCTATTGGATTTGTTTGTAGCCTTGCATTCATTCCAGCTCGCTAGGGAACTAGCAAAATAGGTAATGGTATCAAAACTGAGGAGATCACAAAATACGTAAAACTACCAAAATGTAAAAGACATGGTGATACAATTGTTTAATATACTGTATTCAAAATGGCACATACAGTACTGTATGCTCAGAAATATTATTTACTTTTCATTTATTGTAATATACTGTTCACATAGAGTTCTGGAACAAAAAACATTTGTTAAAATTATCAGGAAAGAAAAGGCAAGCGCTTTATAGTGGACTTTCGGTAAGATATAGTATCAAATAAATAAATATTCTATTTAAGAAAACTGCATGCCCATAGTCCTGTCTTTGGTGCCAAATTGACTATTACAAGCATGGCATTTGGCTATGATATATAGTGGAATAAACTGCCTAGTATTGTAAAATACCCTGCCACTGGTGTGAAAATAAATCCTCCTTTTCTTTCCAAAGAGTGTTCGAGATCCATCCGGTGCCTCCATCGCCCTCTTCACAGCCAAGCTGCACCATCCCCACAAGATGGGGCACCATGTGGTCCTGCAGGCCTTGTTCTATCTGTTGGACCGAGCCGTGGAGAGGTAAGGGGGGGCCATCGTTGCAGAAGATCTGGAAGCTCATTTTGACTCATCAAGTACTGTTGAAGGATATGTAAGTTCCTAACCCGTATGTTGTTTGTTTCTGTTCTTGTTTAGCTTTGAAACCCAAAGGAATGGCCTGGTGTTTATATATGACATGGCTGGCTCCAATTACACTCACTTCGAACTGGATCTCAGTAAAAAGATCCTGAGCTTGTTGAAGGTAAGATGTGAGATTTACCTATTCTAGACACACATGACACCCATAATATCGTATGATGTGTGTCCATAGTACCTCTCTTTCCTCTGCTAACAAAGAGTTGATAAAACTAAAATACTGGATAATCAATACAGTGGTACAGGTGGTATATTTTATTAGATTTATTCCACAAGTTTTAGAAATGTTAATAGCAAGATGTTCTTGCATTCTTTTCATGCTAATCATCTTTGATTTGAAGAGATACTGGGTGCATTAAGAAAGTGAGCCGCTCAGAGCAGTGTGCTCATTCCACTCCTCCTGAGCAGCTCAGAGCTCTACAGAGCAGATTTCATCTGTGATCTGAGTGAGCGGAAAAATTCTCTCTCTGAGCCGCTTGGTTACTTAAACACACCCACTGTTTATTAGATTAAACGTTATATACAGACACTAGTTTCAAGACCTCAGAACTTTTGGAACAATGGGCTACAAATCTGAAAGTACACACAATATTCCATTCCATTGTTATGGCAGTGAATGATGTCAATTGACAGCCGCTGCAGTGACACAAAACTGAAGAAGCAACAAACTGTAAGTGGCATGTCTCTCCCTGGTGTCTGCAGGGTGCCTTCCCGGCCCGGCTGAAGAAGGTGTTTATTGTGGGGGCGCCTGTCTGGTTCAGAGTGCCCTACAACCTGCTGAGTCTGCTACTGAAGGAGAAGCTGCGCGAGAGGGTGAGGCAGGGAGGACAGGGCAGCTGGGGGTCTGCGGGGAAAGACGTTCCTCTGTGGACAGCCAGGCCCAACAAGATAAATACAATACAATGCAACATGGTTTTATACAGCTGTTTGTAGATTTAACACAAGGTTTACATGCCTAAAATCTGTGAAGCCAAAGTTACATACAAAAAAAACAATAACCTTCTCGAAAGCAGGCACAAATAAAACAAAACGACAAACCATACAGGCCATAACACCAACAGCTACCATACAAACAACCCTGAACTAAGAACAGCAATTCTATAGTCATCATCCAGAACTTCAAAACCCTCAATCAAATTTCTAAAGTAAAACTTATAAGAAACCAAGTCAGGTTAGCTAGCAGAAATGTTTGTCTACGTGACTTGGTTTTACCTTGTATGATATGAAAGTGCCATTAGGTTATTTTTCACGTGTTGATTCGCATTACCAGAAATAGTCCATATCATCCCTTATGGTTCGCTTCGTCCTTGTCTTGCACTCGACGGTCGTCTTGAAGTGACAGGAGAACACATGAAAAACAGCAGGAAAAAACCTTCTATTTTTGAGTGAATAACTGAACAGTGTTTTCTGAGCCAGCCTCATGTTAACTACTGTCTATTGAGTCACATCTTGTAGTAGCCAGGTTAGCACCCAGGCTTCCAGAGATGAGCGGCTAATGTGTTCGCTCACTTCGCTGCCCAAGATTAAGTCTTGCAAATGTACTTTCTGTGGCCTTGATACAATCCCCCTCGCTCCCCCAGGTTCAGATGGTGAAGATGGCTGACCTGCGGCAGCACATGC
Source organism: Acipenser oxyrinchus oxyrinchus (assembly GCA_030684275.1). Classification (NCBI taxonomy): domain Eukaryota; kingdom Metazoa; phylum Chordata; class Actinopteri; order Acipenseriformes; family Acipenseridae; genus Acipenser; species Acipenser oxyrinchus. Next base: position 9,761,362 of record CM060265.1, on the reverse strand, counting down.
CCCGTGACTGCCTTCCTGAGCACCTGGGTGGGGTGCTGGCTCTGGACCCCCTGGGCTGGAACCGGCAGCTGCTGGCTGGGCAGAACGGCCACGCAGACCCCCTGGATGAGCTGGTGGCAGTGCCCACAGGTCCGAGCCGCGAGGAGCCGTCCGTCCACACCCCTGGCCTGGAGTCCATGACCCTGCAGGAGCTGGTGGAGCATCTGAAGCTGGTGCCGCGCACTGGGATCTATGAGGAGTACGATGAGATCCGCCGTGAAGCCCCTCCTGGCACCTTCAACTGCGCCCTGTGAGTGTCACGCTGCAGTACATACTAAAGATATTTACATCAATTTGTCTTTAATATTTATTTTCTATAATTAAAAAACTCCAAAAACAGTATAAAGCCTTAAATAAGTGTTTCTGGTTGGGTGTCTTTTTTTTTAAATGTGTTCATTACAATTGAGGGTAAATGGCTTTGAAAATCTACAGTACTACACAGGCTTTCTCTAGATTTAAAGATATTTTTGCTCTCCTTTTGTATCACAAACCCTTGATACAGTATGAAGGGCGTTTAAGACCTGAAATAAGAGTAAAAGGAGGCCATGTGGTCCAGTGGTTAAAGAAAAGGGCTTGTAACCAGGAGGTCCCCGTTTCAAATCCCACCTCAGCCACTGACTCATTGTGTGACCCTGAGCAAGTCACTTAACCTCCTTGTGCTCCGTCTTTCGAGGGGAGACGTAATTGTAAGTGACTCTGCAGCTGATGCATAGTTCACACACCCTAGTCTTTGTAAGTCGCCTTGGATAAAGGCGTCTGCTAAAATAAACAAATAATAATAATAATAAAAAATAAAAAATAAAAGAATTCTCCCAATTTTCACCCCATTTACAAAATTTGACCCCTTTTTCACAAAATCAAAACAATTGCAGTTCTGATAAACCTGATAAACTACCTGATAAACTACCCCTATTCAAATCTAAAATATATGACCACATAGAGTAATTAAGGGCATTATCACATATAGAAGTTTGTTTCCAAATGAGTTAATTAAGAAGAAAATTAAATTAACTCAGTCCAAACAGGTAGGCATGATGCCCTGTTAAGTCTCTTATCATTTCCTCTCTGTTTTTTAATTTCATTTTATTTCTAGAGCTGCTTGTAACCAGGACAAGAATCGCTACGGGGACGTTCTCTGTCTGGACCAGACAAGAGTTCGACTGAAGACTGGAAGAAACGAGGTAAACCTTTAAGTCTTTGTGCTTGTGAAAGGTGGTGGATTATCTAAAGTCCTTTCCATTGAGCCTCAGAGCAAGGATAGCACAAACGGTGACATCACTATACCCAATGACAGTGCTGCTGTTAAAATATTCTTCTACAGTATAAACAGTTTGATTCTGTGATTGTAACTAACAAAAGAACTCCATACACCGTCTCAAACGTGTAGATTTTCTGAAAGGGAAGGCAAGCAAACGGAGAACTTCCTTTTACCTGGAGTAGTATCAGACGGTATGCTTTTAAAAGTACAAATTCCGTGTTAGGCCATCTTGTTTCTCTGCCTGACTGGTGCGATTTATGAAAGTATTTTGTCAGCTTCAACCGTTCTATATTGTTTTCTATGGTGAACTGTATAATTGATTATTATTGATGAGTGAAGTCTACCCTCGTATCTCTTTTTAGAGCTTGCTTTTTAATTGTATTTGCTTGTACCCGCAGAAGTCCGACTATATAAATGCCAGCTTCATGGACGGTTACAAGCAGAAAAATGCCTACATCGGTACTCAAGGTACGGACTCCTGTTTCAACATCTTTGTCATTAATTTGTAATTAAGTAAACCCAAACAGTTTGTTCTCCTAGTCTCTCATATTAGGGCCTATAGTATATCTCAGTGTCATGCAAGCATGAGCAACCCCTGCATCTTTTGCCACAACTGTTTTTACAGTGCCCACCCCTAGACCCTCTTAAAGGTGAGGTTATTTGTTCAATTTTAATCCATCCTGTGACTGCCAGTATTTATCTGCTTTTATTGTCATATAGCTTGCCTTTAAGTTTGGCAAAACCATATTAAGTGGTATAACTGTTTGGTATTTGGAGTTCTAGCCAGTTTGTCGGGTAAGTGGAGGATGGAGATATAGTGGAATGTAGCTAACGAATTTAAATGAAAGAGATATATATATATATATATATATATATATATATATATATATATATATATATATATATATATATATATATATATATATATATATATATACACACAGTACTGTGCAAAAGTTTTAGGCAGATGTGAAAAAATGCTGTAAAGTAAGAATGCTTTCAAAAATAGACATGTTAATAGTTTATATTTATCAGTTAACAAAATGCAAAGTGAGTGAACAGAAGAAAAATCTACATCAAATCAATATTTGGTGTGACCACCCTTTGCCTTCAAAACAGCATCAATTCTTCTAGGTACACTTGCACACAGTTTTTGAAGGAACTCGGCAGTTAGGTTGGCCCAAACATCTTGAAGAACTAACCACAGTTCTTCTGTGGATTTAGGCAGCCTCAGTTGCTTCTCTCTCTTCATGTAATCCCAGACAGGCTCGATGATGTTGAGATCAGGGCTCTGTGGAGGCCATACCATCACTTCCAGGACTCCTTGTTCTTCCTTACGCTGAAGATAGTTCTTAATGACTTTCGCTGTATGTTTGGGGTCGTTGTCATGCTGCAGAATAAATTTGGGGCCAATCAGATGCCTCCCTGATGGTATTGCATGATGGATAAGTATCTGCCTGTACTTCTCAGCATTGAGGAGACCATTAATTCTGACCAAATCCCCAACTCCATTTGCAGAAATGCAGCCCCAAACTTGCAAAGAACCTCCACCATGCTTCACTGTTGCCTGCAGACACTCATTAGGTATGCCGCTCTCCAGCCCTTGGCGAACAAACTGCCTTCTGCTACAGCCAAATATTTCAAATTTTTGACTCATCAGTCCAGAGCACCTGCTGCCATTTTTCTGCACCCCAGTTCCTGTGTTTTGTGCAGAGTTGAGTCGCTGGCCTTGTTTCCACGTCGGAGGTATGGCTTTTGGCCTAAGTCTTCCATGAAGGCCACTTCTGACCAGACTTCTCCGGACAGTAGATGGGTGTACCAGGGTCCCACTGTTTTCTGCCAATTCTGAGCTGATGGCACTGCTGGACATCTTCCGATTGCAAAGGGAAGTAAGCATGATGTGTCTTTCATCTGCTGCAGTAAGTTTCCTTGGCCGACCACTGCGTCTATGGTCCTCAACGTTGCCCGTTTCTTTGTGCTTCTTCAAAGAGCTTGGACAGCACATCTGGAAACCCCTGTCTGCCTTGAAATTTCTGCCTGGGAGAGACCTTGCTGATGCAGTATAACTACCTTGTGTCTTGTTGCTGTGCTCAGTCTTGCCATGGTGTATGACTTTTGACAGTAAACTGTCTTCAGCAACCTCACCTTGTTAGCTGAGTTTGGCTGTTCCTCACCCAGTTTTATTCCTCCTACACAGCTGTTTCTGTTTCAGTTAATGATTGTGTTTCAACCTACATATTGAATTGATGATCATTAGCACCAGTTTGGTATAATTGTTTAATCATACACCTGACTATATGCCTACAAAATCCCTGACTTTGTGCAAGTGTACCTAGAAGAATTGATGCTGGTGGTCACACCAAATATGGATTTGATTTAGATTTTTCTTCTGTTCACTCACTTTGCATTTAGTTAATTGATAAATATAATCTATTAACATGTCTATTTTTGAAAGCATTCTTACTTTACAGCATTTTTTCACACCTGCCTAAAACTTTTGCACAGTACTGTATATATATATATATATATATATATATATATATATATATATATATATTGAAGTCTCTGTAAAGCTACCTGGTTCTAAAATAGTCCATATAATTGTTAACTTTTTAATTGATGTCTGAATTGCTCATTCCTTTTTCCTATAACTGTATCATTAGTCTTCAGTTTCCATTCATTTGGTGGTGTTCTTACTGTTAGAAAGGAAGATTCTACTCAAGTTTGAACATGTTTTACCTGTTACCAGGACAGAACGTTTCAATTTCGGAGCACGTGCTGCCAAGTGGGTGTTCCTTTTTCTTTTTCTTTCATATTTCAATGCCCACATTGTAGCAGTGTTGTGAGCAGCTTCGCCAAGCTTTGAATTCAAAGTCCCCCTCCTCAATCTTTGTTTAATTAAAATTGTCATCATAAGTTAATGGTTAATTACGAGTGATATAAACAAAAAGCACAATGGTTCATCGTGGAGGAACGAAAAAATTAAAAATGGTTTGAGTAAGACATTAGTTGTTTGTCTCCCCTTATTTTTGCTTTACCAGCTTAGAATCAGTGTGTAGCCACTCTTAATGTCACAGAAGCTTCTGGGTTGTTCAGAAGAGGCAATGCAGAGTGACAACAGATTTTGGATCATATTTGAACATAATGTATAAAATGGCACCCAATCCCAATCCTAATGCACTGATAGAGGTTCATATGAAAATATGGATCTGAAGAGTAATATATATCCCCTCTAGGATGCTTATCCCCAGTGATATATTGGAGACACCAGTATGTGTGTATGTCCCACTTTAGAGTTTTATGCCACAGAACTGCTCATCCAATTACAGTAAAGTGAATCTTGGTTAGGACAGGTAATTGGGAGTCTAGGGTTTTAAGGAGCAGCTGGTCTTTATTAACACATTTTTATTTATATCTAGAGAACCAGTTATCCAGTTTTGGTAAAACTTGTTAACTAGATTCTTTACCACAAAAATCTGTGATATATTGAGAAGCTTGTCTGTCTGTATGAACAACTTTTTTTGTTATACTGAGAGATTTGTATTTCCAGCCGTGGTGTGGGATGTATTTTACAAACGTGTTTGCATCTTCTCATTTCCAGAGGTGTTCAAAATGTGTGCCTTTATATAAACATAGCAACAAAGAGGCTGTCGGGCCCCCCCGCTCCCCTCTGAGTCTGAGTCTCTGTCTCTCTAGGACCCCTGGAAAACACTTATCCTGATTTCTGGAGGATGATTTGGGAGCAGAACGTGTTAGTCATCGTCATGACCACCAGGTACTTGCAAAAAAAAAAAAAAAAAAATGGAATATTTTAAATGAAATAAAAAATTTAAAGTGCAACACAGTGAGAGGAACCTTAAATCCTGGTCTGCAACTTGCAGTAGAACAGAGAACCCCAGGTACTTAAGAATAGGTACTACAGTTGAGCAGCTGAGTTTATTACAATCGCACTATTAATTAAGCGAAAGGGTGAGAGGGGAGTTGAACATTTTCACAAGGAAACATGCTCTTGGCAGTGTGTGCGTTATGTGGATGGTTAACAGTGAGTTAGAGACGGACTGCTGTATCGTTTTAGATTGGAAAGCTGGAGAAGATAAAGAATTATATAATTTAGTATATGCTTGTGGGCTGGACGTTTACTATATGTCTGTATTGCATGGTGCCTTCACAATACAACAACATTGTAAAGGGTGGGTACTGAGAGACAGTAAATTCACCATTTAGAAAAATTCCAAGTGGGATCTGTCTGAAAACTACTTGACTGGGACTTTTTAGAAATAGCTAAATGGAGACGCATCTAAACGGGTGATTAAGTGAGTGTCTCTGCCTCATTCTTCCTGTGTTTAGGACAGACGAAGGAGGGCGGAAGAAGTGCGGTCAGTACTGGCCCCTGGAGATGAACGGACAAGAGGTGTACGGCCATATTGCAGTGGTGAACCAGAGAGTGGACAACCACAGCCACTATAACCTGACCACTCTGGAGCTGCACAACACAGAAGTGAGTGAGCGACTTGTAAAGATCCATACCGAATGAAACTGAGCGAGTGCAGAGCAGCAAAAGCACTGCCAACCAGGATCTGCATTGCACAATGCATGTGAATATGGCTTTCCAAAACTCTCAACAGGCATATTTGTCTGAGTAAATCTGATACAGTGGACTGGAGCACAGGCATGCACAGGGAGTCTGTTGTACCTGCCTCGAATTCCACAATGATTGATGAAGGAGTAAAAGCAGTTTAAGCTCCAATCAATGGTCCCCTCTAGGGGCATGGGTTAGAATCTGGCTTTGGTTACAAGTAGACTATAGGCCACATAACATAAGCAGCTCAACCTGACAGTATCAGCTTGAGCCCACAGACTAAATGGCAGGGGCCATCATTGATAGTGCCGTTCTGTTTCGTGTTTTTTGTTTTAATAACATACTGTTGACTCTAGATATCTACATATATAAAGATAAAGATTAGAGGTGCTATCCTTTAGATATGCCCACCTATGCAAAATGCATAACTGTTTGATTCATAAATATGTTTTACATGTACAGTACATACCGTGAATGCAGGTCATGGAGATTTATATATTTTACAAAATATTATATTTTTGTCTTCCTATTGTCAGTTAAATATTAAATATTAAATTGAAAAAGCACTTGTAAAACTGCAAGATATCACTGGTACAAAATAAATACATCTTTTAATTCCTGCAGAGAATGTGAAACATCAGCACTGTTTAAATCCTTACAGTTGCGCTCAGACTAGAGAGACTCCTGAGCTTTGCTTGAGATGTTGGTTTCCCCTGTTTTATTGTGGTGTGAGTGAAGCGCTTCCTTGGTTCGGTTTCCCCTTGCAGACCTGTGAGCAGCGACAGGTGACCCACTGCCAGTACCTGAGCTGGCCAGATTATGGGGTACCGAGCTCAGCCGGAACACTCCTAGACTTCTTGGGCGTCGTGAAGCAGCAACAGAAGCAGGCGGTCAAGGCCCTGGGCCCTCCATGGAAGGGCCATCCAGCAGGGCCACCTATAGTTGTCCACTGCAGTGCTGGAATCGGCAGAACAGGTACCATCAGTACTGTAAGGGTTGGGCCATTGAATAATTTACTCTCCAATTTAGACACTTTGTGAGTAAAATGTATTTTGGGTGAGTAAAATACAATATTATCTTAGTCATGCATATTTGCAATAAATACTATACATACTTTTAATGCAAACATTTGGGGTATGCATTAACTTCCAATGCTGCAATTGGAATATACTTAACAAAAGACCTGCATGGACATACTATATATTTCTAGCTAGCTTTCACTTTTCACTTTTTATATACTGTATGAGATTATTGTTTTTGGTTACTTTCAGTTTTTTCTGTCACAATATGTATAGTAACTGTTAGTTCTACATTGTGTTGTACTTGCACACTTCAATTGTACTTTCTTTCCTTTGCTGTCTTTGCACATTCTCTCATTTTTTAAGTGTGATTTTTAGCTATTGATAGTCAAGCAACACAAGTGGTAGAATTTCGTGCACAATGAAGGTCCAGTATGTAGCTTCTATGGCTTGAGTTTAATGAAGCTCCCTGTCCCTATCCCCTCCAGGTACTCTGTGTGCTCTGGATATCTGCCTGTCCCAGCTGCAGGATGTGGGAACCCTCAACATTTACCAGACAGTACGGCGAATGAGGACTCAGCGTGCTTTCAGCATCCAGACCAGCGACCAGTACTACTTCTGCTACACCTCCATCCTGGAGCACACCCAGCGACAGGGGGCCCTCACAGCCAATCAGTAAGGACTCCCACCACCCCACACCCCCGAGCGCTGGACCAATCACAGGCAACAGAGACTGACCAAATCACTCCCTCTCTGGCAGAGCCACGAATGGGCAGACCAATCATGTTTCAGACTAAGCAAAATGTGTGAGTCCCCTAACCAAAAAAAAAACAAACGCCATCAGCCAGTTGTAACAGCAGGAGCAACTCATTTATGGGACACCCTTCATTGAATAGAAAAGTAAACCAGTCTTGCCTTTTGAAATAGGACTCGGACATGCAGCTCAGCAAACTGTCCTGGCTATTGTGCATTGATACAGAATGTTGTGAAGATTATTGTTCACTTTTGTTGTTTATTGTTGAAATGTTCATCTTTGTGACTAACAGGCTCACTCTATACTATGACATCCCAGACAAATCCCTAGAACCAGAATACTAAAGAATAAGAAACCTGGCTATATACAGTATGGTATGATTAAGGTTTCTTAACATGCGGGAACAATTAACTGCTACAGCAAAAGATGTTGCAAAATAGCAGTCATTGACAGCTACTGCATGAAAGAACCACACAAAACTATTGTTGTATGGGTGGCTTTAATTTAACAGTCAGAAGCCACTATTACAAGTTATTAGACGTCACTTTCTGGGTTTATTATCTTTCAACAGAAAATCTCATACATCTGCACTAAACTTGTAGTTACTCTTTTGTGGTTTGACTCGGTGTGCTGTGAATGACACTAGAGAAAGGATGGAAATGAAACTTGAACCCATTGCACTGCAATTGAATTCAATCTTAATGAGTACTTTCGAATGTATTGGGTAAATATCTGGCATTTTTAAGCTTGCCGTAAAGATTTGAAGAGTTACAGAACACCCAGCAAAGGGAATGTGTTTCTTGTAAACTCCAGGGAGTTCTGTAACACTCTAAATGGACGGCTGTGAAATGGGACTCCTTATTTCCATCCCTGCTATAGTAATTTGCTGCTGTTGTAAACGAACCAGTCTTGTAAAGCTTTGTAAAGTTTCCTAACTCCCTATACCTGTTTGTATTCCTCCCAGACCCTCCTCTTGTATATTCATCCCTGTTTGTATCCCTCCCAGACCCTCCTCTTGTGTTTTCATCCTGTTTGTATCCCTCCCAGACCCTCCTCTTGTGTTTTCATCCCCGTTTGTATCCCTCCCAGACCCTCCTCTTGTGTTTTCATCCTGTTTGTATCCCTCCCAGACCCTCCTCTTGTGTTTTCATCCTGTTTGTATCCCTCCCAGACCCTCCTCTTGTGTTTTCATCCCCGTTTGTATCCCTCCCAGACCCCCAGATCCCTCCCAGACCCTCCTCGTGTTTTCATCCCCCTGTTTGTATCCCTCCCTTGTGTTTTCAAATCCCAGCCACACTCAAGATGTGGTGCCTCCACACCAATGCCAGTCTTGCCTGTAGAAACTAAGTAATGAACTTGTTTTATGAAGGACTGAGGGGCTGTTGAAAATGCAGTTTTTATCCCATGTCTACATTTGTAGGATTGCTCATGTTCAAAAGAGGTGGGACTGAAGCAAGTTCAGGCTCCCACAGTCACACTGGGTCAGAGGTGTGAATTTCAGATAAGCCTGGCTTTGCTGTTAAAGGCTGTGTTAGACCACCATCAGTGACTCTATTGTCAAAAGCCTTGATATTAGCCTGAATTATATATACAGTCTGCAAAAGTGTTTTAATGCGAACATTTACTTTTACAATGTAACATTAGTACCCCTTTATAATAAGTGTGAGTAATTGTAATTATGTATGAACTTGCACATGGTTTCTTAGTGAATTCATATTGAATTCATATCAAGTACATTCCTTTTCATGACCAGTTCCATACTCCACCATAAAATGATTTTATTGTGAAAAGAAATGTAGTTTTCAAGTGTGACCAGTTTCTTTTTGCTTTTGTTTTAAAATAATACAATATTTTAGTTTATATATATATATATATATATATATATATATATATATATATATATATATATGATTCTATTGTGAAATATCTTCAGGAAGGTCTGTTTTATATAGCTTTATTATTATTATATATATATAGCCACAGTATTTTATATTTTACCATGTTCAATTGAGACTTTAACAATAAATACTGTAGAATTAAACTTATTTCCTCCCATGTTTCAATTCCACGGTATTCAAACTTGAATCTCATTTTAAGAGTCTATAAAGGGAGATGGCTACATTCCAATTAAAAAAACATGCCTTTACTTTGTGGTATGGTGAATACCTTTTATGTCTCCCCAGCTAATGCAGACTCCAATAGATATTGTACCTCCAGCAGGTGTGATATGCATTATAATAATCTAATATCGATATATTTACTTTAATAATATAATTGTTTTAAAACAACTGATGAATGGATATTACTTCCTCCATTTAAAGTGTGGAATAATTTAGGCATATTCAATATATATATTTGTGAAATCTCATAGGAAGGGGGTTAGGTAACGCAATGGGATTCCCTTTCTGAAGCCTGGCTTAATTCACAGGTACATTCTATAGTTTTGATTCAGCTCCTTGGTGCACTGAAGTCTCCATGCAATTATCAGGCTCTGTTGAGACCCAGGACATACTGCTGCATGTTTGGAACCAGACATATGCAACAAGTATCTACAGTATTTACTTTTGTTCTCCATTTGCAGTGTCCTTTTCCACAATGTCCTAGATCCCCAAATGCTGTTGCTTGTTGGATAAGAGATTCACTAGACTGAACTGAAAATCAATATACACGGAATGCTCACAGAAGTGAAGCATCTCCCTTAGAGTGGATATCTTTCAATGTCATTTCAATTGCTTTTTTACATTTCCCTGTCTAGTGTTTGCAGTCATTCCGAGTTGTTCTGTCGCTCCAATGTGTAATTATCATGTTCCTCTAATCTGTCTTTACCTGTCAGGTGACAATCTGACCTTCCAGCTCTCCTAACCCTACTGTTTCTATATGTACCATATACCATATATGTATGTAGGTAGGGCTGGCAGAGTTGAGATGTCATATTGTCCCATGATTTGAAAGTGAGGAAGGCTGTTCAATCCTGACACTAAGGATATGCCAGACAAGCTCACAGCAACTCAAAGCCAGGTAAAGATAGATGTAGAGGCATTGGAGAAACAGACCCCACAACGAGTAGAAATTGTTGCAAACTCCAGATGAGTCCAGCAATGCACAATTGCATTTGAAGCGACCTGGAGTTTTCATGTTTTTCTATTAATGTGTATTTTTACAGTGTAGTGCAGTAATAAAAAAGCAACATATCTGATTTGAATATGACGGACGGTGATGACACAGTGCTGAGTGTAGGCTCGCTGTGGTTCTTTTATTTTCACTGTGACTCGGGTGAAGCCCTTTCAGCCGCTCACAACACTAACAGTTTGAGGGAATTCATTGGTTTCCTGCCCCCGTTCACCTCCTGTGGTAAACCTGGCCCCACATAGAACAAAATGACTAACTTTACTGAAAGTCAGAACTAAGGTCTGGACAACAAATAATATGAATAACTTTCAGTTCGCATTGTATTTCCTTGGTCATTTTCATTGACTCAAAGTGTAAGTGTAAACAGATATGCTGAGAATAAGTCATAGAAACTTAGAACTTCCTTTAACCAAAAAATAATGCCACCGGTCAAGCAGAAAATACATGTTTGCTATAGCATGTGTTTATTTAAAAACTGCACATTTGAGAACTATGTACAATTTATGAAAGTATTATGTTAGCTATAATTTACTTGAACATTTTAATTTCAAAACTCAGAACATGGATTGTTTAGTTCACTTTGTCATGTTGGTATCCAATCATGAATTCCGGTTTAATTCAAAATTATAGTGCTTGTTGGCTTTTTGACATTATAGACATTACTTATTTAATTGTACTGTAGCCCTGATGTAGATGTAGTTTTAATTGTGGACTTGCAAAACACTCGTCGACAAACCCTTCTATTCCTGATGTTTTAATCGTTATTTATAATTTGGGAATATCCCATAAGGACAGACATTTACTCTGCATTACTGTACTTTAAGTGTGCAGAAGTATGCTTGAAGTGCATTCTGAGGACAGTGTTGCTGGATACTGCATTGTACCAGTAACATAAATATGCCTTGGAATTGTGTTAAGCATATATTTTTAATATAAACATTTCTTTGATGTTGGTATTTTTCAAGTGGAGCATCAAAGGAGGTGGAGCTCACAATCGGGTGAAGAAAAAACACATATACCCTTTTAAAAGAAGACGCATTATATTAATTGGCCACCAGGTGGCACCAGTTGCTAATATAAATTCCAGTGGTGTAAGCCCTGATGCAGATTTTTTTTTTTTTCAGAATTCTTTATTCAGGTATTCAGTACTGTTTAAGCATGTATGTCTTGTGCCAAATTCATAGATGAATTCTAGAAACCAATTTACATGAAGAAAGTAAATGCTGTGTTAAAAACTCAAAATTACTAAACAGTGAAACAAACTGTAACAAAACAAACACTTTACTGATTTTTTTTGGCTGGTGTCTTTGGTTTAGTTTCAACATTTTCGACTGGTTTCACAGAGTCCGGCTGTCACTAAACTTGAACTACCTTGCCCAGCAGCCAGTTCACCATTAAAAAATCTGTGCGATTCTGAGAAACCAGCCTTTTGGGAAAAGCTAAACATTGAAAAATGGCATTCTATTGACAACTTGTGTGTTTATTTACTGTATATATTCATTTGGCTAAAAAAATGGGGATTGGCTATTTCTTTGTCAATTCAGTTTTCAAATTATAATGGAAACTCCTATATTTGCATAATAAATAAGCTTAGCTATGCTGCAACTAAAAGTGTTTTTGTGGTAATCTAGTGTATTTCTTTATGAGAAAAGGTTATGCAATAAAAAAACAGATCCAAGGAGAGTTATGATTTTAAAAACAAATGCCTTAATTGTATGCCACATAAACCTCATTGTAAGCTATTAGTGATCCGGTGATCTTGGGCACTCAAGTGAAGTGGCTTCTTTCTTTAGGGCCAGTATGATATGCCAGCGATGCTGACTGTATAACAAAAAGAGGCGTGGAGATCGAGCAAAGTTGGTAGCCTTTCACCATCTACAGCATCTGCATGGACCTATGCTGTTTAAACCACTTGCATTGATGTTGCTCTGTTTATTACTGTTCTTTATTTTGTATCCAGTTGCAATCATTGTATTCCTTTCTGTTCTCCAGTGCAAAGTAATGTACTATTTATTTTTATGTCAATAAAAACAGTATACCTTTCGTCACATTTCTGTTTATTTATTTGTTCATGCTTATTCAGTTTCTTGTCTCGTTTTCTTGCCTTGTGACTCGTTCCCTATTCCAAACTGCTGCAGCCGCCGGTTCCGTCTAAAATCTACAATCCAATCTGCGATGTTATTCAGCAGTCAAATGTATCACGTTTTTCTATAATTGCCATCTACACACTGAACATCACTGAGCAGAACCATCTACACACTGAACATCACTGAGCAGAACCATCTACACACTGAACATCACTGAGCAGAACCATCTACACACTGAACATCACTGAACAGAACCATCTAGACACTGAACATCACTGAGCAGAACCATCTACACACTGAACATCACTGAACAGAACCATCTACACACTGAACATCACTGAACCATCTACACACTGAACATCACTGAGCAGAACCATCTACACACTGAACATCACTGAACAGAACCATCTACACACTGAACATCACTAAACAGAACCTTCTACACACTGAACATCACTGAGCAGAACCATCTACACACTGAACATCACTGAACCATCTACACACTGAACATCACTGAACCATCTACACACTGAACATCACTGAACCATCTACACACTGAACATCACTGAACCATCTACACACTGAACATCACTGAGCAGAACCATCTACACACTGAACATCACTGAGCAGAACCATCTTCACACTGAACATCACTGAACAGAACCATCTACACACTGAACATCACTGAGCAGAACCATCTACACACTGAACATCACTGAACCATCTACACACTGAACATCACTGAACAGAACCATCTACACACTGAACATCACTGAGCAGAACCATCTACACACTGAACGTCACTGAACAGAACCATCTACACACTGAACATCACTGAAAAGAACCATCTACACACTGAACATCACTGAACAGAACCATCTACACACTGAACATCACTGAACCATATACACGCTGAACATCATTGAGCAGAACCATCTACACACTGAACAAAATCATCTACACACTGAACCAAATACACACTGAACATCACTGAGCAGAACCATCTACACACTGAACATCACTAAACAGAACCATCTACACACTGAACATCACTGAAAAGAACCATCTACACACTGAACATCACTGAACAGAACCATCTACACACTGAACGCTGAACTAACTACACACTGAACATCACTGAGCAGAACCATCTAGACACTGAACATCACTGAACTGAACCATCTACACACTGAACAACACTGAACAGAACCATCTACACACTGAACATCACTGAGCAGAACCATCTACACACTGAACATCACTGAAGAAAACCATCTACACACTGAACATCACTGAACCATCTACACACTGAACATCACTGAGCAGAACCATCTACACACTGAACATCACTAAACAGAACCATCTACACACTGAACATCACTGAACAGAACCATCTACACACTGAACATCACTGAACCATCTACACACTGAACATCACTGAACAGAACCATCTACACACTGAACATCACTGAACAGAACCATCTACACACTGAACATCACTGAGCAGAACCATCTACACACTGAACATCACTGAGCAGAACCATCTACACACTGAACATCACTGAACCATCTACACACTGAACATCACTGAGCAGAACCATCTACACACTGAACATCACTGAACAGAACCATCTACACACTGAACATCACTGAACCATCTACACACTGAACATCACTGAGCAGAACCATCTATACACTGAACATCACTGAACCATCTACACACTGAACATCACTGAGCAGAACCATCTACACACTGAACATCACTGAACCATCTACACACTGAACATCACTGAACCATCTACACACTGAACATCACTGAGCAAGACCATCTACACACTGAACATCACTGAGCAGAACCATCTACACACTGAACATCACTGATCCATCTACACACTGAACATCACTGAACCATCTACACACTGAACATCACTGAACATCACTGAACCATCTACACACTGAACATCACTGAGCAGAACCATCTACACACTGAACATCACTGAACCATCTACACACTGAACATCACTGAGCAGAACCATCTACACACTGAACATCACTGAACCATCTACACACTGAACATCACTGAACCATCTACACACTGAACATCACTGAGCAGGACCATCTACACACTGAACATCACTGAGCAGAACCATCTACACACTGAACATCACTGATCCATCTACACACTGAACATCACTGAACCATCTACACACTGAACATCACTGAACCATCTACACACTGAACATCACTGAACCATCTACACACTGAACATCACTGAGCAGAACCATCTACACACTGAACATCACTGAACAGAACCATCTACACACTGAACATCACTGAACCATCTACACACTGAACATCACTGAACCATCTACACACTCAACATCACTGAGCAGAACCATCTACACACTGAACATCACTGAACAGAACCATCTATACACTGAACATCACTGAACCATCTACACACTGAACATCACTGAGCAGAACCATCTACACACTGAACATCACTGAACCATCTACACACTGAACATCACTGAGCAGAACCATCTACACACTGAACATCACTGAACCATCTACACACTGAACATCACTGAACCATCTACACACTGAACATCACTGAGCAGGACCATCTACACACTGAACATCACTGAGCAGAACCATCTACACACTGAACATCACTGATCCATCTACACACTGAACATCACTGAACCATCTACACACTCAACATCACTGAACATCACTGAACCATCTACACACTGAACATCACTGAGCAGAACCATCTACACACTGAACATCACTGAACCATCTACACACTGAACATCACTGAGCAGAACCATCTACACAATGAACATCACTTAACTAGAGCCTTAACTGAACTGATAATTTGCTTAATTAGACCTTTTTAATTGTTTTCAGCTCTGAAACAGTTGTGGAGTTCAAGATACTTATAAAATGTTACAGATAACTTGAAATCGGCAACTAGGATTCTACAGGCATTATAAAATGACATTTGAAGTTACTTACTTTAATGGGAAACATCAGGGGATACAGTAGGCGGGACAAATTGTCTTTACCTGCCTTCACCTGGATACTTATCAAGCTCACTTTGTCAGCCTCAATCTGCGAAGTGGAAATAAAACCACCACCAAATATGAACTACGAACAACTGTCAATCTCTAACTGATATAAGCTAGCATGTTAGGAGTTCAGATCAGTACTAAGGTGTGTTTGCAGAGCTGTGAGCCAGTATCATTGTGCAGAACTTTCTCCAATGGGTTACCACATACATTGTCTTAAAAGTTAACATAAATCTATATATTACAACAATGGAGCAATACAAATAAACAATGGCAAAGTACACTGGATTTTAGCTTCATTACTATATCATTGTGCTTATGACTGAATATGCAATGTTCCTTAAAATACACCTCCAAAAGCACCGCATACTGAAATAGCTCACTTACAATGGGGAAAATCACACCCAAATAAGAGACTTAAACACGTAAGGAAAATATGTGTGCTTACTACAAGAGATAGGTGTTTATCAAAGTAAAGGGCAAATTCCACCAATCGTCCCTCATTAAATTAACAAGCACCAAAAAAATGAATGTATCATTAAAATACTGTGTCTCTCTTGCAGTCAAGTGGAAAAGACAAGTTATGAAGATGATGGATTCTGGATATTTCTAATGTACCCCTTATGTAATGTTTAAATAATTGATGGCTATTCATGAAATTGTTCTAGAGTTCAATTGGGCCTATTCACAAAATGTTTTAAAGAATGGTTTTAAGGACTATTTTAGATTAAACACTGCTTTGAAACACGAAACTAGACAAATAAACCTTCTCTAAAACATTTGAAAAAGGTTTAATAATCTTGACTGAATTCACCAAAATGGGCTTAAAAACCTTAACAACATTTCTTAAACCATTCCTTACACTTTTGTGAAAGAAGCCAGCACTGTTAACCACAGATCAGTATACAGAGCATCATATAGATAAGAAATGCTAACCCTATGGCAAAACTGATAGACTAAACAGATACATTGTCATTGAAACGTTTTTTTAAGGCCACCTCAGTACAAAGAGCAAAGACCCTGGCTTTTCCTGTGGCTATACTATACATTTTTTTTAACTATGCTTTACCATTACCTATCTGTGCTTTACAATGATCACTTACTATGCTTTCACTGTACTTAATTACATCAGCTGGTAAACATGGTTAAGTATACAAAACACAATTAATAATATATTAAAACAGGTAAGAAATGTCAGGTCACTTACTTTATCAAAAGTTTAACTGTTAATCAGCAGTGTGGTATGTTCAATTGAACTAAACACACAGCTTTTACAAACAGCAGCATAAAGCCTCTTGGCAGACAACAGACCGCTGTAATTTGATTTAAAGGGTCTATAATGTTGATTGACAGATTGCAAATTGAGTAAACCAGTTTAATAGTCATCTGCTGTGAAAATGAGAACAAGTGTATGTTTTATGAAATCATAAAGCAGCAAGAAGTTGCAAGACATCTTCAAGCTCTATTAAACATCTGTTGAGTTGATATTTTTAACATGGGCTTTGAGCTTCTTCTTGTATATACAAAGACTAAGGCACAGGTACATGCTTGTTCTTAACCATTCCTTGCTGGTTTTATACTGTTCAAATTGTTTTTACTCCTTTCAGGAAAAATCCCCCTTGCCCTTGTTGGTAAATAGGACCCCTACATGGGGTTTCTTTGCCTTATACATACAAGCGAAAACCTTTCCCGTCAGCATAAACAACAGCTATTGTTGGTACTTATAAAGTGTTAAAAAACTAATGCTTTTCATATTTATCATTAAAGTGACTGGAACTAACAAACGGATCCCATAAATCCTACCTCTTGTGCACTTCAATTCACTGTATAGGTCTCAAATGTACACTTTTGAAAGAAACACGTATGTCTTTATTTTAAAACGTGGTATATGGTACTACACTAAAAAAAAAAAAAAACAGCTTCTTTCCGTCATTAACCAAATCAGTTGCTTCTCCTACTGAATGACATGCTTTCAGCTGGTAACATGCTTTGACCCAGAAAAAGCTGCAGAAGTCAAATGACCAAGAAAGCGTGTAACACATTTCCTGAGATTAAGGCGTGGGAACTGAGAACTTCCTGTACACAGGAAGTGATTGAGAAGAGGAAACCAAGCACTTCCACTAAACTTCTTGAATTGTGGCAGGCCCCTCCCTCCTTCCTGCGGGCACACTGGATGACTTCCACTGCTGCTCTGCTTGAAAAAGGACGTTCACATAAGAAAAAACAAATGCAGAATGTGAACTAAATGATCAGTCAGCCTAATTATTGTCACGTACCAGTTAAAAGGTAATGATTCCATGTCATATTAACAATTGTCGTAAAATGAAACAGTGTTACGAATGAGACTATGCCATTTTAAGGTGACATACGCAGTGCTATGATGATTTTTGTGTGTTAAATGTATTTTTTTTCGATATGACCTAACTTTGCCTAGTGGGGGCTCCCATGGCCTGGGGTCACAGGCAATTGCCCTGGTTGCTAGCCCCTAAAACCGTCTCTGATGGCAGGCAGCTACAACTGAAGAGATGCTCTTGTTGAAAGGACCTCAACACAGATCAATTAATCTCAGCAATCACATTAAGAAGCACTCTGAATGATTGCAAACATATACAATACAAATGTATTGGAACAGTGAAAAACAACTCCCATTCCATTTGAAATGACTTGGTCTTTAACTTTGTAATACATGTTCTTCCCTTTAAACAGCCCCTGAAGGTACAACACTAACGATCTGTCTTCTTCTCATCAGAGCCCATTGCTGGGCCATAAGATATATATATATATATATATATATATATATATATATATATATACTGTGCAAAAGTTTTAGGCAGGTGTGAAAAAATGCTGTAAAGTAAGAATGCTTTCAAAAATAGACATGTTAATAGATTATATTTATCAATTAACTAAATGCAAAGTGAGTGAACAGAAGAAAAATCTAAATCAAATCCATATTTGGTGTGACAACCCTTTGCCTTCAAAACAGCATCAATTCTTCTAGGTACACTTGCACAAAGTCAGGGATTTTGTAGGCATATAGTCAGGTGTATGATTAAACAATTATACCAAACAGGTGCTAATGATCATCAATTCAATATGTAGGTTGAAACACAATCATTAACTGAAACAGAAACAGCTGTGTAGGTGGAATAAAACTGGGTGAGGAACAGCCAAACTCAGCTAACAAGGTGAGGTTGCTGAAGACAGTTTACTGTCAAAAGTCATACACCATGGCAAGACTGAGCACAGCAACAAGACACAAGGTAGTTATACTGCATCAGCAAGGTCTCTCCCAGGCAGAAATTTCAAGGCAGACAGGGGTTTCCAGATGTGGTGTACAAGCTCTTTGAAGAAGCACAAAGAAACAGGCAACATTGAGGACCGTGAAGCGCAGTGGTCGGCCAAGGAAACTTACTGCAGCAGATGAAAGACACATCATGCTTACTTCCCTTCGCAATCGGAAGATGTCCAGCAGTGCCATCAGCTCAGAACTGGCAGAAAACAGTGGGACCCTGGTACACCCATCTACTGTCCGGAGAAGTCTGGTCAGAAGTGGCCATGGAAGACTTAGGCCAAAAGCCATACCTCTGGCGTGGAAACAAGGCCAGCGACTCAACTATGCACGAAAACACAGGAACTGGGGTGCAGAAAAATGGCAGCAGGTGCTCTGGACTGATGAGTCAAAATTTGAAATATTTGGCTGTAGCAGAAGGCAGTTTGTTCGCCGAAGGGCTGGAGAGCATACACGAATGAGTGTCTGCAGGCAACAGTGAAGCATGGTGGAGGTTCCTTGCAAGTTTGGGGCTGCATTTCTGCAAATGGAGTTGGGGATTTGGTCAGAATTAATGGTCTCCTCAATGCTGAGAAGTACAGGCAGATACTTATCCATCATGCAATACCATCAGGGAGGCATCTGATTGGCCCCAAATTTATTCTGCAGCATGACAACGACCCCAAACATACAGCGAAAGTCATTAGAACTATCTTCAGCGTAAAGAAGAACAAGGAGTCCTGGAAGTGATGGTATGGCCCCACAGAGCCCTGATCTCAACATCATCGAGTCTGTCTGGGATTACATGAAGAGAGAGAAGCAACTGAGGCTGCCTAAATCCACAGAAGAACTGTGGTTAGTTCTCCAAGATGTTTGGGCCAACCTACTTGCTGAGTTCCTTCAAAAACTGTGTGCAAGTGTACCTAGAAGAATTGATGCTTGATGCTGTTTTTGAAGGCAAAGGGTGGTCACACCAAATATGGATTTGATTTAGATTTTTCTTCTGTTCACTCACTTTGCATTTAGTTAATTGATAAATATAATCTATTAACATGTCTATTTTTGAAAGCATTCTTACTTTACAGCATTTTTTCACACCTGCCTAAAACTTTTGCACAGTACTGTATATATATATATATATATATATATATATATATATATATATATATATATATATATATATATATATATATATATATATCATATATATATTCATCTCGAAACTTTGTCATGTCAGTTCTTAAATGATCCCAGTGATTCAGCATCAACGATGTAGCTTGGAACCCCCTTTATTTTGCTCTTTGAAAATGACTGTGAGAAATCTCAGTGTTTCGTTTTTAAACGAGGGTGTGACAAATATTGTACAGTATATTTAATGTAATTCTTCATAAGTGCTTTTTATGTTCAGTTAATAATTAGGCATGCTGCTGTTAAATGCACGTTATATGAGCATATGAAAGTGTATAGAGCAACGTGTTATCGCCAATGACAGCTAGCCTTCAGATTTGTGGTCAGCCTTCACAGGACAGTCTTGCCAGTATTTTCTTTTCAGGGTAGTCTTTGGCGGTTTGTATTTAAATAAGAATGACGTGAACGCTGGTGTCGACCAATGCAAAGGAAAGGGGGCGTTTCCAACTATTTTGTTACAAACACGAATCCGGACTCTGAAGCTTCTCTTTTTTGTGGGTATGTAACAGCTGTTAAAACAAAAATATTACGGTTAAAAACTTCACCTTTGCAACAAAATAACAAGTCCGTATCGCTTGCCAGACAGTGGGTGAGAGATCTGGAGAATGTGTACGCTGAGATCCATTTTAGCAAATGTGTTATTGATTATTTGAAAAAAGAAATCAGGAAGGGTATGTGGGTGGTCGGTTTATTTTCATTTTTATTTCCATTATAACATTTTCAAATCATAGCTAAGCCTTCTGAAATCGATGCAGCAGACCATCGGGTCGTTTTACTTGATAATGTGAACCTCCTGTTAGAACGGGAATGAGCAGTTGAGATTGCTTTGTGGGAAAGGACCAGGTTGGACATTTTGCTCAGAAAAAAAATAGCAGTAAACAAAAGCATTGCAGCTACGTGCGTTTTTCCAGTAAAAGAAATCTACTCGGAAGATTGTTGTAATTTTAACTGGAGATGTTGCTTATTTTGCACGTCTTAATTCCAGCACGCCTTTGTGAGATAAAAACAAAAGCCCGTTTAGTTTTATTTTTTGTTTTTTGTTTTTTTTTCTCGTCGAAATATTACCGTGTTTCGTTTGATGCAATGGAAGATATTTAAGTTGGTGCACTGTACTGTATGCTTGGTCTGTTTGTGGGGGGTCACGTTTGGGTTCCTCCAAAACGCTGTTGTGGAATCCTGGCTGAATACAACAACACAAAGAAACCAAGTAGTACGGTACAGGAAAAAATCGTACCGAGGTTTTTGCCGCGTCGAAGCACATCAGTGGCGCTAGCTTTTATTTTTACTATTTTTAGAAATATAAAAACCGTATATCTTGGCTAACTGTAAACACGGATTAATTTGAACCGTTGCGTTTTGCTCGTGTGTTCGTCATATAGGGGAAGAAAGTAGGCGGAAAAGCTGTTTTTTTGTAAAATGTACATATTTTTTTTAAAGAAATACCGGTAATAAGGTCGATATTTAAAACAAACCGATGCACTTCTGGTATATTAATTGCTTTTAAAAAGTAAGAAAATGTTGACCCATTACTGAAGAAATTCGCAATGTGTAGCTTCTTTATAAAACATCGTAGCATAAGATGGGTTACACGACTGAGTACTACATTGACAAGTGGGACGGACCCTTGTTGGTGATTCAGTTGCATACCGTTTTATTAACATAAATAGTTGTTTTTTTTATGTACAAATGTGTTTGTTAGGTGAAGTGATGGCGTTGTAGTGTCATACGCGCTGTGTTTTTATAAGTGATTTGTGTTTTTTATGAACTGTTTTGTGGCAGAACGTAGCTGTGACGCCTGCAATCTAGAAAATGCAGATGGAGGGAGAAAATATTTTAGAAGCTTGCCAAAACCCCCATTCCTAAATCAATTACGCAGAAACCGTTGCGTAAGGCAGGGGTATTAGGGAGGGTTGAACGCAGAAATTTCGGGGGGGGGAGAAGCGTTCCGTTATCAAGATGATGGGAATCCCGGGCAGGCTGCTAGCCCCGCCCCTCGTGGGCAAGGATTCACGCGAAGGATCCGCCTGTCGTAGGAGGAGACAGTTTCTGTTAACGGATTACTGATTGGTTAGAAATAATCCCGCCTGATTGTGGGCGGTACGCCGTGGATGTTCCCGCCCTGCCTTGTCATCGCTACATTATCACGTGGGCAGATAACTTCAGGAAGTGGTGATCTCACTGGGATTGCATAACTACGCATTGTGGTGCTACGGTAGAAGTTGTCACTAACATAGCAAGAATCAAAATAAAACACGCTGAAAGATGTGGCTTTTTCGGGAAAATTGCTTCTGCATCTCCTATTTAGTCCAAGAGATGTGTTTTCCTCTCGCAAGATTATTGCCCGTGGTTTATTGTTTACAAATTAAATTAACATTACCGCCAAACGGAAATGAATTCCGCTTTACAATTTATCACCGCATCCAGGGTCCGGTCTCAGCCAAAGGGGCCTAGCTAAAGCAATTAAGTAAGATTCTTAAAGAAAGGGCGCTTTCAGCGGAAGCTATTTTACAACGTTACGGTCAACTCAAAACCTGAAGTCTAAAATATAGTGTGTGCGTGTTTGGGGTGGGGTGCAGTATTACTACATATAACTTGCCTAACCCTCGTCTATCTCAGAAGTGTTAAAGTTAAAAATATATACATTTAACCCTATATTTGGAAATGGTGTTTTTTCATGGAAACGCACAATTTTACTTTTAAAATTGTATTTTTTTTTGCAGTATTATGCACTCCAAATGCTTCAAGTTGAATGATTAGCCAAAACTGCAGCCGCAGTTTGAGTTCGTAAGTTATTAGTGGGTAGGGTGTTGCCTAGCATGCGAGTTTTATTCGCACTGTTGAGTCACGTGAAGGTAATGGGAGGGGCTTCACAAGATACACAACACCATTTGTATCTTGAAAGTGGGCTTCTGTCCCCAAAGACGGTTTTAATTAAATGTGATTCAGTTATTTTACTAGCAAACCTTCCAACGGATTGAGCAGTGCATGGGCTGAGCAGCTGAGGTATGCATCTACTAAAGCAGATTTAGGTTACAATGGGTTGCTAATAAATATTGAATCACCTTATTTTCCAGTAAATTCCTTCAAACAAAAACTACTTTTCTTACCTAAATGCAAATTATTAAAAACAAACTTAGTCAGAAGATCCTGTCACAAACAGCCCACAATAACGATTGAGGTTTCACTGTTTTGGCCATAAATATAGTATTACATCACCTTATTTACCAGTAGTTTTTTTTATTTTTTTTTAAATCGTTTCAAACAAATGCCTTTGTTGTAACAGATTGCGCTTCACTGCACTTTTTAAAGCAACAAGAAATTGTTAGTTTTTCCAAATTAAAAAAAAAAAAAAACTAAGCTGACGGTATGTTGTTTCTGTCTAAATAATATTGTAACCTTATAATTTAATATAAAGTTATATAGATATAATTAAGTCTGATCCTTAAAATGGGGGAAGCTTTTTGCCCAAGAGCAAAATGAACCAAGTACAGCCGTCTAAATATGCGTGTTAATGCACCTTAATATATTTCATTTTTTTCCTAAGTAGGATAGGATTGTATTAATATTTGCATACTATTACAATAAGTACACCTGTAGCCTGGTGTAAACATGAATGCAGGGTTTGCTTGTACATACGCGTGCTTTCTTCGCATACGATGCAGCCTGTGTATAATAATGGAGGCAGGCAGGAACTGGGGAGGACTGTTTCATACGCTGCTTCCTCTACATTAATGAGTGTGATTGTTTTACGCCAATCGAATGCCTGGATATTTTCGAAGCCCCATCTTTACAGACGGTTTTTCAATTATGGGCGGAGTATGTAAAGTATGAGTGACGGGTGGGGGGGCTGACGTGAAGAGGCGGGGCCTTGAAGTTGATTGCCAGAATGTGTTTACCAATCGCACACTACAGACTGTCTTACTCTGTCGGCCCCTTTCGATCCGCGGCCAACAGGAACCCTGTCTGGGCGGGAGTAGACCGCCTCCCAGCCCCGCCTCCCGACAGAGAACGGAGGTTGTTTTCTCTGAAGAAAAATTTCCTTTTGCGGTCTGGCGCCGAGTTGTTTATTTTATTATTGTTGTTTCTGTTTTTAATTGCTTTTACCCCTATCCCCACGTCTTAATTTAACATTGTAATTCTCTTGTTTTAACTATCGGCGTAGTTTTAAACAAAGCCGTAATTACCGAGTTATTTCTGTCTCAGGTCGCAGTCGTGTGAGGAGGTGAGTTGTTTTAAATGTATTATTTTGGGTTAATGAGGTTAAAAAATAAAGTTTTCCCAAAAATGTGTTCGGTTCTGAACCCAGTATTCTGTCCAGGTTTGATAACCTGATCGGTTTTACGTGGAGAAAAGATGGCTATATACCCATTAGCTGACTGAATTCACTGACTGAATGTGATTTATTTCAATTTTCGTTAAATATTTGAAGTTCTGGTTGTTTTTTGTAAGTGTGGCTCGCTTTGCTTTGTGACCCGGATCTCCCGATCCACTGCAGACCAGTTTCGAAGGACCTCTGTTTATACCACTGAGGTTATGTTTGTCTGCAAAGCCCAGCACGCAGCTTCCAATTTCGCATCGTGTTTACTACTCGAGGTCGGTGCTTGGAATTTGTGACACTGAAGGCCGCACAGGGGGAGGTTAATGAAAGAGGAGGAGGGAGTGGGGTACAACTCAAATTCACTGCTTCTACATAAACAGTGAAATATTTGATGCGATCAATGTGTGACAAACGTGTGGTCCGGATACGATTGTGCTAGCTCTCAATTCGATTGTATTGTTGGATCGAAAAGATTCGACATTTGTGTTGCGACGTTACCATATTTGCAGTTAAATGATCATAAGCATGTGCTTTCGTGGACGTTTCGTAAACGTGCTTTGTGCTTTTTTTGTTTTGTTTGTTTGTTTGTTTTCCTAACTACAAATAAATGTATTTTAAATCAAGACAGGTTTAGCAAAACAATTCTGCAAGTTTACCACTGTACAAAGAAGATTAGTAGTCCCAAAGCGAATACCACAGATGGGTTATTAGTAAAACAAAAGGGTGCAAAAACACGGACTTGATTGAACAAACAAATCGAAAGGAAAAGCCATTAATTAAGCACAGAATTATTATTATTATTATTATTATTATTATTATTATTATTATTATTATTATTATTATTATTATTTTCATTTATTTTTTGGAACGCACACAACTAAATGAAACCGAAAGGATCCATGCCATTGATCGGTTGGATTATGTACTGTGTAGTCGACACATTCATTTGGTTTGTTTGTACACAAACGTGTAACGAGCCCCCACTGTATTTCCGTGTAGACATTTTAAGGAAATCGAAAAAGAAATAAAATAAGTCAGAAGATTGTTATACTGTATGTTCTTGATTGTGCTCCGGTGGTTAAGTGCAGGCGAACACGGAGATAGTGTGGAAAGGCTGCTTCCGTGAGACATACACATTTCACACGCTGGTGGTGACGTAACGGCGAATTCTGCAGCATGTGTCCGTCTGCGTGGAGTTTAAGCAGAATGCAGTCATAATTAAGTGGCTGTTAATGTTTTAATGCACATTCTTTTGGGTGTGACTTAAGATTGCTGATTTATGTACAGGCATGTCCTTCTTTTTACATTTTAAACAACTGGGTGACTCAAAATGATAAGGACTATAAAACGTGATGATAATAGGGGAATACTGTATGGTGTTTCATCAGAGAGGTCTATACAGTTATTCCAGCTGAAGCCAACCGGTAGCTGTTACTCGACATAAAACACAATGCCAGAATTTTAATTTTTTTAAAAATATGAAAAGCCCTTAAAACAAGCTTGAAGTATGTATTTCTTCTTTTTGCTAAAGACTATAGTTATCTTTGTTTGAAAGTGTTTTAGTTACAGTGGCATCTGGTGCAGCATACAGGTAGTGGACAAAAAAAATGGAAACACCAGGGTAAATGAGGGAGACCAAGTATATTGAAAGCAAGGGCTTCCACAGAGATGTGGCTCATGTGTTAATTAAGCAAATAACATCCCAGCATGCTTAGGTTCATGTATAAAATGTTGGACAGGCCTGGTTGCCTATAATTATGGCTAGCATGGCTGCAAGAGGAGACCTCAGTGACTTTGAAAGAGTGGTGATTGTTGGGGCGCGTTTGGCAGGAGCTTCAGTGACCAAGACAGCTCAACTTGCTGATGTTTCACGAGCAATGACGTCTAAGGTGATGTCGGCATGGAACTCCGAGGGAAAGACATCATCAGCAAAGGGCAACAGTGGGCGGAAGCGCATTCTCCAGGTTCGTGATATCCGTGGATTAATTCGAAGTGCAAGGCAAAACAGGCGAGCAACTGCAGATCAATGGACTGAAAATTTCAACCTGGGGTGCGAGCAGCCAGTTTCATGAAAAACGGTCCTCCGAGAACGCCACAGAGCGGGATACCATAGTGGCCCAACGCCCTATTAAGTGACTTTACATTGGTGTTTACATTTTTTTTTACACTACCTGTATGTTTCACTAAGTGATTAGGCAAATTATTATTATTACTTTTTTAGTAAGAAACAGCAGTTTTAGGACTTATTTTCACAGAATTGTTTTTTTTAAGCTGTCCAGTACCTTAATGCATCCATTTTAATGTGGAAAAGTCTGTATTCAAACTGGGATCAAAACTACCAGCAAACTAGTGCATAGGAGTTCTCCACAGCCAATTGTGTATTGGCTGTCAATTGAATATCCTGTTCTGTATATCTTTCTGAATGCTACCAAAAAAAGTGAATTGACATTGTGTTAAAGATTTCTTTCTATGAAGCCTTTCTTTTATTATGCAGTGTTCCAATATTGTTTAAGTAACAAAGTGTACACCTACAGCTATGGCCAAAGGTTTTGCATCGTCCTATAGAATGAACTAATTTTGCTTTATAAAGTCGAATAAAATCTGCAGAATAATGTTATGTTAACGTTTCGAGTTAAATACTGCTTTATAGTTTTCCAAATACTTAATGAAAAACGTCCAAATTGAAAAATAAGACATTTCGAAATCTAACGTGAAATACTGTGCTAATTACGGCTTCCGGTAGGCTTTTGCAATATCATTTTGTAGTTCCTTTGATTACATAATGTTAAATAAAATATCTAAGTTATGGTCATAAAGTTTGTGATTGGGAGGGGGGACTGCTATATGTAACAGAACTACCAGGGCATGCAGTAAAAGTGTTTTTTTAATGTAGCACTTGGTTAAGTGCTATCTAAGTATTAAAATGCCTTGAAGCTAGAATTCAATTTATCCCCGTGCCTATGTGCATTGCTCTCTATCAGGAGTAGGCAGCTGCAGCCCAGGAGTGCTGTTCTATTACAGATTTAGTAGGTGTAATTCATTATTTTAGTACGACCTGGTCAGGTTTAATTGGTTCAAATAAATAATTAAGGATCAAAGACTTGTATTACAAGGTTGCC